>CXYZ01009678.1:368614-393564 GCA_900006705.1 Sonneratia caseolaris | reverse complement strand
GGGGGGTGGTAACTTCTGTCATCATCAACATCACTATGCAACAGATAAACACTAACAAGAAAGCCATCTCCTTTAACGGAGGATCCGGATCTCCCAAGAAACAAAAAGTGAAGGATCTAAAGGAAGAAAAAATGGAGATTACTTCTTTTCTAAACAAAAAAAAGAATGTACACGTTGGTGTATATATCTTCGACTCCCTCGGTTCCACTTCCTGCTGTTTGATTTCCAGCAAGATCCAGATGGGCTTTCATTTCAAGGCAGACCTACCAAGAACGCCGCCCACACGAACATGGGGAAAATTTTGAAGGCCAAAATCGGAGAGATCGGAGCTGCTTCTCTTCTTCTCCTCAGTTGAGATCTCACGCATGAGGAGGCAAAATCAGGGACGGGAGATCGGTAAGAAATGCTTGCTGGATTACTCCCGAGGACAGAGAAGGGATCGTCCCTTCCTGATCAACGCAAGACGTCCGACAGACTTCCCCAGAGATACCCCACTCAAGAGTCGCCGTAATCGCGCCAGCAGATGAGCATGGTGACGCATCGGCGCATGATGTAGAACCTCGCCCTCTGCTCCCTCACCAGCCTGGCGCACTTCCTCGTGAAGGAGCACCGCCGGTTCTGCCCCGACTTCGTGCCGCTCTTCATCAGCTGAGCAGGGAAGCCGTTGGAGCTGCTCCTGCTGCAGCTCCTCGACGGCTGCTCCTTCTTGGAGAGCCTCCACTTCTCGTCGAAACAGAAGGGCGCCGCCTCAGTAGTCGTGTCCAGAGAAGCCATGGACGAGTACGTCAAAGGGTAGTGAATCGCAGAACAAGACACCAGGAGGGGGCTTTGCCGTCGTGAGAATGATAGGTCAAGAAGCTGAGGCTATGGAGTATGGAGGATGAAAGGAGCTGAGTGGTGCAGGACTAGGAGGAGGGTCGTTCTTAAAAATGCGTGGGAGGGTCACCTGGGCTTCGCTGAGTGCCTCGGAAGGCCCGCTACGTAATTTTTCCTTTTTTTCCCCCTATTTATTTATTTATTAGTGCAATTATTTAATATTTAATAATTATTATTTCTCAGTGGATGCTTCCCCAGGCAAACTTCACGGGCTGTGATGTAGTTAAAAAGAGGGGATTTTTTTTATTTTTTTCACAAGAAAACCCTCTTTTTTTTTGTTAACAACGCGGCTGAGGCAGAGACACTCTTCAATTTACCATGTCAACCCGAGTCACCCGGTTCTTACCCCCCCAATCACATTAATTACCAATTATCCTGCGAATGATTCATATGTTGGGGATGGTCAGTACAGGAATCTCGCGGGGAGTAAAAGGATCAAGGAGATCTAACATGGCAAGCTCGCAAATCCGAAACATGCAAACAAATTTCACGAGCTAAGAAGTCACAAACGGGTCTAGTGTAACGGTGTTCGATCTCGGGTCTAAGAAGGTTTTCAAGATTTCTTCTTGGTTCCCCAGTCGAGAGCGATATGTATGGTGCACTGGACCGACTCCTAGTACTTGTTTCATAGCCTGAACGGGGGCCTGTAATAGCTTCGGCCCAATTCAAGCCCGATAAATCTAATTAGTCCAACCGTGGCCATTTGTGGTGATGTTTACTGTCGTCGTCGTGTTCTTCTCTTCACTTGTCGGGTCCAGCTAGACAGCAATCACTTCCGGGGCTGTGGCACGATGATCATAAGATCGGATAAAGCCAGTACTTGCCCGGCGTCACAGTTTGTTGGAGCTGTGCTTATAGCAGGAAATCCAAACCAGCTAATGAGGAGATAAGATTCACCTGCACTGTATGACAAATGCGCTATCTGTTGATCACCGCCAGCCGAATGTCGGAAGTGAGGAGTTCGTTCCGCTTGAAAGATAGGCCGGTCGATATGATGAGAGATAATGAGTAATGCATGGATACTGGACAGTCAAACCATTCGGACGAGACGTAGGGACGATGTACCTGACCTTAGCATGCCACTCCCTCGACGTGCTGGTTGGTGCAATATCGAAGGAAGGCAGCTAGAGCCATGTAATAGAATGGGCAGCCCACTGACAGATCCTCGAGTGTATACTATCATGTAGTCCGCTCACGGAAAATGCTGATAAACGAGCAGGGATTATGATCGCCACTGGAGACTGTGCTATCACGCAGTGATTGATCGATGGGTATACGAATCACAGGGCATTTGCATACTCATGTGTGTTTAAACGGACAATCGTCAATGTGCTTATTAATCATAACTCCCAGAGCTGTCGCGCCTACAAGATGCAAACAAGTCCCTAGCTCATATATCTTGTCCCAACAACAAATCCGCTGTTCCAGTCTCTTCCTGAACACAAGGCTATCCCGATCGCTTATACCAACAACAAACCAGACTCTCGTCTAACTCGTGAGGTTTGCTAGAAGGAGAAGATGAAAACAAGAACAAAGCTACAGCCCCATCTGCAGAAAACACATACAGATCAACAAGCACTAGACGCATTCTCAAGTAGCAATTACTAATGTCCCTTGAAAACAAAAGGTGATACCTTATTTTTCTAGATCAAACATAAGCATATGCACGGAACGTGTGTGTGTGTGTATCTGCACGTATATGCAGCCAAGAGGTGAGTCAGTGACTAGCATATCACTAACAAATGGCTGCCCTCCTCGGAGCGACAGTGAAGATGATCTCGAGGTCTGGTGGCTGAAAGAAAACTTTTTTGGGCGACTCCATCTCCTTCGCATACTCATTCTTACTGTAGGCAGCCGGTTTCTTCCTCGGTGGCGGCGGGCATTCTGCAGGAGTTCCTCGAATCTGACTCCTCGGTGTCGTGCACCCTTCGTCTGGCTCGACCTCCATCAGTGGAAAGAAACACTCCCCACCAGAGAGCTAAGAGAGGAAGAATAGAAACTGTAGAGCTGACAGATGAGGAAGAGGAAAGACGTGGGGTTTATTATAAGCAGCCTAGCTACATATGTACAAGCGTAATATATCCATTCTCTCAGGTTTGTGACTATCGTTGTTCGTGTTATTCGGCAGGTTTTTGTTCAAACCCGTGTCGTGTGGAAGAAGCTAATACATGCTTCGACATGCATCGAGACAATAGTATTTTATTGAGATGTGGAGAGAGGTGGGGTTGTGGCTTGTTCTGGAAGCTGCCATTTTTGACTTATCCGAACGGGCGGTGGAAGAAAGCGACTCTGTCTCATATAATCACGGTCGTCGTTACAAGTACCATTTTCGATCTCTAATTGGGAGATTATTAATTTGATGTCATACTCATATGTCTCCTTCTCCCTCATTTGCTTGCAGTTACCACCCAAGATCAACGCCTCTTCGACCTCCATTTATCTCACCATCGTCGCCACACTTCACTTTAACCATATCGGGCATTTCTGAATGCGAGCCACACACTGAATTGGAATTTGAAATTATCCCTTCTTTTGTTTTTTTCGCACGTTTTCCATTGTCTTCATGGGATGCTTGTTCTGATGGGCCCGCCATGGAGTTATTGGGCTCACGATGGGCCCATGTCCAGCTGGAGGGATTCGAGTTGGGATTGTGGTCGCGAGCAGTGGCACGTGCAACTACTGGACCTTGATGGGGCATCCCACGTGCCGACTGCAAACAAAATAAGAATGGAATTTTTCCACCTCTTTCATGGGTCTCGTCCTTATCACGAAGGTCGTCGTTGTCCTGGACAGACCTTCAGAGCCTTGTAGCATACGGTGGAGGCTCGCTTCTACCGTGGATCATGTAGCGAGAACCTGGATGATTCGACCCTATGGATTACCCCATAAGTAATACTGAGGGCTTCAGGATTCGATTGTGGGTCGCACGGGGAAGAGCATCTGGTCATGCTTCTGCTTGCCAATTCGCATCCAGAAGCTTCACCATGATGGACATTATTCTCAGAACAGTGAAGGTGGGCTCCAAGGATATCAACTAAGATAACATTAAATGATGACATTGAGAATTTTAACATGTGGAAGCTGTGTTCGCAATACAATGAAAGTCTAACTGTTAAATCATTGAACAGGCATGTCCAATTGGCTTCCTTTTTCTCGTCTTCGATTGAGGGCGGTCTGCATCCCGACGAAAATCAGGAGAAGAGAAGCAAGAAGACCGAAGATCAAACCGGGAGGTGCCCGTGTTCTTGACAATCGACAGGGCCCAGATCTTTAAGTTGCTGTCAGTGTTTTCTCTTGTAAAATCATTGCAACAACCTGAATACGAAGAATTCCGGCAGTAGCAGCAGCATGAATGACAAACTAATGGTCGGATCACAACTGGACGAACTGTGGAAGGTTAAGGTGCAAAACCGACTTCGAGAATAATAGAGAAAGAGTCTGACCATTAAAAGGAAAGTGAAAACAAACGAAAAGGGGAAGAATGAAAGGGTATTTAACAAGGAAGGACAACTGTACCTGCACGGAAGGTTAAGTCCCATTGCCCCTTTTACCAGCACCCTGTTAACCGATGCACGCTTTTTTTAAAATTGAAAGAGTCTATCCCCATGTTTATTTGATGGAAAAACCATGTAGTTCACCGGACATTTCCAAACAAAACCAGCATACGAGGAGCAGCATAATGCATACGCAAGATAACCATTGTAAATCTTTCATCTTTGCTGCGTAGATAACTTGAAAAATGGCTGAAACTAAGAAAGACCTGTTCCTCAATTAAAAACTGTACTTTACAGACATTGCAACAAATGAATCAGAGTAACAAACTGCAGTTACAAGAATTTATTCCACAAACTATTTACAAAAATACTGGCATCCCACCGATGACAGGGCAACTCGGCAAAGAATTGTGTGTGAGTATAAGTAAGCATAATGATACAGGAATGCTTTTAACAATTTGTACGACTATTCCAAGCAGTCTGGCTCCAAATCTGTTCCTGCTATCATTCAGATACCTTCAACTTCAACGCTGGGATGAACGGTGGGGCAATCAGTGATCTTCATAGGAGCCGGAGTAGTAGCACTGACCTTCTGCTTCGATTGGTGCTGAGACCAGTAGGAGTGAGCGGCCATTACTCGGTCTAGGAGCTGCTGTGGCACTGGCTCTCCTCTTCTCTGCTGTGGGGTTATGCTTGCTGTGTGAACTAGCGTCTTCCATTTATCCTGGCGTGATAATGATGAAGAAGATCATGCCACATGGGACAAAAGGAAATCTCAATCTCAAAAGGAAAAGGGGACGCTAAAAGAAGGATCCTTCGAAATAGCTAATTGGCTACTACCTTCAAGTCCACATAAGTTCTGTGATCTGCGTTCTTGAAAAAATGTAACTTAACATCACGCCACCTGCAGGATGAACCATGCTTTGAGTTCCTTCTTTATGTCAAACTGACACCATCAAGATTGCATCATGGTAAACAAAAGGCCTGTATCAAAAGCAAAGACAAATGTTACCTTCCAGTTCCGAGCTCTTCAACAGCCTGAACCAATGCTTCCACCTCAGAGACAGAGAAGGGTCTTCTAGTGCGACGCTGCAATTGTTCAGAATGCTTATTCTTCTGGTTAGCAGGAACTATAGCCAGTGGCTCAAGACTTGCCTCGGGAATAGGAAGTTCTCTCGATTCAGACAAGGGTTTGCCAGTTATAACATCAGGGGTCAAAGAAACATCAAGTTCATGGCTATTATCTACATTGTTGTTGCACATGCTAGTTAAGTTAGCCAGGTCAGATGCGGAATCAGAAGCACCCGTGTCTGAGATGGGTTTATCTAGAGCCCTGGATAAAGACAAGGGAAAAGTATTAATAAAAATGATCAAATTTGAAGTACTGAAAAAACTGTCCTCCTCAGAGCAATTCCGTTGTACCTTGACAATCAATTAAAATTAAAAAAAAAAAAACTCATTCACCTTGTTAGTTGTTGGGTAATATTGCATGGTAATATGGAAGGAGAATCTTCAGGAACTATACTAGTAGGAGGAGGTTGTTTTAGATTAGGTTCCAACATGAAACCAAGTTTGTCGAGATTCTCTTTGCACAAAATTCCAGCTTGGAGCAGAGTCCTGCTGTCATCACGGATCTTCTTGCCATGAAGCAATATGCCAACATGAATTCCTCTTCCAAGGCTAGAAGTTATAGCTTCCATAATAGTCCTCTATAAAAGAGTAACTCGTTTCAATATAAATTGAAAAGCAGGAACCACGCAATAAAAATTGAGAATTACTAAATGAATTATTTCTGCATTGCAAGAGATTACTGGTACTGTACGCTTTAGCATATACCTTCAATGAACCAACTGTTGCAGTTTCTGGAACATCAATAAGGAGTTCAGGTATCTTGAAGGATTTAATGCTAAATTTAACTGGACAAAGGAATATGATGCAAGGCATTTGAATCAGTCTCCATGGCAGGATAAAATACAATGAAATAAACACAGATAAATCTGTAAAAGGTCACCCACCTTGAGAATCCATGGCATCAAAGGATGCTGGATCACCTATTCAACAAGAAGAAACAAATTTTAACATCAGAAAAAGACAACCTAATCAAGCATTTTAACTACCTCCAAAGAAGAACAGTGGAAAAATCGGGGGAGACATACATGGATTCACGCCAATCCCATGAGAGCTGTAATCACTTTCACTGCTAAGAACCCCATCTGTATTCATGAAGCAACTTCCATCAAGCAACTTCCTTCTCTTGTATAGATAGTTACGATGGTACAAATTGCGGCTATAAATTGTTCTCCGCTTTTTGTTTGAAAGCTTTCTTGCTCCATCTAGACAATGCAACATAATAAACCATAATATAAATTATAATTGCTTGCAAGAAGTGCATCGGGAAGAAGAAAACTGGATGTAGAACTTATAAATTAAAAACTACCAGATTCAGAAGATTCAATATCCTTCAACTGAGGGGCTAATTTCCAGTGCTTCGAAGTCAGCAGCTTCCTTGTTCTGCGGTCAACAATATGGTGTGAGTGCCTAGAAGGTTTAGATTTGGTGAATCTAGATTTATTAAACCGGGAAATGTTTTCGTCATCATCTTTTCCATATAATTTTACGCCATCTTTTTGCCCAGGAGAAAAGGCATTGGCCAAGCAGGGCCTGCTAGCACGCTCTTCTATTGAATCCTTCGAGCAGGCTACATCAGCTGCTTGCTCATTAACAGCCACCAGCTTTTGAGATTTTGGAACTTCCGAGCAAAATGTGTCACTTTTGTTAATTGTAGACTTTGAATCACTGCTTTCCTTCTCAGAGCAAGCAGAGCCACTAAATACTGCAGTGCAGTCCCAAAGCCAAAGGGTATCGTTCTCAACTTCCGGAGATCTTTTCATGGAATCCTTTTGCTGACTGTTTTCTAAAGCTTGCTCTGATGCAAAGACACCATCTCCACAACTCCCCTGCTCTTCTGATTTCCACAGTTTGTCCACACGCTCAATTTTATATTGCAGGGCATCTTTATGGATCGCTAATTGATTGCTCTCTTCAGATGCAACATTAGAAGCAGAACTTTCAGTCTCCTGCAATAACTTGCCAGCTAAAGAGGCAAGCAATTCAATAGCACAAATATTTCTTCTATCTGCTGTCTTCTTATATAGGCCCCTCCTCTGGAGATATAACCATGGGTTAGTAATTCAACATGTAACAGCCCGTTCTAACAGATGAGAAATTATCATCAAAGGACTGAAGAAAGGTTCCACCCTGTACTCACCCTAGCTGATCTGGGAGCTCGTGGTATGACCGAGACTCGAAATCCAGTTGATCTATTGTCCAGCCTCTTCTTCAGCACCATAGCTCAGGAAATGCATACCCTTGATCATCCAACTGACCTGTAATTCACTAATTCAAGTAAGTGGTCCTAGTAAACAATGTTTTGGGACCCATCGTGAAGATCCAAAAAGATGAAGAAATTCAGAAAATCCCTCCAGTCCATTTCCTCCAACAGTCACAAGACAATTCTGCTGGCACCTCTTCACGCAGCAATCATCATATAATAGGTCCATTTTGTACTGGACGCACTTCTAAAATATGGCTGGCCACAGATCGTTTCTTTAAAAATTGGAACTTTCTACCAAACAGAGCCCATAAACCCCAACATTCTATCGTCCGAGAAAATGAATTCCATTTCAACAATTTCAAGCGTGACTGAGAAAATGAATTTCGTTTCAACAGTTTCAAGCATACCGGTGATTGTAATCGACAGGTAGATCCAATCACCAGCTACAGGCAAGGAGGTTGACTCCACCGATCAGTCCCAATTGCAAATCGAAATTGAGAAAACCCAACAAATTCTGCAGAAAACCATTTCCCGCTCCAGAAATTTGAACAGATCAAACACTCAAAACCCAGAAAAGAAGAAATAGACCGGAAAACACGATCCATCGATATAAAAGCGAGAACAGCTCACCTCGTAAATGACGATGGCGGGTCTTCTAAACGTTTCAATTTCACGAGAAAGTTTATGACTTTCCACCGGAACTCTGCAGCTAGCGATAAACCCAGGAACCGATCCGATCGGATGATTGCGTTGAGAGACGGTCGAACCCAGAAGAGATCTCCTTCACGGAAACTCAATCAATCTCTCTCCCTCTCTCTCTCTCCCCCCACCACGGAGTTTTCCAATTTTTTTTCTTGAAACATATGGATTTTCTTATCCCCGTGATTCTGATTAGGACAGAGACGACAAGAACCCTGGCATTCTCTCGCTTTCTCTTTACAACATTAAACAAAGAAGAAGAAGAAGAAGAAGAAGAAGAAATACAAACAAGGAAAAGAGAACTTTAACTCCCGTCCTGTACGTATATGTATAACGTCCCCTACTTCCAACTTCGGACCACAAACCGGACCAGGCGGTCACGGCCTCCCCCTCCACGGGCTGCACCCGGTAAACCAACCTTTTTTTTTTAAACTATATATATATGTGCGCTTTTTTAAATTTAAAAAAAAATCCCTAAGTACTCCCTAATTTTTACCGACAAATTCATTGTTATATTATGTAAACAAAACATTTAATCCCAAATTTGCAAAATTCAGCAATTCACTGCCCAATCATTTCATGAATATCTATCTTAGTGGAACAGTTACTTATACATTTAATTTTTGCATCGAGTTTAATGTTAAGTTATATTTAATTACTGAGATATTTTATATTACAAAATCAAACCCGTACGGGCCCATTCTGGTTTCGCCCGAAAGGTCGTCTAGCCGGATGATGGCCCATTGATCCTAAAACGACCATGAGTAGAGAAGTGCTACCCCCAAAAAAAAAAGAAGATTTTAAAGAAAAAGGCATGAGGAAGAGTGAAGGCATGAAGCAGACGCGCAGACTTGAGGTACGGTCCGGTCGCTTGAACGTTACACCACCTTGCGTACACCGTCGGAATTTCCCAGTTGAACGCAGCCCCGATGGGAATAGAATCAATCCCAGCCAAAATTGGATCAACGCTGGTTGGTTAACGATCTGTTTGATTCTCTAAGCTAATAATAATAATAATAATAATAATGATGAAATTTCTGTACTGTTATTACGACTGAGGTGAACTGCCGATTCTATATGATCCCGATGCATTTTAGCTTATGAACCTATCCAGAAGTCTACGTGAGAGTTCTACCAGTGCACGCCTCTCCATTGCCGTAGCTGTGTGTGATAATTGGTCTTGGAACCAGTCAAATGTTGTTGTTGCTGTTGGTTTTTTTTCTCTCTCTCTTGGGCTGTGATTATTTCTACCATTTTTATTATAACATAAAAAAATTATAAGATTAGAATAGAATAAAAAAATAATTGATAAATAAATTTATAATTTTTTTCTTATTAAATTGATAGTAATATTAGAGAAAACGGAAAAAAAATTAATAATTGGGATTATATATTTTCCCCCAGTTGTTATTGACTTATTGGTCTTTTTTTAATTAAAAAGGGAATTCATCGAACAAAATTAGTCTATCGGTAGTCGGATCCGAGAAGAATGGAAGATGAGCTGAATATTATTTGCCATTAATCCAGATAGTAAGTTCAATTAATATTAGTATTACTTTTCTTGAATTTTCTTCTTGTGCGAGATGTGAATCAGCATATTAGTATTAGCTCATATCAGCATTTTTTTTCACGTGATTGTGTGCCAGTATATAGATATGTGCCCCACTTAACCTTATTACTCTTCGGTCAATGCATCATTAATTAGAATAACATAAGCGTATTTCAGTGTGACTTGGGAGTTAGTACCGTGTCATGCCCCTCACGTAATACAGAGTGAATGACATTTCAAAATCGACTTCGTCGTGTGCCCATTGTGATTTGAGTAAGAGGAAGAGAAAAGAAGAAAGGATTGGCGTTTGACCAAGCAAAGATATCAAAGCGAGGGGAACAGCTGTGGCATGTAGCAGACGCCACACGTCGATGGTCATTGTCAGAACCAGCAAGGAGGGCACGGCCAATTGCGACCTTCGGCACCAGCATAGTCAGCAGTCAGCAGTCAGTAGCTTCGTCCCTCATCTATCTTCTTTCTCTCCTTCTCTTCCTTTTTGATTGGGTTAGTAAGTTAGGTTACGGCTCCTTTCTCCTCGTTTCACGAACGAAAACGAATCCCTTGACGGGTCAAAAGGGGGAAAGAGAGAGAACTTCCCTGGTGATGGCTCCAAATTCTGAAACTAAGCCCAATTACACAGCGCATGGAAGTGGTTAAATCAAATCCACCCCGGACTCAAACAAGGCAGATGCCCGAATTTCTCAAGCCGAGAGATCTCACGATCGACAAATAGCTATGTCTTTCGATGGGCCAACGCAACAAGACCTCGGATCCGTCCTTGTTCGTATGATTTGTTCAGGATTAGGGTTGATGAGACTCTCGAGGGTACTTATAATATTTTTGCTATTGCATATGAATGATTGATGATATGATTGGTTTTTGTTTTTTCTTAAACAATAAGATAGGGAATTAAGAATGGGGGGAAAGGTAAAGAGAGCATGTGATGGCTTGTGGGTTAGCGCAGCTGGGTCTGTGTTAAGCTTCCGCCAGCCATGGGGTTAAAAAAGAGTGCGAGCGGTGCGAGGTACCGACGGGGAGCCTCTCTGGCTACATTCCTCCAAATTTACTGCATAACGTGAGTACTACTTTTGAAGAAATTTTACAAACAGGAGAAGCCCATCGACCGTAGTTGGACTGGGTGAATACAGATGAGCGAAGATTCGGGGTTTCGGTACACGATGGTTAACACGGACCGTCACGAATGAAACCCAACATGGATCTAGCAGTTGGATGGGCATATGTGCGGTGCTGTCGGCTCGATTCACACTTCCCGAAAAGATAAAGCGAGAAGCCCGCAATAATTGGCGTTATATTATATTTTCTATCGTGTAATTGCCAACCAGCCTCTCTCAGTCCAGTGGTCAGTGGAATGATTACACTGCCATGGATTAGAGGTTCGAGACTGGTAAGAGGGAGAAGAAGAAGAGAAGAAGATGAGGTATTATAAAATACCTCTTTTTGCTCTTTCTTTTTCTTATTTTTCTGAATTAAACTCATATATATATATATATATATATATATAATCTTCTTGTGTGAGCATTTTGATTCTTCAATGAGTCGACTGTACGTAGAGGTTGAATGAGAATTACGGAGCTTGCATTCTCATAATTTATACTTTTGTGCTTGACATGAGTTTTAACGTTATCACACCACACTTTATTGAGAGATTCTTGCTTCATTAACGTAACTAATGACGTCGATCTCATCGGATCACAGATGAGCTAGTTCTGATATTTTGGTGAAGCTTGCAAATTACCATTTCTAAAGCTATCAGAGTGTATCAATCGATGCAAGATTAACGTGAGGTTGATCATGCTGGTTCGACGCCCTTTCCCATTCAAGAAAATCTTATATTGGAGGAACGTGAATGGAGGAATTCATGAATCGGAAAATTTGAGGCAAAGGAAAAAGAAAAAGAAAGATATTGTTAGGGTAAAGCACAGATGCCGCTTTTGCTGTACCGTGTGCATCAGTCTGATTTACAACCCTCTACCCCTCTGATCCATGCCGGAAGACACTGAAGAAAGCAGAGGTTTTGTCTTCGATACGATGGATAATGTGCTGTAGTATTGCAGCACCTTAACTTGCAGTAGCCATATGGAATGGAAGCCGATCAAACGCCAGGCAGGCACCGTCGTCATATACGTTATGGCTGCGATCTTTGTTTGCTGCCCAGAAACTCGCTCGGTCCACACCCACCAAACTGAATTTTTCTTTTGGTGAGCAAGGAAATAAAGTCAGGAAAAGTTACTGTCTGGTGGAGACTGGAGTGGAAAGCCTGCTAGTGCCTACGTATCTGTCGATGCCGGAACTTGCAATGGAAGAAAAGTGGCAGTGGCTCCCTCTCCTGCATATAATCTAACGTGGGCCTTAAGGGCCCGGCCAACCCCTTTGTAACTAGCCTCCCTTTTCTTCCCTTACTTTCCCCAACCTATCTATCTATTCATTCATTCCTAGCTATGTGCCTCTTGATTTCCAATAACCAGTCTATGCTCACTGAGGTTAACTGTCGAATTCTCAGGCAGTGGTTCTGAAGACACTTTGTTCGAGATGGGACTTCTCGCTATGTTTTCCAGAGATTATAAAAAATACTTAGACTCTTCTGAGAGATAACACAAACTATCATGCGTTCATATTCCCCACCCGACAACATGAAAAATATCAATGTGGGGGCGTCTCATCATCTCCTTTAAATGGGAAGGCATTCGCAATCATTGTCAATAACTTAAGGAGAAAAAAAGGGGGCTCATTGCTTGGGACAGAAAGGAATTGCAATTCACATGGGGGAAAAAAATGGGGGCTTAAGTTTGAAGCCTTTCCCCTAAATTAACCTCTGCTTAAAAGGAGAATATTTCCTCTAATTTAGATGAGGCCAAGCCAATTGCATGATTAATCAAAATAGAGATCACTGCCTTCCCCCTCGTCTAAGCATCGACTGATCTTATTAATTCTTGAGTAGATTAACAGCTTAATACTTAAATTTGTCATGAGCCACCATCGAGAATCTCGATGAATCTTTTAAGCATTTTTGTATCATCCAACTTTCATCCTATTAGACGCATTGGTCCGCCATCTCATTTTTTCTGTCACGGCAAAATGACAGCGGATCAATGTATATGACAAAATGAAAATTGAAGGATGTAACTAATGAAAAAGAATTTATGGAGGGAGAAATTTTCTAACGGCTACATCTCAATTTCCTTTCCATTAGATACTTTGGCTGATGCTCGTGTCTTTGATGACGTAGCAGTTAATTTAGTGTCAAGCTTCATATACTTCAAAGACATTCTTTTTAATTTAGAAATGAAAATTTGATTCTTTTTTTCAAACTAAAATTTTTAATATAAATTTGCTCTATTTACAACCGTGGATAAGTCATATTGGCCAAATCAAATCATTGTTTCTCTTCTTTAAATAGTGCCATTCACCACACTCAGCCCACACCCTCTCCATTGTTAGTTTCTTCATCCAACCGAGACCCATAGGGCGTCAGAATGGCCGATACAGGAAGATTGGTCATCGGCATTGTCCATCTGGCAGTGTTTCTGGCGGTGGCTGAGGCCAGAATCCCTGGCATCTACGGCGGCAGCCCCTGGCAGAAGGCCCATGCCACATTCTACGGTGGCAGTGACGCTTCCGGCACTATGGGTACGTACATGTCAAATCCCATGTATACTTCTTCTCTATCCCTTCGTTAAAGACTACCAAAGTCACGGGCTGACAGAGGACTTCGCCCGATAGAGAGGGGTGCACGAAAATACGGATTCAGTCTAAACCTGATCGTACGTATACAGTCCGGTTAAACAGGATATATATTGAACCATTAGTAAGACGATCCTGACCCGGAACTTGGAGTTGCAGACACTCAACTGGATTAGATGGTGTAACGCTCTTAGTTTCTCTGCTGTAGGCGGGGCTTGCGGGTACGGGAACCTGTACAGCCAGGGCTATGGGGGGAACACGGCGGCGCTGAGCACAGCGCTGTTCAGGAACGGCTTCAGCTGTGGTTCTTGCTTTGAGATCAAGTGCGCAGATGACCCCCAGTGGTGCCCCTCGGGCGGCCCCTCCATCGTCATCACGGCCACCAACTTCTGCCCGCCCAACTACGCCCTCCCCAGCGACAACGGCGGCTGGTGCAACCCTCCCAGACCCCACTTCGACCTTGCCATGCCCATGTTCNCGGCGGCGCTGAGCACAGCGCTGTTCAGGAACGGCTTCAGCTGTGGTTCTTGCTTTGAGATCAAGTGCGCGGATGACCCCCAGTGGTGCCACTCGGGCGGCCCCTCCATCGTCATCACGGCCACCAACTTCTGCCCGCCCAACTACGCCCTCCCCAGCGACAACGGCGGCTGGTGCAACCCTCCCAGACCCCACTTCGACCTTGCCATGCCCATGTTCCTCAAGATCGCCGAGTACAAGGCTGGCATCGTCCCCGTCTCCTATCGCCGGTAATTCTTTTTTTTTCTTACTAAAAATTATCTTGATCATCCCTTTTCTTTTTCTGTGTTTACTTATACACGTAGAAAGGTCACAGTACGCTTACATGAAGATTCGTCGCATGCATGCATTTTGTTTATTACACGCTACCATGCATGATTGGATGAGATAATTCCACAAATTAATCTTTCTTTCTCAACATATAATACTCCATATTGAAAATAAATGATTAAGAGAGTTTTGTTAATAAACATAATTGAAGTATGAACTACTGTCTCCCTTTTTATGTTGCTTTTTGAGGGTTGAGATTCTTTGACAAAAATGGGAAAAGCGAAGAAAATCTGGGCTGAGAACTGTCTGGTGCCTCTCCTTTGTGCTCCTCCACAGTTAAATGCAAACAGCTGGAGAATTTCCCGATCTGTTCAATTTTCCCATGGACCAACCCTTTTGAGCCTTGAGGTAAAAATGCAGCATTTCATCGTGTCAATCCGAGTTAACGGGTCTTTCTCCATCCACCGGACCGGATCGGGACATTAAGGGTAGCCTCCTTAGTTATAAGTGGAATTTAATGGGTAGAAGAAATTTGTCTCATAAGATGTCACCATACTCGGGAGAACTCCAGGAAGAGACAATCAGTGGCCTGGTTGGCCATCATTTTGGGATGCCTTTTGACTTTCCCTCCCATCTCCTCCACATGTTCAAACCAAGTCCTATGAGGAGAGCAAATTAGATTAGATTTCCACCCGTGTGTACGATCAGTACCGTTCCATTTTAATTTTCTTCGTCAATAATATACTTCACTGACATCTAAATGATAACCCACAGAGAGTCCGAACAGACAGACAATCCATTCCCGCGTAAATTTCCACATGTAAGGAAGGGGAAATGAACAGAATCGGCCTACAGAAGCCAGCCCATGAAACCGCGTCCCCTTAGCCCTCGTCTATCAGGAAAAGTCAAAAAGCGTTTCTCTAATCTAAGCCTAGACCCAGGTCATGAACATGGGTCGAATTATTCTATGATTACTTCTGTCATATGTTTTCAAACTTCTGTAGCTAGTGTCGCTTGTCGTCGTCTGATGTTTATCGGTCCCGTCTGTCTAGATTCTCAGTCGGTTTTGAAGGCTCGAAACTTGAGGTGAGTCTGCGTCGGGACGTTTAATCTTGCCGGAAACTCGTGTCTCGATGGAAGAAAAGTCTTGCACTGCAGACAGGCATGACGAGGGAATTTAGTTACTGGCATGGCAGCATGTTCTCATTCCTGTTTTTTTTAACCTGACTTCGGAGCTACCGTGGAATGTTAACGTATGATTGCAGAGTGCCGTGCCGAAGGCAGGGAGGGATCAGATTCACCATCAACGGCTTCAGGTACTTCAACCTGGTCCTGATCACCAACGTGGCGGGCGCAGGGGACATCGCGAGGGTGAGCGTGAAGGGCTCGGGGACCGGGTGGATGAGCATGAGCCGGAACTGGGGACAGAACTGGCAGTCGAACGCGGTTCTGGTGGGCCAGTCACTGTCCTTTCGGGTCACGGGGAGCGACCGACGCACTTCCACCTCGTGGAACATAGTCCCTTCCAGCTGGCAGTTCGGTCAGACTTTCTCGGGCAAGAACTTCAGGGTGTAGGCCCGTCCCACGCAAGAACCACAATCGAGTCCATCTCATCTCCTTTTAATTTCTTTTCTTTTCTGTTCTTTTTAATCATGGGAAGGGGATGGGATTGAGGAGCAAGAAAATTAGAGAAAGTCAAAAAGGGCATCTGAGGGGCTGGAGTGGCTGCAAACTCAATAGCCAACAGCTGGGCCTCACTTGTACGCTCTCTCTCTCTCTCTCTCTCTCTCGTGTGCGTGTGTCTGCGTCCGTGGCGCTGTGGCAAGTTAACTACGTAGCTTCACATGATATGAATTGTGTGTTCGCACTGCTTGACAAAAGGAGAATCAATCCTCTCCATCTTTCCAATACTTCCCGTTCCACTTCTCATGAACTTATTAGGGAAGACTGGGATTGTAGCTAGCGATGTCAGGCGAGATTTCCAAAGTTAGCACGGTAACAAATACGTACACTGAACCAAATCTGTGGTGACCCCAACAATTTCGAATATGCCATATTTTTTGCCAAGAGAAATATGACATTATTCACATTGGGTTTCTCACAGACACCGACACGCTTCAAAGTCAGCCAATTCCATCAGCAGGAAATTCCTAAGAAAAATGTCGGCCACAGGCTTAAAGGCTTAAAGCTGTCCCAGGCAAAATGGTACAGAATGAAAGCGCATACTGCTGTCAGACAATGTAATGCGACTTGTTACAGCCATTGCAGGTACCAGAGTAAGATTCTTTATTCATACAATGGATCTGTTCCAGGTGACTCATATAAATACCCAAAATCTTTTAACCAGAAATTATTTCGAATTGGATTCAACACCTCCACCGGTGCCTCACATCCTAACAACAGAAGAGACTTAGGCGTTCTTCTTCACCTCCGCAGATTTGATGATGTCAATGAACTCGGGCTGAAAAAAAGTGACCATGCAGAATAAATGAATGCCTGAAATGAGTAAAGAAGGGGAACAGGAATATGAGGAGGAAGAGGGGGAAGAGGGGGAAGGAAGCAGCCTACCTTGAGGGAGGCACCGCCAACCAAAAACCCATCCACATCAGGCTGCGCTGCCAATTCCTTGCAGTTTGCACCATTGACAGAACCTACAATGGGTAAATAAACTAAGAATATGCAGAATTTCTTACAAAAGACGGGGGACTGTCACAGTGAGTATGATAACTATTCTCTTGGTTGATCAGAATGATTTTCAATTGTGTATAGTCATCACACCTTCTGTTGATGCATGCAAAATAAAAAAATAAATTTTTCTTTCTTCCACAGAACTAAAACCACCATACAAAGATTCTGCATCCTGGTAATTATCTAGCATATGGTAAAGCAATATCTCTATTATGCTAAATAAACTATCCTGCAAGTGATCCTACACACGGAGAGTCTGAAACAGCCAAAATGGAGCAATTAATGGAAACAGTAAAAAAAAGGATCGTTAAATTAGATGGTCTACAACAACTAGTAGGTTAAATATATGAAGAAGATACCTCCATAGATAATGCGGGTTGTGGCAGCAACTTCAGGGCTCGTGTTTGCATGAAGCCATTTCCTAAGCTCAAAGTGGACCTGCAATAAGAATCAAACTTATGAGCTCCAGTGCAAGAAGACATGTAGTCTCATTGAATACAAAAATTTTCAATGTAAAAGATTTTCTCTGAGTGGTTAAAAAATGACTAAATATGAGATCGGGTGGGTTGACAAGTCGAAGGGATTGACATACTTCCTGAGCTTGAGCTGGAGTAGCAACCTTTCCAGTTCCAATGGCCCACACAGGCTCATAGGCCACAACAACATTCTCCCAATTTTTAATCCGCTCTGCAAGGCAAATTAACAAAATTAAAACTGTGTTTTCTGATGTAGCCACATTAACAAATTGATCCCTTAATGTCACACAAAGAAGTTTATAAAGATATTAAACAAAAGAAAGCAACAAGAATGATAAACAACCAGCAGTTGTTTTTTTTTATTTTCTTTTTGATAATTACCAGCAATTGCTTTTGCTTGGGCAGCAACCACCTCCATTGTGGATCCTGATTCTCGCTGTTCAAGTGTCTCTCCAACGCAAGCTATCACCTTCAAACCTTTAGAGAGGGCATATGCAACTTTGTCGCCCACAAACTGTAACAATAACAGAAATACAATTAGTCAATTTCAATACAGATAGTGAGCCCTTTAGCAACATTTTAGATCACCAAGACTGTTGAGCTACGGAAAAGAAATATGACCTCATTTGATTCACCCAGAATTAGCCTTCTTTCAGAATGTCCAAGAATGACCCAAGGGACATCCAAATTGACCAGCATCTCCACACTGCACGGATATCACATATGGTTGGTAATACAGAGTAAAAGCTTATTACATCTCTGCTGCATGAAGAGCATGCACATACAAAATTCATTCAAACCATGTAGGGATTATCATATCAAGTTTATAAAATATTTTCCGCATGATGAGCATGCACATCATGCACACACAAAGTACAGTAAAATGTATTGGAATTATGATCTACTGAAGTAATAACAAGTGATGCAACTAGAATCATATATTGTCAAAATCCTTATCATAACTTGATAAATTGGTTGCAATGTGACATTATGATTTGCATCATGGCAAGCATATGAGCAAACAATGCATGTACTGGAAATTAGCACATCCTGGAATGCAATATCATAAACAAACAAATTTAAATACCCAGTCAAATCATCCACGAAGAAGGCCATCATAGAAATACTCAATCTCTACTAGAGGAAACCATAATTCCCCATCCAAGCTTAATTGGTAAGAAGGATCCCAAGTACCAAACGTTCTCATCTGAATGGTTATCACACATGTCCTTGAGACAAACTACTAAATTATGTGTGGAGCTGCAAGCAAGACAACAATAACAATAGCATATACCTCAAAAAAAAAAAAAACTAACAATACCACACCTTACTTCACCAGTGTAAGCACCTCCCTTTTTGACCCAGCAGTTTTGTGCAGAGACATGAAAATCAGGCCTCAGTGAACTCTTCACCAAAGGAAGGAACACGAAAGAAGGGCTCACTACAACCTCTGAAAAAAATTATGAGATAGGTGTGAATAAGACCGATTTGTTGAACTTGAAATAATACACAATTATTCAGAACTTGACACAAAAAGAAAAGCATAACTAAAGAAAAGCAACCGGGGATAAAAAGTGGTCAGCTTAACAGAGAATCACCTTAGGTGATTGCCAAATTAATATCAATAATATTTTCATGGGAAATATCACCACATAAAAAGAACAATTAAACTAGAAATGAGTCCATGCCACATCTAAAGCTCCAAGAGATAGATGTAATGCTGAATACATGACATGGAAGCATTACAAAGAATGATGAAGAAAAGACGAGCAAAGTTGACTGCTTCACTTACCAACAGCATCCTGAGATGGCACTTGGCCTTCATTGAGTGTAGCTACAATCTTCTTTACCTCTTCAGTGGTTCCATTCTGCACACACATCAATTGATTTGAAACCAACAAACTTTTCATATATGATTTGGACCAGCATCAACATACAACAACGACAGTGCACGTTTTTCAGTGTTAACATCATAGAAAGAAAAAATATTAATACCTACGTTATACGGCTACATCTTCCTAACAGACAGGAGAGTTCAACGCTTCAACAGATAGATCTACAATCCTAAGTTATACCAGGTTTAGCTCAACAGCTATTTTCTGAAATGTTGTCCCTACATGGTAAGTCTGCTTAAACATCAAAATCAACATCGTCCGTCGACCATCACAACAAACATGACCCAAGAAAGTAAATGATCACAGATCTCAGGAAAACAGAGTACAGCTAATCAAACTTTATATGAGAGTAGATCAGCTCATAAACGCTTAAAAATGAGCTGATCCGTCACAGTAATGAATGCTATCCCGGCAATCAAGCAGATCAAACAGCTACGCGACGAGCAAAGACTATGCTAGCAATCTAATCGGTAACCGAAGAGGAACCACAGATCGCAGATCGGAGACGTACGCATTTCCAGTTCCCGCCTACGAAGAACTTTCTCGCCATATCTCACAGTGACTGAACTTGTTCTGGCTCCTCCGAATGTGCTTGGTCAGGGCTCCGTTATCTGAGAGACAAGTGGAGGGGGCGGCCAGTCTATGTACTGCTTTCTCGTGGGCATTATCGTCAATTTCATGCTTAATGTTAATTACCATTTTCATTTTAAATGACGTTATTGGGCACGCGGGATACGAAATGGGACGCGCGTCGCACCTCCGAGGGTCAAGGGAAGAGAGGGGTGATTTTGTCAATTTGTGGGCAGGTATATTTACGTTGTATGGTGGCTCACAGTTTTACGGTGTGACCCACGCCCACGGCTTCTTGGAGGTTGCGGCGTTCGTTCAGAATTCAAGGGTTGATAAGCGGATAGAGTGCAAGGGCTGGTTGGGGGCTAAACTGAGCCCACGTAATACTCAATCTACCCAATCTATGGGCCACTCTTGTCACCAACTCCTACCAACAGATAGATTTTTTTTCAACAGTCTCGATTCTCTTCTTCATCCCGCTCCAGCCTCCTCATCTGTAATGGGCCCTAGATCCGTTCTGCTCTGGGCCACAAACCCTTCACAAGCTCATCAGATTAAGCAACAATCTGAACTTGAATCATCTTGTCGCAAATCAATCAATTCAACTTCCCTGCGACCTATATTTTGCCTGTTCATGGTTTGAGGGGACAAAGTCCAGAGCTCTGAGAGGAGCGGGTAGGTTGAACCTTTGCATGTGCAGTTATCTTCGATGAATGAACATGATACTGAACGGGAATCTGCCTCTGCCATTGAAGATGTTATGGGGCCTTCCCACCTTACAAGGAGACCAAGATTTTGAGAGGGACTAAGGGACTAAAGAGAGCAGAAATGTTTATTGGGGATAACAAAACAGTTGCATCCTGAGAGATCTGTTGCAACTTTCTCTCACTGTCTTCTCGATCTTTATTTTTCATGGAAGGGCATGATTCTCTTCCTTTTAGGGATTCGGTGGTCCAACTCGACCTTGTGTCCCCAGTATCTCGGTGGTCTAGACCGAGTATCCCGTATAACATGCTGGTCTTTTGCTGTACAGTCTTCTTTTATATATGTGAACTGCAACCTCATCAACAATTTCTTGAACATGAAGCAAATTATTTTGCATTATCTGGACACGTATCCCTTTTTGTCCTGTTGAGTTTAAGATCTAAAACATTCGCATGAGACAAAAATCTGTGGCCTGACCTGGTACGTTGCTTTAGTTAGTTGCAATCTAGCTGGAAATTGGATTTGCATACAAACTCATAGGACCTTGCCTTCTCATTGGAATCGTCATCTGCTGCAGCAGCCCATTGTGATGAAGACTTGGTTTGATAATGGTCATGAATCCTTTTTCAGTCTCCGAATCGAAAGTTAACTTGTGGTTGTCACAGTTTCTTCTCTTGATGCATAGCAGGAATTGCTTCGGATTCAGTGAGTTAAGATCCCAGTCCTTCAGGTTCGGTCAAATGCGTTCATGCCAGCAGGGTCGCTCCACCCTAGAGTTTGGCTTGAACCCTGAAGACGGTCAAATGCAGTTGAACCAGAAAGAGAAGCTTCTCTGGTGTTTTCCTACGTTGAGCAGTGACTTCCTCCATCGCCCAGGCACATGATGCTGCTCAATCAATCAGAGGGTATATTGTATATATATTATGAGAGATTTTGTCGTCTTCACGCATTATAATCATTCACTCCCCTGCTCCACGGATGATGTTGGGCTGGCAATGATCCCACCTGCCTGCCAATGCGTACAATGCTACAGGGCTGTTCCAGGAAGAAATTATGTACTCCTGCATCTGTGTCTTTTTCACTCTCATAATCTACTCACATCAATTATTCGATTGGTGATTGATTAAAAATAAAATAAACAAAAAAATAACTAAAAAGAAAAGAAAATCTGCTTTCTGGGTTGGAATATGAACGCTAGATTTTCAGGATCCGGATCCACTGCCGGCGCCCAGTATCTTTCTTTTTTGCTTTTGTGGGGTTGGATATTCCACCTAGGTGGTGATCTTCTTGATGCTGATTTCCGTCTCCATTTATCCTCCATGAACTTCCCTTTGCACACCCGCTCATCCCAACATGACCGTTGGCCAGAATCGGAGATGGTAAAAAGGTTTTGGGGTGTAATAGAATATGAATTTTCTTAGAACCCGAATGATTATATTCTCATCATAAATTAATACATCTGTATCAAAATGATTAGAGAAGAGGAAATGTTCGATTTTTCAACTGGGCATATGAGAGCGGGGGCGGTTGGTGAATGGGATAGCTCACAGATTCCCCCCNTTAGTTTGTCTATTACTATACATTAAACAAAATTTGTCCCATCAGTTTGAAATTGTTTATTGGTAGAAGATGTCCTCAGTCTGGGCATAAAAAATTACATTTGAAAGATCCATTTGTATAATTAGGAAAAAAATATTATATTAAGAAAATTAATCTTATTTTCAATTATAAAAAAAAATTTCACCATAGGAGGAGAAGAACACTGAGGCGGCATGGAAAATTTTATCACAACTTATAGTTTCGGATATTTAAGTGATATTATTATATTAAATATGATAGTGATTTGCTCATAATAGACTAGTTATATTGACATTTGACAGTGTGATAGAATTGCCGGTGTCTACTTTCGACCAAGAAGAGAGAGGAGAGATGGATATAGTAGAGTGGTTGGTGGAAGAGGAGAAAATGAGGACAAGGAATGACCTGAGGATGGATAGAAGAAGTTAGGGGACTGGGTAAGGCGATGCCGACGGTGCAAAGGGAGCTGTGTGGTGCTCGTCGATACCTCCCGCGACAAGAATTAGTAGTTCAACCTCCATTATTTCAAGCAGCCTAACACACCCCACTCATCCACGGGCCAACAAACACCACTCACACTTCTTTAAGCGATTAGTAATCCCAACTGTCCGGAAAAAGCAATCAATAATTCTCCTCCTTACTCTTCGCATGGAAGTATCGCCAGTTCTGAAGAAGAAGAAGAAGAACTATCTGAGAGTGCTTTAATCTCTTGTCCCCCCCACTAGCTCTAGTGGCAAAGTTGGTTTCTTATGCAAAGCGAATACGACAACTGGGTGAGGGTTGAGAGAACAGGAAAATACCGAATTAAAGCCTCGGTGAATGATGTGTGCAACAGGGCCCCTGGTATTGGCATTTAACGAGTACCAACCATTGTTATGGAAACATAAATCGTGCCGTTCATTAACATTTTCGAATCTTGGAAGGGGTCGAGGAGATGGGGTACCCAAAAGGGAAGGAAAAAAGAAAAAGAACTCGTGAATGGAGATAAGAAGTCTGCGTGTCCTGTCACTGTGCTGGAGCGCGTTTCCACCTCCACGTGAAGTTGAACCAGCGAGAGGAAGACGAAGAAGATGACGACGATGATAAGGCTTGCCCTTGCGGGGTTGGGTGTGGGGGACCCGCATTCTCCATATAGAAGCGTGACCACTAGATTCCCGAAAAGCCCATTAATTGGCCGACCGCGCTTAGGAGCTCATATTTAGTACGTGATAACTAATGAAATGAGGATTTGTTTGGTTTTCTTAAATATTTTTTTTAATTAAGAAAAAAACCTTAAGAAATGTAATTGTAGCACTATACAACAAGTTCATTATATAATACACATGAAAATTTTAGTCATCCACAAGAGAAGAAACATATGTTTATTACTTGTATTCGTTTGATGTAAGTTTGAAATGAGAGCGACGAAGGGGAGCTAAGTTTTTTTACATTATCTAATTAAAATATATATGAAATAAATTGTGAATTTTTTTAATCTAAAATTTAAATTTTAAATTACTTATTTAAAAATATAATATATATATATATATATATATATAAAAGGTAGCCGAGGGGAGGACATTTATTACTCGAACGGGGAAAGGATTCCGGCAACTAATGGTAGGGATTGTTTCGTTCCACTACGCATCAGACGGCTGTCAGCGAGTTTGTTCCTGTCCCCCAACTTTTTCCCAGGCATGTGAATCGGAAACGAAAGGCACTGTTACCGACCCGTGGGCCCCACGGTCTCCACTGGCTCGCATTCAGATAATTCACATGCATTTGAAAAAAAAGAAAAAATCATCCAAATAGTTTATGGGACCCACTTCACTGGGCGATAGACAGAGGATGGCGCGGGGTCCCACTCAATAATAAATGTATTTATATACCTGCCCTCTAGCATTTAGAATTTTAGTGGACAGTAGCTCGTACTAGGAAAATATTAAGATTTGCATGATGGCGACTTTTATCGGAAACCCGACCCGAATTGAAACTCTTCGTCAACTTTAACGTTCCTCTAGTTTGCACCTCCTTAAGATTCCCCTTGACACATTCAAATTGCTAATTTTCCTTTCATATTCTTTTTTTATTTGTACAACACATTATCCTTCATCTAGCCAAACCGTATTTTAACACTAATCTACAGTTAGATTGAGATTTTTGAAAAAATTCTTATCAACCCTTTAAATTTGAAATTTAATTCTTAAATTACTTATTTAAAAATTTAATAAAAAACTATTAATCTAACTCCAAATTAATATTTTTTCTTTCATATTCGTGCGTCTTTTTCATGTGCACAAGTAGTAGAAGTAATAATAATAATAATATAATGACCGATGGCTTATTGGTCTTTCAAACAGAAGTTATTATGGAAGAATTTTTCTTCAGATGCCCGGTTTCGTCATAATTACTCACGATACCGATCACATTTTCTATGTAAATGTGTTGGACGTCCATGGATAACTATGTCTAACTGCTGCAAGAATTAATATATATATATATATATATATATATATATACCACTTAAACATAGTTTTAAAAACCGGACCGGCCATTCACCTGGTCTGGTTCTTATAAATAATTTAATTATACTTTAAATTAGGTCAAATCTGATTGAAC
>CXYZ01009678.1:243669-367463 GCA_900006705.1 Sonneratia caseolaris | reverse complement strand
AAATTTAACAAACACAAAAATTAACCTAAGAGAGAAGTAAATAATCGGTTTGCGTTTGGGAGCTTTAATGAGGTCGAAATTTCATCTTTATGAAATGTGAAGGAAAGATGAATATTTTTTATTATAGGAAAAACCACTCATCGGTCGGTTAGTGTGAATAGACGTGTGACGTGAGGATGGCAATCTCCGTGTGACGCACGTCACCTTCCACTTGTATTGTGGCTCCTCTCTCTCTATCCCTCCCTCCCCACATTTTCCAAGTTTCGCATTTTTTTTGATTGATTACTTGGTCCCCAAGTCTCCCAAAATGGACAAACCCCTCCCGGAATTGACATGATTGCCCCCCGATGCCTCTCGCTCTCGAGTTTTTGAACTTGACTCATCGGCCGCCGAGCATATACTATTAATCTGTAATTTAATTTCAAGTGCTCTAAATTCGGTATTTGTTATCGAGATTTCTCTGGTACCATATCATCCCTTCTTAATTTTATTTATTTATTCAAAATTTGGACTTATTTTATAACATAAAAAATATTAATTAATTACGAATTAACATGAATGGATTTATAAATGAACAAAATACACGATTGGGGGCCAGATGACCCTCCAGCCTGAGCGACTGCCTGTACCAGCCCCAAGAATATGCATGCTTCCCATTCTACCGTCTCGATTCCGATTAACTGCCCCTCCTCAATTTTGCCTTATCCAAAAAGCCCTCGAGATCTCCGGTCCGCACCAGCGAAACCGCCCGATCGAGGGTAGAATCGTCATTTCGTATCCCCTCACGCTTTGTATATGAGCTTCCCCACTTTTGCCACCTTGCAATTGCGCCTTTCTCATTTCCTTTCCTCTTGGTTTCTGTAGCTGGCGAGGAAGAACAGGCCTTTCCTCTCTTGGTCTCTCCCTCCCTCTCTCCCTTCTCTTCCCTTCGTTCCCCGTGAATCGAATCGAAATCTGCCTTCTCTGCTTCATGAATTAGTTGAAGCAGCTGTGAAATGATCTGCATCGCGTCGATTTTGAGAAATTTCCGTGATGTCTTGGGGCAGTCGGGTATCGATTATGACCGTATCTTGAACTTTTCCCGTTCAAGGGAAGGACGTTCGAGCTAGGGTTTTAAAAGGCCAATTCTATCGTCTAATCCTCTCTGAAATTGTTGATAAGACATTCTGTAAACCACCTGAGTCGGAACTTTATCTGGAAATCTCCAATTAAAAGAGAAATTCTTGTAATTTGGAATCAGGTATTGTCTAAGCGTATGGGTTTCGAACAAATCTTCGAAACTGTTGCTGAAATTCAACATTTGGTGGGTTTTGGGCATAAACTGTGAGGAGTGGAGGGTGAAGGAGAAAGCTCTGTGATCTGATCCTTTTCTAAAGCCGTGCTGATGGATTGCACGGTTTGCGCAGCTTCGGGGAACAATTTCCTCTTGAAATTTGGAGGATTAGGCCAAATTGGAGGGGGTTTTAGCCATGAGAGCGAGCATGACTTGGCGGTGATGGTTAGCAATTTTTTGGAGGACGGGAGCGGGGGAAGGGACTCCTGGTGCAGCAGCGACAGCGACTCAGGGTTCTGCGACCTCGCTCAGCTCGCCGATAATATCTCGGTAAATGATTAATTATGTGATAATCCTTCAGTTGTTTTTATGATCTGATATGTATTTGTGGAAAGTTTGATCCTTTTTTTTCTATTTGTTATATGTTTCGGTTTCGTTCCGCTTCTCTTTGTATGTGGATGATAATTCTTTAGCTGGTGAGCTTGAGAAATTGCGGGGGAATCCGAAACAAGTCTCCCTTGACTAGAGCTGATGGGTAGCCTCACTATTATTACTTTCCACTTAAGTTTTCCAGTGAGCGGATTTTATGCAATCTTCGTTTTTCGCTTAAGAGGGACATAATTTGATTTCCCTCCACTTATGTAAGTTTTGATTGAATCTAACATGGGGTGAATTAAACCCGATCTACTGATCTTTTTAATTGCTTTTGGTGTCTGTTAAGGAAGACGTTGATGTTTATTTTTAGCCTGGTTGAAGGAATAAATGTGGTAGTGGTAAACATTCCCTGCGTGTAGCAACAAATTATGAGATCTAAACGGAGATAGATTTGGATTATTCCTAATACTTACATTTGGAATGAGCTTGTGATAGCTGATGCTTGAAGAGGGTTCCCATATATGTGTGTGTGTGTGAAATTTCAATTACCGTCAAGCTGTTCCTTGCATTATTGTACTTTGACCATCCTTTGCTAGATCATCAGCAATTTAGCTTTGAATTTAAATCAAGTCCAGAAGAATGGGATCTTTGTGCTCAATATTGTTGGTAGGATAATAATGAAAAGGTGAGGTTGTAGCTGGGTTTCTTGAGAAATATGTTGAATGTAAATAAGAATTAGGCTCTAGTAGACATCTATGCTCAGCACAATATTACAAATGAGTCAAATCTGGATCTAACTGAAGATGATATGTTTTGTCCCTTGTCATTTTGAAAGCAAGATCTAGCTTAAAAGGTTTTGCAATGCTGTTGCAGTTCCATAAGCGCATTTTGGATGAGCACGAGAGAGATCTACAGTCAGCTGTTCATTCTGTCTTACTTTCTATCAATGAGATAGATCTATCATCCATCAAGCCAGGACCATGTAATGCAAGCTGTATTAGGTTTACTTTGGTGAAGCTTCTAAGACTTTCAGGATATGATGCTGCTGTATGTTCATCTAGGTGGCCGGGCAAGGGCAAGGTTCCTGGAGGTAGGCATTTGTGTAGCACAGACATCTTTTTTGTAACATCATCCGGTATTCATGTGTGACTTGATTAGGCATTTCTTCATACCAAAGTCTTTTTAAAACTTTTGTTTTTGTATTTTCTTTTCTGCATGACCCTGACTAGAAATACTCTTCCTGAGAATGCTACCCATTGAGAATGAACTACTGTTGGGTGCAGAGAGGCACTTCATTATCATAGTAATATGACTTTAGGCAAGTGAATCCTTCATAATAATCATTTCATCACTACTCAAGATCTACACTATTTGATCGAACTATATTTTAGAAAATTGTTCTCCTTCAATCCTCATCCTTTGCTAGTCTATCCAATCCATTACTTTCTTTTTATTGCACGTGCCAGTAAGTCATACTTCAATACACTTTACAACTTTTAGATTATGTACCTTTATGTTATTAGGAGATGTCAGTTTTAGATCCATACTACTATTACATTAATTCCTTGATTCATTTCCATTTCTTTCAGGTGATCATGAATATATCGATGTTGTCCATGTGACCAAATCCGGGACCACTGATCGACTGATCATCGATATTGACTTCCAAAGCCACTTTGAGATAGCAAGAGCGGTTGCATCCTACAATAGAATCTTGAAATCTCTTCCAGTCATATATGTAGGGTCACTGTCAAGGCTGAATCAGTTCCTCCAAGTAATGGCTGAAGCTGCTAGATTTTCTCTGAAACAGAACTCAATGCCTCTTCCTCCCTGGAGATCTCTTGCTTACTTGCAGGCGAAGTGGCATTCTCCATGCACGAGGCAGCTAACTCCAGATAGGGAAAACATCCTCGGCGCAAACATCTCTGGCCACATGTGGTGCAGGGGACATTTGAAGATGTTGCACTCTGCTCTCTTGTCTGAGATTGAAGCGGAGCGGCTATTAAAGCCCAAGAAAGTCGAGAGTAACAACAGAAGAAGAATGAAGTTTGAGGGGCGGAGGTACTCTTATTTCAGAACTCCTTAAAGAAGGAAATTATCATACAGGGTATTGCGGCTTTTACTTGTTATTAGAGATTGGACTTCTATTGCGGCTTTTCATTTTGGATTACTTTTTTTTATTCCTGGGAAGCTAAATAAGTGCGGACTCCAAATGGATGATAGTAGTTCCATGCATTGCACAAGTAACATAGTAATAATATGCCTGATAAGAATTTGAGAGCTTCTCATATACACATTTCATTTTTCAAAGTTTTATAGGATGAAAGGAGTTAGAAGAATATACTCGAGGGGGTGCTGGTTTTGGCTTACTTTGTTTGTTTGTTTGTTCCTTCCTTTCTTTCATTTGAGGGTCATTAATTTCTGAATGTAATCCTTACCTCTTTATTTTGTTGAGGTGGGAAATTTTGCGGTGTCAGCTTTGGATCTGTTGTACTTGGGTGTTTCATTTTGCCTTTGTTATTGTTTGGAATTCTCAGACATGTTAAGTCAATAGAACAATATGAGAAATGAGGATTTATACATGAATTATTTGATATCTGTGTTTTGGTCACTACAGTTGCAACTTCAGCTTATTTCTGCTGTTGTTCCCTGTTGAATATATGACTGAATCTGCAGAGGGATTTGATGTTCCTTGCTGTTGCTAGAGATATTAAACGGGGCAGGCTGGCCCAGAATTGGCGTGGACTGCCCATAACCCGACCTATAACCGCTCTTATTAGGTTGAAAGGCAATTATAGGTCTGGTTAGAAATATAGGCTTATTGAACTGGAAATAGTCCGAACTGTTACCATGTTGAATCGGTCTGAAACTGTGTAAAATCAACATAGATTGTTAAAATCAACAAGAATGGACTTTTTCACCCTTTCATATACTATGGGATTTCACTTAGAAAAGAAAATGTTCCATATTAATAGATTTGAGTCCACAACAATGGAAATAAATGGTTGGATTTCTTTGAGATAAAAAATTATTTAAAATATTTTTAAAAAAATAAAAAAGATAAATAATTTATGGAACAAGTTTGTCTGAATTTAAACTAGTTCGTTTATAAATAATTTTTGACTGATTCAGGATCATTTTAAATAGTTCAAACTGCCAGATTTAATAACATTAGTTGATGCTGTTCTAATCAGGACTATAGATGGACAACATCCAACATTGATCCGAGTTCGTTCCACTTTTCTGGTACTGGCTGCTGAGATTTATGACATATGATGAGATTCTTATATTGTTACTCGGAGAGTTGATGTATCGTGTTCCCTTCAAGGCTATACACAAGAAAGTTAGTCAACTACAGGAAGTATTCCCATATACCATCTACGAGAATTCGACTGTACCCGTAAATTAGGAAAAGATTCTATTCTTCAAAGCCTGGTAGAGTCGAGAATTACTCCCTTCGCAATCCCTTTAAAGGTAGATACTGGTGCCCATTAAGACCTTGCTGTGATGGAGTCTAAAGTGCAACGACCCTCATATTGGGGAGGGGACCCAGGCAAAGATTCTCAAGACCTTTCATATAATGCCCCGCCGAGACATCCGGCGAACGAGTTCGCTCTCGTCCTTCTGCAGCTTTTGGAACCAATCAATCCGAAATTATGGCTCAGTTATATTTCTGAAGCATGCGTCAACTTTTGTATCAAGAGAGAGATATAATGGGTTATCAGATCATGAATTTCCACCGTTGTGGAAGTCAGACCACTGAGCCGACACGGTGTTGGTGTTGACTGTTGATCTCTAGAGAGAAGTTATATTACGCGCCTAGGTACGCATGGTGTCTTAAGGGTAGGGGGGAGGAAGAGTTTTTTGACGGTAAGGGAAGAAAAGCAAGAAGGGAACCTTATCTTCTTCCTTTGTCGGACTCTACGCCGCTCGTAGGAAGCTTTGGATTCCCTGCGCATGAAAAAAGGCAAGCCATTTACGACCGCCCACCGCGTTTTCTCCCCTCCTCCCGCTGTTCGAACCATTAAAGTCTCACAATAGGAAAATCACGAGACATTTCTCGAACCTCATCGAGTGCTTCTTTTAAGGAGTCTCGATGCCCGAGCGTTGCAGAGGGCATCCATCCGTCGGCGGTCACACTCTACCCACCGCATCACATCTCAAGCTGTTAGCGTCTCCGAGTTTGCCGAGTCCATTACAGATCAGACATCCGTGTCCGTAGAAGGATTCGTTCAGATCGAGATAAAAATGGGTAACTAGTGGAACGATATCGCTCCAATCATCTCCACCGCCCCCACATTTCCATTTCCGATTTGTGCTCTCTCTACACGTATATTCCCCTTCCACTATTGCCTCCTCAGCCTCTTTACCATTCTTGCCATTTATTCTTTAACCCGGAAGAAAAGTAAAACAAACAATGGCCACATCTATCGGAAGACCACCATCAGGTGGCCGCGGCCGCAGCCGCCGCCTCCTCCTCTTCCTCCTCTCGTCCGCCGTCCTCCTCCAGCTCACGACCGTCTCAGCCATCGGCGTCAACTATGGCACCCTCGCGGACAACCTCCCTCCGCCTGCCCAGGTTGCCAACTTCATCAAGACACAGACGATCATCAACCGCGTCAAAATCTACGATACCAACCCGGATATCATCCGCGCCTTTGCGAACACCGGGATAGCCCTTACCATCACTGCCGGCAATGGTGACATCCCCGCCCTCACGCAGATCGCCTTTGCTCGCCAGTGGGTCGCCAATAACATTGCACCCTTCTACCCGCAGACGAGGATCATCAGGGTCCTCGTCGGCAATGAGATACTGCACTGGGGAGGCGAGGACCTCATCTCGAACCTCGTCACAGCTATGAGGACCCTCCGAGACGCTCTCAACCTTGCCGGTTTCAAGAGTATTCAGGTGATTCATTATGCCGGAGTCTTCTCATTCCATTTTGGTAATCATACGAAAGGCAAGCGTGTGGAAACTAAAACTAAAAGAGGTCGTCGCTGGTTGCATTTTATACAATCAAATCAATTCCATTCGTTTCCATTGGTACGTGCCGATCGAGCGGTTCGAGAATCTCGTGGAATGAGCAGATACAAGTTCTGAATATATCTCTAAAAACTTTAGCCTAGAAGGTTGCGGGATGATGGTTTTCGTTTCTCTCTAATGTTTTGACAGGTCTCAACAGCACACTCCCTGGGCATCATCGAGAACGCCGAGCCACCGAGCCGGTGCCGGTTCCGGGCTGGCTATGAGAGGGTGCTCAGGCCGCTGCTCCAGTTCCACCGGGAGACCAAGTCGCCCTTCATGGTCAATCCTTACCCGTACTTCGCCTACACCCCCGACAGGGCCAACTTCTTCCTGTTCAAGCGCAACCGGGGACTCTACGACAGGGCCACCCGGAAGCTCTACACAAACATGTACGATGTCTTGCTCGACGCTGTCTACATGGCGATGAGGGCCTACGGCTACGGGGATGTGGGGATCGCTGTCGGTGAGACCGGATGGGCCTCTCTAGGCGATGCCGGCCTCGCGCCGGGCATGCAGAATGCCATCGACTTCAACGGAGGCCTGCTGAGGCACGCCCAGTCGAAGAGGGGCACCCCACTGATGCCAGACCGGAGGTTCGAGACCTACATCTTCGCCCTGTTTAACGAGAACCAGAAGCAGGGTCCCCTCGCAGAGAGGAACTTTGGCCTGTTCTGGCCGAATTTCTCACCGGTTTACCACATCGGTATCCTCCGCAATGAGCAGGTACTTGCCTAGATGATATTCCAGTTTGTTCCATTGACAATCTCTCGGACTAAAATGTCCAATCCATGGCCAATTTGTCGTAAAGCTACCCCGAGGACAGGGGAGAGCAGGAAGACCGGCTCCGGGCCGTGGCGGCAGTGGAGGGTCGGCGCCAGTACCGAGACCAGGGAAGCAGTGGTGTGTCCCGAAACAGGGAGTGAGCGAGCAGGCGCTTCAGTCGAACATAAACTACATATGCGGCCAGGGCATCGACTGCCGGCCGGTGCAGACCGGTGGCTCTTGCTTCCAGCCTAACAATTTGCGGTCCCACGCCTCCTTCCTCATGAACTCCTACTACCAGACGAAGGGCCTCTTCCCTTACAACTGCGATTTCGCCGGCACCGGAATGCTCACTTCTACTAACCCAAGTAAGCCTTCGAGAGAAATTATGGGGAATCACTTCATTTTTCTTTCTGTTTCGATATTTACACCTAGTGTTTAGAAATCAGTTGGTTGAAATTCAGGCCGAATTGATCTACTACTTCATTACTCTTAACATTCTTTTTTCTCTTTGCAAAAAATAAGATTTTAATCCAAATCCAATGGACATTGTTGGCTTGCTGCAGGCCACGGTGCGTGTGTTTACCAGTGAGATGATCAGAAAGGAGCCCAAGAACATAGGGATGTCTGCAAGGAGAGCTTTTCCAACGGGGGATCTGTAACATCCCCTGTATAATTTAATCATCCATTCATAGATTACAATTAAGGATACTTTTATCGTCTTATGATTTTTGTCTGTCCAGTACAAGAGTTTGTAACGTCGTCAGGGGTTCTCAATTTGTACACACCACAGAGTCAATTTTCTCCTAATTCTGTAACATCCAACCACGTATTTGTATGGAATGTCTCCGGAATCAATCGAACAGATTATTGAATTCTACTTCTCATGGAACTGCATATATATCTTCTTCATATGACTGCATTGCGATGTGCCTCACATGCTGTATGCTACGAGACGACAAGCGAATTCACGGTGTAGTGTTCCAAGGGGAGGTCATAGTCAAGTTGCAGAGTGTGCTCTTTCGGCCAAATGAAGTGTGGTCTGATCAGATCAATCGAAATGATCTGATGTTCTCATCAATCTGACGAATCTCAGAATTAAGTACGCTCTTGTCCGCCAAATCCATTTGACTGATAATTTCATCTATCATATTTTAGTTATATACCCAAACTGTTATTATAAAAGAAAAAAACAAAAGAAAAATTGGGATTTGACCCAATATCATCAGATCGAGTGCCACTCCCGCAATTTGACAACCTCAATTGTTGAAACAAGGAAAAAAAACATATACATAGTTGACATATGGAGACGGGTGTCGTCGGCCTCTCCTCTCAAAAACCATTCATAGGCTAATGGAAACCGTTCTGATCTCTAGAAGCACACAGATATGTCTGCATATTTATGTGCTGTCACGTCGGCCCTTTTCCACGCTGTGAGATTACATACGCAAATTCCCCTTTTAAGAGAGATTAGTTGGCCTGAAGTCCTATTAGTGGAGCGGTTGCGGTCCTTACGTACGATGAGAAGGATTTCCTTCAGTTTACTTTCTTTGCTATTCAAAGTCAAGGGATTTATAGGCCAAACCTGTATTCATTAGCTTGTAATCACCGTTAATCCCTCCGAAGAACGAAGATGCAAAGATGTTAAGCAAAAACACGGACAACAGTATCATGGGGAGCTCTTTCAATGAGTTCAAGAGGCAGGCTTCCTTCTTCCTCAGGGACAAGATCAAGATCGCCCGGTTGAAGCTCACAGATGTCACTACTGCACAACTGTACGTGATCACCATCATCTTCTTCTTCCTTCCGTTCTCCTTCTGCTACAGAATCCTTGTTCATGGCGCATTTCTTGCTTTTCAAATCACCTAAAAATAAAATGGAGAGCGCAAAACTTGAATATAGAAAGCCTTTTGCTTTATTAGAGAGACATCCTGACTCGAGAATTTTCTTGCAACTTTAAATGCTCAGACTGACAGAGGAAGTTACACATGGGAATCCGTGGCCGCCTGAAACCCGAACTCTGGGCATAATATCCCGAGCTGCCTTCGAGGTCGATGACTTCTGGAGGATTGTTGAAATACTTCATAGAAGGTTTCCTGCTGAGTCTCTTCATTGTAGAAAAATGGACCGTAAAAAATATGTGGTCCTATCATTCTGTTGCAATAATTTGTATCTTATACATATATGTGTGCGCGTGTGTGTGTGTGTACAGATTGGTGCAATTTGACCGAAAGAACTGGAGGGCTTCATACAATGCTCTAATACTGTTGGAACATCTTCTAACTCATGGACCCCAGAGTGCAGTAGATGAGTTTCAGGACGATAAAGATATTATCAAGGAGATGAAACAATTTCAGTTCATAGACGACAAAGGGTAACTCTGCCTACATTTTTCTCAAATGAGAGTAGGCTGAGAATGTGAAAGTATGCTTCCAGATATTTAGTTCTGTCTTTTGATTTATGTATTTATCTGTCTCTTGCAGTTTCACCTGGGGATCGAGCATCCAGAGACTATCAGAAAGAGTACTGAAGCTGCTTGAAGACGAGCAGTTTTGGCAGGAGGAGCGCAGAAAGGCTCGGAAGCTGATTCGAGGAATTGAAGCGTTTGGGAGCTTTGGCCAGCGGCCATACTTATTGGATGCAGACTTTGAAAACTCTTCAACAAGGAAAATACACGGAGGATGGAAGTCTCATGGCAATGCTTACAATGAGGAAGATGAGCTATTGGTCTCAAGCTTGGAGGTGGTGGTCTGCAGAGAAGGGAATAACAGTTCAGTACCAGAAAGGAAAGATGAGGATGTGAAGCATACGGCAGAAACCGAAGATCATCCTTTCTGCAATAATGAGCTTTGCAGTACAGAGTCCCTTCTTTCGAAAAAAATCAATTTCTTTTCCAAAAATAAATAAATAAAAATCAATTAGGTTTACTTTTCCCATAAAAGTATTATACAAAACCCATTACAGTTAAAAAATTACAGCAGAGATTTTGTTCTTGCCCTTTTCCGTATGGTGGAATTCCCTTTTGCGAGTGCTTGAGAAAGAAAAGTAAATGATCATATAGTTCCTATTACGGTCTACCATAAAGTCGATAACTGTCTCCAGTGTTGCCATGGAAAAAAACATCATGTTCAGTAGGATAGCATGGAGTGATAATAGCCATATAAAACTGGATGATTCTATTTCATATGGCAATCTCATAGGTTTCCAACCAGCTACGGTCGGTAACATTAAGGAACCTTGGCATATTGCTTGTTCATTGACCATTTCTCATGCCCAGTGGATTACACAGAATCCGAGATACCTGTTGCCATCTAGGTGACTGTTATTGTATCCATACCGTAACAAGTCGATAAAGTGGAAATAAGAAGATGCTGGATTAACATGGAAATCCATTTGGTAATCTCATTACAATGACGACATCAATACTTCATCAGATAGCTTCATGGTTAAACAGTCGGAAAATTTCTCAGTGGAATTTGGAATCGGAAAGCTGAGCCAATCTTTTGGCATTGGACTCCTTGCCTCATCATAAAAGAATCATCAGTCCCAATGAGAACAACAGAGGGATAACAGGAGCTAGAAAGGAAGAGCTGCTAAACGGGCACATCTTCTGAAGTTTCGTTCCTCAAAAGGTTTATTTTCAAAATATGGATGTCAGAAGCACTTCCGATGCACAATAGATGGTCCTGACTCGTCGAACTCCGCCTTTGCAATCCACATCTGTACCATGGAAAAAAAATCCTTCCATCAGAACATACTTTGGTTAATCATATAAATTTTGAACCATCACTCGCCATCTGATCTAAAACTTTGAATGATCACTTGCTAGCTGATTAATGGCACGTTTGATATGATGGAATTGCATGGAAAAGGAATGGCTTACATTTGGTTTCCAGTTGCATCGCAGCAAACCAGGGTTGCAACCAACCACTTGTAAGCTCAACATGAAGTAGGACAATGTAATATAAAATGAACAAACCTGCTGGAAGGTACTGAGGGATGCGAGGATTGAGCCTCCGATCCAAACGCTGTACTTCCTCTCAGGTGGGGCGACAACCTTAATTTTCATACTGCTCGGCGCCAGTGCAGAGATCTCCTTGCTCATTCTGTCAGCAATGCCTGCGAACATAGTGGACCCACCGCTGAGCACAATATTCCCATACAGATCCTTCCTGATATCAACATCACACTTCATGATGGAGTTGTAAGTGGTCTCGTGAATCCCTGGAGCCTCCATTCCGATCATCGAGGGCTGGAACAGGACCTCTGGGCAGCGGAATCGTTCTGCTCCAATGGTGATGACCTGTCCATCAGGCAGCTCATAACTCTTCTCTACTGCAGAGCTGGTCTTAGAAGTCTCAAGCTCCTGCTCATAGTCAAGGGCGATATAGGCGAGCTTCTCCTTCATGTCCCTGACAATCTCACGCTCGGCAGTGGTGGTGAAGGAGTAACCCCTCTCAGTGAGGATCTTCATCAGGTGGTCAGTGAGGTCACGCCCAGCTAGATCGAGCCGGAGGATTGCATGGGGGAGGGCATACCCTTCATAGATAGGGACTGTGTGACTCACACCATCACCCGAATCCAACACGATACCTGAAAATATCATCAATTCCATGAATTTCAGTGCGTTCAGAACCAGGCCAGCAACTTTATAGAGCTTGACTTAACCATGCAAGAATCAATTTGAAATAAGAAAGACTAATCTAATCTACAAGAGAAGCCTAGAACTCATTTCAGTTCAAAATAGAACCCAGTAATATGCATTTATGTTCTTCTGTTTTGTCCTCTTCATATTTCCGTTGAACAAAACAAATCACATCCAATTTGACTGAAAATGCTTACCGGTCGTTCGACCACTTGCGTATAGGGAAAGAACGGCCTGAATGGCGACATACATTGCAGGGGTGTTAAAGGTCTCAAACATGATCTGGGTCATCTTCTCACGGTTAGCCTTGGGATTGAGTGGGGCCTCGGTGAGGAGAACGGGGTGCTCCTCTGGGGCAACACGGAGCTCATTGTAGAAAGTGTGGTGCCAAATCTTCTCCATGTCATCCCAGTTGCTCACAATCCCATGCTCGATAGGGTACTTCAAGGTCAGTATACCTCGCTTGGACTGTGCCTCATCTCCGACATATGCGTCCTTCTGGCCCATTCCGACCATCACACCTGTGTGTCGTGGACGGCCCACGATGCTGGGGAAGACTGCCCGAGGAGCATCATCACCGGCAAATCCAGCCTATACCAGGAAAAAAAAAAAAGGCATCATGATCGCATTATTAGAGCTAAAGAAAATCACAAACCGAAAATACAACAAGCTTCAGCTGGAAAGAGCCATATTAGTTTACCTTGACCATTCCGGTTCCGTTGTCGCAAACGAGCGGTTGAATATCATCTGCCTCTGCCATCTTCTACCTAAACACATGGAAGAAGAATCAGTCACAATTTCCATAAAACCGATCAGCCATTCCTTCTTCCCCTCCCCATTGAAGATTGCGAACCCAAGGCAATAATGAATAGATGAATTTAAATTCTCGAAAATTTTAGAGACTACGACGTGTTCTACTGGCAAGGGGTTGCGGAACAGGAGATGCAGAAAAATGCTCAGACTTCCACGAAAAGTCAGCGCCTTTCACAAAACCCAGCGAAGCCCATCAACCCATATCCTCATCAAAATCGAGTGGAAACAGGAAAATGGCAATTAGAATCGTATGAATGAATGTAGCCCCAATCGGTGCAGTATCTAAGACGCCAGAATTCGATTCCAACGACGATGTCAATACAAGACGTCGGCCTTCTTAATTGAATGATTCACAGACGCATTCATTAAAAAAAAAAAAGGATTCACAAATGCAAGACAACGAGCAGAGCTGAGAGCGGGTGACCTCGCGGGGAGAGCAAATGGGTGGAGGGAAAATGAGAGAAATGAAACGGAGGGAGGGAGGAGGGAGAGAATAGTCTTTCGTCTTTTGAACGGAGAAGAAGAGGAGGAAGTGGAGGAGCTCATCATGTGGAGAACAATTCAATCTGGACCGTTGGATCTTCGTACAGGGGAGTGCGCGGGGTCGGCGGAATAGCCGTTTCACGCGCCGGATCTCGCGCTTTGTCGATTGGAGTCGGTCCTTTCCTTACAGCTGAAGCGGGTCCCGCGGGCCCCAGTTTTCTTGGGCTTATGTGCACCCGGTTCACATACTACGTTATTCCTACGTGCTCCAATTACCTCTCCCCTTGTTTTTCATTTTTGTCTTCCCAAGCAAAGAACGACTTAGTGAGGTGTTTTTGGTTGGCATTATTCGACCGAACGACTGCAGGCCAGTCGGACCTGACCTTGAGTAGGTCGGGTCGGGTCTGGTGTTCTCAGTCGGGTTGACTGTTTGACTTTGGGGATCTTCAGAACACTACCCCAAATGCAAAGAAGTTCCATAAATTATTGAAAGTTGAATTCATGCAGTGGTCGCGGTCTTCCTTCCCTGAAGCTTTGTATTATCTTATATTCATCTACCTGATCGATAAGAATCCCCGTACATGCCATGGGTAGGTCATTCTTAGAGGCTTTCAGCGTAGATCATCTGCATATAGTTATATATCCCGAGTCCTGAGGTATTCATCTTCACGGGGCTCTCCTTTCAACAAACTTATGCTGTTCTGTTGAGTTTTAAGTTTCCAGCAGTTCAACATTCCTATCCATCACTGCTTCATTCCTTTTGCTTATCCATTCAGATAGCGACAGAATTCCATCCGGACGGAAATCAAATCATCTGTTCCTTTCTGATGGCTTATATTCAAGAGATTCTCCCGGAGCATGAGCTCAAGCTGTTGAGGAAGACGGATCCCTTCTACTGTGCCGTCTGCAAGGAGACTGGCTTTGGCTCCTGCTATGGCTGCGAGTTCTGCACGGTCCATGCTCATGAGGAGTCCAAGTCTGCCGCATCCTCTGAGGAAGATATGGACCCCTCCAGTCTCTCCCAAAAACAGCAACATTGAGGTTCTGTTGAGCGTGCTCAAATCCTCTGCGAGGCTGCTTCGTACGGCAAGGCTGAACTCGTGGGGAGCTGCGGCTTCCACCCATCCAGTATCCTCCTACCGGTGTCAGTTGAGATAGATAAGGTAACCTTCTATTGCAGGATGAAAACTAAACGTTTATCCTCTCGAGAAGTTGGGATAGATAAGAAGTTCTTCAAGATGTATATTTATCCTCTCGAGAAGATCCTCCTGGCACTGGCAGGTGAAACTCCAACTCAAGAGAGTCATGTTAAACGGATGGATGAGAAGATTCAAGGTACGAGATATGACCGTGCACAAGGTGATGGCCAACCGCTACTCGTCCAGAGTTACCCAGCTTGTTTCAGATTATGCCCACAAATTATTTTGAACACCTACGTGCCCTCCAGAACGCGTTGATCACTTCCTGCAAGTTGATCAGCATATATAGAAAGATAATTGTCCCAATCATCTAAGCAACTCCAACTTGTAATCATCTGCTGTATATTTGGATCAGAGGCATTTAATTTAGTATAATCCAGAGAGGGAAAGAGAGGCATGGACATTTAGTATAAGATATTACGATGTAGCCCTCCCTACTCGATAAGTTCTTTAAAAGGTCCAATTTCGGGTCCAACCTTAGATAATTTGGGCCAGATGTGGCCCATTGGCATGATACACTAGAACTTCGGAGGGGCTCCGGCGTTGGGCTCCGGCAGGACGAGAACATTTTTGGTCTGCTCATCTGGCCGTTAGCCTCTCAACGGCTCAATCCATGAACTGGTCCATGAGCATCGGTTGCAGCCCGAGCTGGATCAAGTATTGGGTGGGTATTACCAGCGTCCCCCAGTATCTCGAAAGCGACATCGTTTTGCTGTAGAAGAGATTGGTCAAGCATATGCTAATTTATGAATCAATTCTTATATCAAGCTTTTTATGGATTGCTCCTTGTCGGAGGGTTCAACCATCTCAAGGAAGGGGCCCTCGATCCCATCAATCGATGTGAGCCATTCGTTGCTATCTAACTTACTTAGCATTCAACTCATGCAATTTTCAAGTAAGTTCGTATTACTCACTTGAAAATTTCTTGTAACAGATCTTTACAGGTAACCCCACAAGAGCCCCAGAATACCCCCAAATCTGTGCCCTGTGCCAGCTCACTGCACCCTATTTTGACAGGACACAGATGAGAGTCCCGCTGAGCTAATCCGACCTTCTGTCGCTCGTCTGTTCAACATAAGCCGGCCAACAAACCGTAGAGAATCGAGATCCTAGGAGTGTGCCGTACTCTGTAAACCAAAGGATTTCGTACCTTGGAAACCGCAGTTCCACTTTGCCCGATGCGGTTTTGGATCCACATCCGAACAGCTCTGATCGGTGTTCGAGCACAGATCCGGTCCGCCCCAATCCCACACTTTGGCTGTCACCAGAATTAATCATGTCAATTTCCAGTACCTAACCTAGTGCGTAGGTTAGCCAATGGAACCAACTCTAAAGAAAATATCTTATTCCCAGTGGCTCGTGATTATTACTTTATTTATTTTTGCATGAAATTTAAAGCTCATGCAAAAAGTTATAAAAATGGGCACTGAGCCGACATTGACCGACTCTTTGGACGTCTTTAATAATTACCAACTAGAAAAACTGTTGCCCTCTAAAATTAAAAAAAAAAGACTAATTCTGAGCAGACGTGCGTTGTACGCGTTTCCATTTATATATATATATATATATGTATATGCATTGTTTGAAGGTTAATATCTTAATTATATATAGTAATCAGTCTATTAAAATTAATATATTATTTATTTTTTCATCAAATTATCTTATATGATATTGTGGCACATGATTAATTTTATTTTTAATAAATATGACTTTATCTAATTAAAAGAATGAGACATAAGTATCAAATAGGAAATTACCCGCATAATCTTAATTACAACTTTCCTAACTATTTTATATATTTTATTTCTATTGGTCTACCATTAAATTATCTATTTTAATTTAGAAAAATCAATTAATATCTCTAGTAAACTCCCTTTGGACAATTTGTTTTTTTTTTTTACCGTGTGTGAAAGGGGTTAGCGTCTAGTGTATATACACGAGCATGCATAATACACGAGTTATTGCCGACAAGGCCGGTTGACCTTGCTTGTACATTTAGTAATCGATGTCCACTCTCTGTTTACAAGCAGGGCTTAAATGCGCTAATGAGTAGTAATCCGATGGTGGAAATCTCGCCCCAGCTGTGGGTGTGGTTGTTGGGAAATTCCGAGAAAGACATAAAAAGAGGCCATAGATAATAATCGACAAGGGGCCGGGGATTCCATTTTGTGTTCATGATGTGGACGCAAGACTCATTATTGGTGAATATTATTTTTCTCTCCCTTTTTTTTTTCTTTCCATCTGTAAAAAGCAAAATAATTTTTGGTCTCTAGCGAGAGATGGGTATAAGCATATATTCTTTTCAATATTTTACATTTGCATGCATGATTGAGCATCGGCACACACACACATACATATGTGTGTGTGTGTGAACATGATATGTAAGTGACCACATAATAATAGAGAGAAAGGGAAGTGGGGACATGAGAAGAAGTAATATGAGAACCATAGGACGTCTCAGAAAAGTGAAAGCTGCAAACAGCAACATATACGACATCCATCCACGCCTGTAGAAGAAGGAAGAAGAAGAAGGAAGAAGAAGAAGACTAGACACTCTCGAGACCCATGTAATTTAGAGTAGCACTATACTATACATTGCTAGCAACTTCCACGATAGTGTCCATAGACGCAGAGATATGCATCTCTTAGTTCACGTTTTGTGCCTCATGAATATTTCCATAAGTTCCGAATGGGATTATGCAAGGACATAAAATTTTCTTTTTTTTTTGGCTAATTGAACACATTTCATTTTTGATATTTTTACTTTATAAAAACTCTTTATCCGGGTCACGGGATATTAAATTGGTACCTAAGTATCTTACCAACCGACCAAAAATAAAGATCCTCATCACATCATTCCTGTCTGGACAGAAGACGGAGGGAGGGAGAGAGAGAGAGAGAGAGAGAGAGTCACTTTTCCTGGACTGACTACTGTACTGATAGCTTTATTCTTCCGTTTGCAAATGAAAATAGCTTACCACAGTGTGTAGACGCGATCGGCTGGTTGGAGACTGACCGAGAAGGTGGCTGAAGCGTCGGTTTCCAGCTCCCTTCCCCTGCCCAAAGTTTTGATATGGCCAACAATTTTCTTTTGCAAAATTATCAGTATTTATCTTCTAGCACGAGCGATCGTCCTTCTCTGTTCGCCCTCAGTCCTAACAATCTCGGGTCTCTCGGATCCCTCCCCGCGCTGTCACATACGGGGATGCCTTTCAAGCGCAACCGGTAGCTAAAATACCCAACAAGATTCTTAAGAGACCAAGGTCCGATTGAAACAAGAAATTTTAGCTGACTGAGATTGACAATTCAAGTTTTTCCATAATAATTAAACCAAAGAAAATGTGGGCTTAATTAGATTAAATTTCCCCGAAAGAAGAGCAATTTTGTTTACTCCCACTTAGGATTTGAAGGTTTTTCCTTACTCTTTTTTTTTTGATACGGACATCATAGTATCCCGATGTTGAATGAATGTTAATGGTTTCAAGTTTGAGATTGGTCGGTTTGCCCTAAGGGATAAAAACACTCGTAATAAATAGATTTTTTTCGATTTATTATAAGATTCGAACTTGAAATTTTAATTAAAATAAAGAGAATTTTAATACTATCAACCAAATAAGTATTTGTTTTATTTAAAAAAGATTTTAATCATGGCCAGGCTTATCAGCTGACTGAGCTGCTTCCATATGTGGAGGAAGAGGGTGAAGGTAGAGTGAGAATTTACGGGTGGGAAACTTTCAATTATTAGTAAATTAAATTGAATTTAATCGACAACAATTCTAAACCTAAGGAGAAAAAAAAGCCCAAAATCAGGTTAAAAAAGTAGGGGGGCAAGAAAAAAGGGAAAAAGGGGAGCGGGTTTGTTTTTGAAGTCCATGTTCTTGTCATCATTTCTTTGACTGCCTGGCTGGATTCGTCTTACATTTATTAGTTGTTTTTTTAAAAAAAATTATTATTTTTTCACCTAGAGATATCCGGGGAATTGGATGTCGTTCTAGCATGGTTTTGAGTGGGGTTTTGGCTTTTCCCAACTGCCTTCTTTGTCCATTTTTTTGGTTGGGTTAATTCTCAGGCACTGCAGATATCACCAAATCAGCGGCAAAGTTCCTCGTTTGCACGTCCAATTCCCCATAATTACCCCCAATCATTCAGACATCATCGCATGCTCATAGATGCACATATATAGCGATGGATGATAGAGTGAGCCTGATTAATTTTCCACTATTTGAGAATCATTTATGCGCACTATCTCACGATTCAATTCCTCTACCGAGATATCTTCTTACTTCAGTTCTTGTCCTAGACATATATTTGGTGTCTGGTGGTCAGTGGTCGGATATATATTCGTGAAGAGTATCGGTCATTACTTAGGAGGGTGCTAATAGACTTAATTGGGTCTGCAAAATGTAATTCGGAATGTGTTATTTGATAGGGAGAGACATTTGAAGTGAGTTCTGATTCTGCCATTCCGACCCTTTCACGACACGTAGCAAAGCAATATATATCGAGGTTTTGGGCAATTCTCTCAAGTCAAATTAATTATTTTTATTTTAAAAAATAAGATTTAATATAACGGTATTGACTAAAATTTTATAAGTTCAATTTTTTGTTAATGAGTATTCTTATACTTTATTATTATTATTTTCCTTGTATTCCATTATAGATATTATTTGCAACTAAAAAAGATTAATTTAATTCATCATTTTCTACATGATAAATACCATTAAGAATTATATATATTTTTTGCACAGTATTTAATATTTAGAAATCCTTGTGTACAAATTACTTTATATTATCTATAGAGTGGTCAATTTACTCAGAAGTATTATTTTTCTAATAATAGATTTTCCCCGATGCATAAGATTTTAACTCAAAATCTTAAGTAAAAATATTACCAACCATTTTGAGCCATCTATATTGATATATATATATATATATATATATTATTTAGAAAGAGGATAGGGTGAGAAGTATAAAGCTGCCTCAAGTAAAGTTCCTAGAAGGACGAGACCCCAAGAGATATGTATCTATCTGGGAACTTCGAAAATTCCCTCAGAAATGAGGAAGGAGGAATCAAATCGGAAAAGTTTCGAGAGATCAGCGAGAGTACCATACGGCAATTTGCTACAGCTAGCTTGCAGAAAAATATGAATCTTGCCGGCCATTGATGATGATGATGATGATGATGATGATGATGATAAAACACTGACTCACGAGTGATAACGATGAGACAAAGGCGTGACCTGATAAACTCATGCAAAAGTTTCTCACGACACAACACATAAAAGAGACCCCCCCCCCCCCCCCCCCCCCCCNAAAGACAGAACATCCGCAGAAAGAACCCCCCCATGATGCTGCTGTCTTCACGGCATATGTGTACGTCGTAATTGCAGTAAAGCTGCTCGGGGGAAACGAAGGAAAGGTTGCAACCCACCAGATGGGACTAAAGTGGCCGTGCCGGAGATCCTCACACCTGTGAACGGGCCCATGATTTTCGGTGCCAATTCGCGGGTTGCTGTCTCACCCTTGTCATCTCCTTATCCCTCTGTGGTTCCTAATCTTGCATTCTCTATGGTTAGGGTAAATTAATATCGGGCTAACAATGCGCAGTCTTTAGAACCGTAACTCGTGCCAAAATACATCGGACTATATATATATATATATATATTGTAGAGTTGAATATCTACATTAAAATATGATATCAGACATTATTGTTACTTTTGACTGGAGATCTAGGACTCAACTGTCGACGACTGAACAGTGCAAGATTAGCAATATGTGCATTCACGAGAGGCAAATTGATGCCGAGCTTCTCATACTTCTTGTCCCTCACAATTTGAATCCATTTTCCATGCTTGATCTTGTACTATATACATAAATGTACGCATCAGAGCACCCTCTCTTGCGCTACCGGTTGGACTGTTAGAGGATCAGCGGAGGTGCTCCGGCCCCTCTGGCGAGCAGAAAACGTTCAGGAAAAAAAAAAGAAGAAAAACACGAAGGTAAAATTCGGCAATTTGGGCATCTATATACCGTATTATAAATAATATCATTCAATCAATATGTAGTAATGACCGAGTACAAGGAATCTTTGATCATGTATCCGTCTTTTCTTGTCCATTCACACAGCAAGCACCTGCTACACCATGAAAATTACTCTTTTTGATAGACCTCAAGAAAATTGCTCAAATGATACACTCAAAAAAGAAGAAGAAGAAAAAAGAAGAAGAAGAAGAAGAAGCAATAACAGCTCAAAACATTCGACAATGGCAATCCTAACCCACTGCTACTCTACTATATATATATCAACAGTTCGTGAAGTACAGCTATAAGTTAACAGCTTGGTATATCCATCGTGTTCCTTCCTTCATATTTTTCTCACAAGTTGCAGCAGTTCTTCTGGTTCTAAATAAATTTTGAGGAAGTCAGGTCCCGAGCGCGACGATATAGTTAACAGGAAAATAATTGGGGTCAACAAAACCTATAATCTTTCTGGCAATTGGAGGGATTCAAGCTGGGAAGCAAGGTCCCCATGGATATGCACTGCCGCTTCTTATAGTTTCGATCCAGAAGAGAGTTTACAAACTTTCGAGCATCAAGGAAGGTTAGTGAAAGCGCTCACAGAAGATGACTCATGGAGGTCGACGAGAAGCCATGAGAAAGATCATTACCCCATGCGTTGCCTGTCCCAGTGCTGGAGCCCTTCCAGTATTGAACGGATCCGGATACACCTGAAAAGTTCCTCGGCAGGTTCAGCCCTTGATTGGCTTCTTCCATCTTAACAGAGGAGATCTGAGTGGAATCCGAAGGCTTAGGCAAAAGTTGATAATCGTATAGAGTGCCTTCAACACCTTCTAATGGATAAAACCCAACTTGTGGTGATGCTTGCAGATTATCATTACTGAGGGAAGGAAACTGTTGAAGCCCCCACTGCCTATTGGCTATTCCATTTGGCAATATTTCTCCACCCCCATTGGTAGCGTTGCCAATTAGAAATTCCATATTGTTGCTGCCAATTTTTCGACTTGTCTCAAAGTTTAATCCTATGTTGCTAGGGACGAGGTCGTTGAGATTATACAACAGAGGCAGGAAAGGTGACAACTGCGATGATCCCAGAGGCGGCAGATTATGCCCGATGATGACATCTGCGGAGGAAGTTTTTGCGCCTGTGCTGGCGGAAGAAATACCACCACTGGTGGTGGAGCTAGATGCTGCCTGCATCACTGCCGGAGACTTCAATCTGTTATTGCCTTTGCTCCTCTTGTTTCTCCGGCATCCTCCTCCCACAGGGATGTTCCTCAGGGCGCCCCCCCGAGTCCAGTACCTCCGGCAGGCCTTGCAAAAGTGACGAGGTTGTGTGAGGCTGTAGTTGTTGAAGTAGCAGAACTTTGTGTTGGTTGATTCACATCGAGGGCACTTGAGCCCGGCCTCCGGCATAGGGATCTTCGCCAGGCGAGCTCTATCTGTCATCGAACCGGGTCGGATCGAGCCTGTCGCACCTGGAGCGGGGGCCGGTGGCACCTGCTGGAGCTGAGGAACCTCATTGTTTGTAAGTACTCCCCGTCCCGGCTCTGGATTCGCTTGCTGAATGATAACATATGAGAAATAAGAGCAGAAAAATCGGCAAAATAAATTCTATACCTGGTATATTCAAAACAAGAGGAGATGAAGAAGAGGAGCTCGGAATATCTGCAATCTTTCGGTCGGTAGATTTAAGCAAAGATATCATATGATTTGGACTAAAGAGAGATCATATTCACCTGTGGTTGCCAGTTGGGTGGATCTAGATACACCGGAATGGATGAGAAAACCATGAGATTAAATTCTCTCTTGAGCTTTACTTCCGTGTGATCCCTCTTTTGAAAAGGCTTGGTAGGGTTTTTATTTTTGTGGTTGGAGAATCAAATCAAGAGAACAGAAAAGAAGAGAGAGAGAGAGAGAGAGAGAGAGAGAGAGAGNAAAGAGAGGACGTGGAAAAAGAGAAAGTGGAGAGTGTCCATTCTATCTCTATAGAGTCTTACGCACTATATTTTTCAGGGTGTGGCTGTGTGGCTCTATCTCATCACCATTTTCCATCCCTCACATCCCCCCTTTTCTTGTGCACAGATTCCTTTTATTCATTCACAAGAAGAAAAGTTAGGGTTTATACACATATATATATGTGGGGCACAGGGAAGTTTCCTTCGCCAATACGTTTTTGCATTGCTCTAATGGCTCCTTCCTACTGGTCTAAGAAACAAAAACACTTTCGCACCGCGCTTTCCCATTTACAAAGTAAGTAAACCTAATTGGGTTGCGAGATTTGGAAGAGGAAATAAAAGATTATGTGAAATTCAATGATGGATAATCGGGTCCTTACTTAATAATAATAAGAAAAAGGTGATAGATAAATACACCATGACCAATTGTTCTGCTAATATGACCGTCACCTACGCAAACCCTAACCAATTCTTAGGGTTCATTTCGGAGACCCACTGATATGTTTGCTATAATTAAATTACTGTGTGGGTGTTTTTTTGGGGGGGGTGGCGGTGGGGTTTGAGGTGGAGGTATTATAATATAATCAAAGGCTTATAACGTAAAGACCACTTGGGTCAAAATGGTGTTTCAATTTGTGCCCTGTTCACCCTCACAAGAGATCAAAAAGAGAAGACATTCTATTGGTATACGAGACAAAATTAATTTTACAAATTGCCACACGAAAAGCAAACCTTAACTTTGTGTTGTTGTTTGTCCCCATAACTTTACTTAGAAAAGTTAATTATGATACAGGCAACAAAAGAAGAAGAAGAAGAAGAAGATAGAGAACAATTACGTAATTGCCTTCCTCATCATCCTTCTTTTCATAAATGAGATTATTTACCGACACAATTGAGGAGACAATCGTAGGAGTATATAAGACATGTACTTGTCCCCGTTCGCCACGAGCCTACAATACACACCTTACTCAATCCAGGTCATATAAAACTTAAGATCATTCAACTAATTCAAGCCCTATCATTAATATGTTAAATGATAAAAACTCTCTCGTTTTAATACATAAATAATAATAGCATATGTGATTGAGTCCCTTATGCCGAACCAATGAAAAAATATGGATAGCTAGGTGAGGATTAATTCAATCATCGATCAGGGCACCGAGAACTCCATTCGAATTCGATGGGCTGTGGAGAATCGTCCCTATCGGATGCCTATCAGCTTATGGTCAGGAGAGTACCTAACTTTTCCTTTTCTTTTTCTTTCTCCACGTCCACGTCGTATCCCACGTGGCCCCAATTAAATTTCTTGTCATTTACAAAGGTTTTTTTTTTCTTTCTTCCCTTGAGACCTTGACCAAGGTTAGCCATCCTTATACTAGAACCCATCATCAAATTGTAATTCATATATTAAATACATCCCAACACACGAGTTGGTTTTTCACGGAAAAAAGATTCCATAATTTAGAAAAGATTCAACTCTCAATGAAACGAGCCGACCAAGTTCTGATTTGAATTAATCAAGACTCCTGACGTATGGATGTCATGTGAAATGCACCGAAAAGCATGGCATGCACATGTGTACACGTAAAAAGAAAGGATTTTACATGGCATGCAGCTTTTAGGACATGAACAAACTCAACGTTAATTTTCTTGATATTACTTTTACATGAATCATCCGGTATTCAAACCATGACAATCGCTTATCAATTCAAACAAGTCTAAACTTGGGTGCCTATGTAAGATATAAGACACCCCCGATCATGAATTTTTGTTCGTTTGCAAGACCAAAAACATAATCTTATTTTTTGAGAGAAAGACATATTGAATCATCTCAATGCGATGCTATTTGAGTATAATTCTGTCAGTTGGAGCATATGTCAAGTAGTGTATTGTCTATGCGAGACCCAAAAGGGCATTGCTCATATATCTTCATTTTCTTGCCTTTTTTTTTTTTTTCTGATGTAACATATCTTCATGTTCAATTAGGGGTAAAAAAGGGGCCGAATGGTCCTCTATACTTGTCAAAGGATATATGTGATGTTTTTTCCCCCCTAATAGACATAAGCTTCAATCGATATTAATAGTAAAAAATAATTTGACGGGGTTAATGTGGCTCGGCGAATAGAGGGATATTCGAACCCACAGTGCGTAGCTGGTTCAATAGTTTATCATCATACCTGATCTTTCCTCTATTCATGTTCAGGTATTTTCAATTGTAGGAAATCCGTGTTCTAGATCTTTTACGAACCAATTTATACTTGTATGTACTAATTTGGATTCTCTGTGTGTGCGTGTATATATATATATATATATATACACATATATGAATGAGTGGTAGAGCACACAGAACTGAATAAAAGAGGGAGTGTCTAGGATCCTGCGTGCCCATGACACCACCATATATACTCTGATGAATTATGCATGCATATCGGATTGAATATACAGCCATACAGCCATACATACATATTACTAATCGGACAAATATATATATGTTTGTGTGTGTGTGTATATATATATATATATTATATGGAGTGGCAAATCAGGGGCATGTGCGTGTATACGTTGGTGGTGGTGGTGGTGGTGGTGTTGGAATCTAATTCCCTCTGTCTAATCGATCTTGACAGAACATTTTCTGCGTCTCTTTTACTCATTTTCATACACAAAACTAATTTGAAAGAAAAATAAAAAAACAAAAAGAGGAAAAAGAGGAACCACAGGCCTCCTCACCTCCTAATGTAAAAGTGAGAATGGTGTCTGCTTGCAGCCTTTTGCATCATCTCCAATATCTATCTCCCCTGTTAAAATTTACATGCAGTATGAGATAGATGATCGTACAAGTTGGTTGTGGTAGTGCGAGCCTCCTTTCTCTTAACTGGGCCCTTTTGATTTAAATATCATCAATCGAGAAAATCTTCTTCGAACGGATCGACTTGAGTTGAATTTGAATTATCAGATAAAATGGTGATGCCAACCATTCTTGGCTTGTTCTAAAGATCCTTGCACTTGACGTTAATCTCTTGGAATGTAAAGCTCGTATGGCATTTGATGAAGATCCTCGGACGAGTTCCGTGGGAGCCGATTCTGGCTGTCCTGTCGGAAATCAAGTGGTCCAGCAGTTGCTCCTGTAGAATAGAATAATAGGAACACACACAGTGCCCCGCTGTGGCATAATTGGGCTCATATGGGCAGACAGGGTGTGGGCTCTTATACCACTCTCTGTAACTTTGGGCTCGAGTCCATAAATCTGCATTCAGACGTTCTGCGGTGCTGAGAAATGGCTTTTGTTAAGTTGAATCACATTGTCACAGCAGGGTGATCTTCTGCTTCTGGCAAGATTGATCGTTTTTGCCAGTTACAAAAGAGAGAAAATAGAGAAGTAGAGCGAGTATCATTGACGAGGTCCAGGGTCATACCAAGTTGATCCCTTTGAGAATGACAAAGTGACTTCGATGACAGAGCCATGGCACCAATAACCTAGTCCGACTAGGTCGGCAACTCCCTCTAGAAAGGTTTGACTTAGGGTCGAAGTTCAGCCTGCGATACTCCACATCCATATCTTCTACAGGAGTCACTACGATGTCATGAATAAGAAAGAAAAGATGGCATATACGGCCAAAGTTTGTGGACAAACACACAGAATCTCGCTCTTATGTGCCGGTAAGAATTCATCCTGACGACATTTTTAGTGGGTTTTAGGCATTGATGTATTTTGCAACCACGAGCTAAAGCATACTCTGCGGAGTTGCCATTGCTACAGTCAACCTAAGCCACTGTAGCTTGACACCTTCTTGATGGCTTCCTCTTCCATTTCCACTAGCTGCTGGCAGAATGTTTCCACATCGGTTGCCTCTTCCTTGAAGGTGAGTCGTAACTCCTTCCATTGGAATTGCCCATCCAATCCAGAACCAGGTAGCTTCCCGAGGATATCAATTCCCTTGCGGTCTAGAGATGTGATATAGGCATCCTAGAGATAAGACCGCCCAAAAGTAATTCCATGGATCAACCCAAAATATTAGCTTAGCGACTGTTTTCACCTACTTTATCAGAACACTAACATTAGAAACATGATAATATGTTCTGGAGCTTACCCTGGCGCATACATTCAAGTACGTGAAGCAGAAAAGCACCAGGGCCCTTCTCCTTGATTCGCTTTGATTAATCCCATCAATAAGCATTGCAGAATATGGAGCTGAACAGGACCAAGAGAGAAGCACTATTTGGATGGAACAATCAAACTGGTCAACAATGTGTTAATCAACAAATCTTACCTACTGAATCTGCCTTATATGTTTGGAGTTCCTCCAAGGCCACTTCATGGGTTCCCCCATTTCCGCTGACATACGTGCATGATCTGTTGGAGATAGATAATAAATGTTAATCAAAAGACTGTTAATAGGTAAGAACATAGTGCTTCCCGCTGTTGGGAACATATAAGTTTGTATCAAATTAAAACTGCTGCCTAATCTTAATTACTAGTGACCAGGGGAAAAAGAAGTGGAGAGTACCAAGGTGCTAGATACGTATGATTAGTCCAAGATCAAACCTCAGTTCGTATCAATGGAATCGTCTCAATGGAGAGGCTCATAATGCATAGATATTCATCAGAGTAGCACTAGATTTGTCAATGAACAAAGAAGAACATAAAAAGAAACAAAACTTGGTTATATGTTTCACCATTGTACTGTGCGGTTATATGCAGTCTACTGAGATAACTATGAAGTTTCTTCAAAGACCTTGTTGGTGAATAAAATATGTTGATGATCATAATATACTTTAACCATTTGGCATCCATTAGAGATCATCAGATGTAAAGTAAACTCTTGCCCGTCCGAGCTACAGAAAATAGGTCACAGGTGCGGTTATAGCAACGAGGACAAATTCCTACCTCAAATCAAACTTGTAGATACTGTAATTTTCACTGCTGTGTGTTAGCCCCAGAAGATTCTCTGAACGAGATGTAAATGCAGGATTAGTAGAACTTAATACACCACGAACTGTATAACTGAGCTCTCCAACTGCTCTTTGCTCAGAAAGTATCAGTTCTTCCAACTTCTGAGTTGCCACATGGGCCTGAAGAGAAATTGAATACACTACCTTCAGTGAGCATGAGATTATCCTGTATATACTGCAACTAACATGTAAAAATTTCCATTAATATAGAAACCAGGAACTCTTTAACCTTTTTATCTTTAAGAAGAACAACATCGCCGGTGAGAGCAATCCGAGATGGCAACTGCACCATCAACAACAAACAGGTTATGTGCCACTTTTACTGCTTGCCCCTTGAGTTTCATTATGCTTTTACATGAGCGTAGTAATGAGATGTACACCCCTTAGAGAACCCACCATTCAGCAAGACAAAAACTTTAGACACAAAGAACTGACCATTTTAACAGATCTGAGCAGACTTGCTAGTGGGGCAGGGAAAGGGGTTGTAACTGCCAGTGAACCTCGCTCGTCAATGATGGTGTTCTACAAGCAGGAAGTATGATTCAAGTCGGCATATATGGTAAACGGATGAAATAGAGAAAGAAGATTATGGACCCCTTTTTCATAAATAAAGATAATGCCATGTATATCATCAACATGAACGAAATGAATAATAGCTCAAGAGTGAGTTAGAAAAAACCACTGGAATGAATAAAAATTTACAAAAGAGAAGCATGCTCACCACATTGTGTGCATCGTTTTCTGCAACCCAAAGATACGGCTTCCCTCTCTTAACTACATAATTGACCTTCGAAGTGTGTATCCCCCCTTTGCTAAAGCAAAGACACGATTAAATTAGTCAGCCATTTTGATGCTTCATCCAAGTTATGCAATTGTATTCGATGAAGTATATTGTACGAACAAAGATTGGAGCCGAAGGATTTCTCTTTATCTTGATTTATATTATTTGAACTTTCCGTTGAACCTACATTTTAGTTAGAGTAGATGCTGCAAAAGACAACACTTCCATAAAATGATGAAAGGGACGCATAATCTTAAGGAGACAAAAAAAATGGCCGGCAGAAGAGTCACCTTCCCTTAGCGTCAGCTTTGATCGTACTGAGGTGACACAGCCAATTCGCGGCCAATATATTCTGCATAATCACACAAAGATCGAGACGTGGAAAACCCAAATTCATTAACCTCGTGCGCGGGAAGCATCGCAAGGGCCATTTGGCGACAGAAACAAGTTAACGAGCTCGTTCGAATGAGAAAGAGCGTACCCTGCATTTCTCAGCTACTGTCAGGACAGCCGCTTTGTTGCTTTTCATGGTGACGGAACCAAATTCCCGGTAAGCGTCTCTCGCACACCAACCGCTCGACGAAATGCCTCCAAAATTAGCGCCGGGATGTTGGCAAGCAGCTTCAAATGCCGGCGCCTTTTCGGCTTCGTTGAAATAACGAGACGTACGTAGCTCACGTTTGAGTAGTGGGCCGGATAGATTGCTATTGGGCCGAACTGTCAACGGGTTTTTCAGCCGGCTCAATTAGTTCGTCGTCAACATGGTGGCCGAGGGAACTTAGATGAGAGGATCTCTGCGGCGGAACTCTCGTTCAGAGCCATGGCAGAGGAAGCAGGAGCAGATGAGACATTCTCGGACCAGCCTTCTCCGTCTTCTTCTCTCTCCCCACCGCCAGGACGGAGCTTCTTCGACCGGGAGTCGCATGTTACGTTCCAGGAGATGATGTATCAGATGCTGCCACATCACTACCAGTCTCAGGAGATCAACCACGTCACCCTCGCTTACTTCGTCATCTCCGGCCTCGACATCCTCAACGCCCTCGATCGTGTAAAGTTTCATTTTTCTCTCTCGTGCGTACTCGATTTGAAGAGATTACACTTTTCAGTAGTGTAATGTGTTGATCTGCGGAAATTAGCTGAATCTCTTCCACCATAAAAGTGAAACTCTCTTTGACATTAATAAGAAGTCGAGAAAATTAGATCATGATCTGAAAAATTCGTGAAGCTCTTTCAGCAGTCCCACAGTTGAAAGTACTTCCATCTGGAGGACAATATATAATTATTTGTTATCGGTAGCTAAAAGGAGCTATGGTGTTGGTTTCCATTTAACTGTGCTTACTTTCTTTCTTCTTGCAATATATGCTTGTGTTATGTGATAATTCAGAGAAAGCAGGATCTTAATCATCCCCAGGCTGTGGAAACTAGCATTTAATAAGGGGATCTGCTCTATGTCTTTCAGGTTGACAAGGATGCAGTTGCTGAGTGGATTTTGTCTTTGCAAGCTCATCCAAGGACCAAAGATGAACTGCACAATGGTATGATCGTGTGCAAAGAAACTCTACTGGCATGATTCACTGTGAGAATATGGGTGAACACTGATTAGCTAGGTTCATGTTTCAACTTTAGAGTTGTGTCGAGATTGTTGAACTTGCCATATGTTAATTTCATTGCACAATGGGATCAGACTGCTGCTTTACGGTGCAGGAGAATTTTACGGGTTCCATGGTTCGAGAAGTTCGCAGTTTCCCCTGGATGAGAACGGGGTAAATAAGTGGTTTATTTTCTTGCAGAAACACCATCTTGTGCCATCTTTTTTCACTTTCTGTTTGTTTCCCCTTTGAGCATAAGATTCTTGTTTTATCTACTTGTAGGTTTTGATTCACAATGGAAGCCACTTGGCAAGCACATACTGTGCACTCGCGATATTCAAAATTATTGGCTATGATCTGTCAAAGATTGACTCTGCAGTGATTTTAAAGTCAATGAATAATCTTCAACAGCCCAATGGGAGGTATGAACTGTTATTCTCAATTTTTTTGAAATTTCTTCTATTCTGATAGGTCTAGTTCAAATAAAGGCTCTGTAGAATTCTGCATGCTTATGCATATTTGCAATACGCACATCTAGAGACCTTTTCCTTTGAGGTCTACACTTGAATAAGCATTCTTTCCTTGTGGGGGGTGTAGTGGTGGTGAAACTGCAAACTAGGAAAACTGAAAATTATACGAGGCTGAAGTACTACTGTGTTATCCCTCTAGTTAACTTTTGAGTCCAGATTAGTGTTTTCTATTCAGCTATCCCAAAAATCAGTTAATTACATGCATCACTGTTCCTTCATTCCCAGCTTTATGCCCATCCATACTGGAGCAGAGACAGATCTCCGATTCGTTTATTGTGCTGGTAAGAGAATGAAATTATCCAATGAAACCCCAGGACACATATTCATTGACAGCGATCATTTTCCTTGTTGTCTTTCAGCTGCCATTTGTTTTATTTTGGAGGATTGGAGTGGGATGGATAGGGAAAAGGCAAAAAACTACATATTGAATTGCCAGGTCTGTCCGTCAGCTGCTGTGCTGCTTCTCTATCAAGTTATTATTCATTATTTCTTTCTGTTGCCCATTGTTAGGATCTAGTTTTTTGATAATGCTTGTAGCAACTGAGTACTTTCATCCCATGTATTCTCAGACATTTGTCTCCTGGTTTAACAGTCATATGATGGTGGTTTTGGGTTAATTCCAGGCTCCGAATCTCATGGTAAGTCATGTTAGTTTATATAGTTATTTAGTTCTCCATACCAGTTTCTCATAATGGGAGTGTAACTTTTTATTATAGAATTGAAGCTTCATTTCAAGAATCTGTAGATTGCATCTTCCGGGTTGGGTTGACTTTATTCCTTTGGATTGACTCTGATGATTTACCAATTGATTTACTTTAGTGGCACAGGTGGTGCCACTTATTGTGCTGTTGCATCTCTCCGACTGATGGGGTTCATCAAAGACAATGTTTTGCGTGACAATGAACGGGATCCAATAATAGATGTCCCCTCACTGCTTGATTGGATCTTGCGGGTGTTGACTAATATCTCTGGAAATATTGTTGCTACTCCATCATCTATTTTAAATGGATTTAGGTTCTTCTTAATGTTCTGGGCACTGATGGTTTACCTATCAGATGACACTTTCTTAATTTTCTAATTGTCCGCAGAGGCAGGTAATTGATGGTGGTGTCCAAGGAAGACCAAATAAACCTAGTGATACATGTTATGCATTTTGGTATGTTATGTCTTTGGAAATCCATTTTGGTTTTGACCCCATATAACTTTAGTGTGGCGAAATCTTAATGTTCTTCCTCTACAGGATTGGTGCTACTCTGAGGACTTTGGATGGTTACAAGCTTGTGGACAAGAAATCCTTGCGGAGATTTCTGCTATCCTGTCAGTCCGAGGTAGTCCTGTTCTTTCTTCTGTCTGCATTCTCGTCTGAATCCATTTAGAATACCTTTTGTGATAGACTGGAGCCTCTAATTTTATTTCCGGCGTGTCTGTCTCAGTATGGTGGGTTCAGTAAATTCCCAGGAGAACTACCTGATCTCTACCACTCCTATTACGGACTTACAGCATTCAGCCTTTTGGAAGAGCCTGGTGTCAAGTCATTGTGCGTCGAACTTGGGATAACAGAAGCCGCCTTGATAGGATTATGAGTTGTCCTTTCACCTATATACTCTGTTACGGTAATGCATGAGTTATTTTACAAACTAGTCTGGAACATAAATGTACCTTTTACTATGTATGATTCATCTGACTGCTCCTTGTGGCATGCCTGCGTGAAATCATCGGATATAGCTATCTCTTGGTCTCTCTCTCTCTCTCTCTCTCTCTCTTTGAATGTTCTATGGTCTGTTGATGTAATGAGCTGAGTACCGTCAAGCACGAACTTGACAAGTCTTGCAAGTTGGAGAACAGAAAGCTCGAGCTCTTAAATATTCTGTGTCTAGGCACAAGCTCGGCTTAAGAGTAACTAGCCGATCTTCACGTCTGGTTGGCTATATTTGGGTTCGTAATCATTTAACAACTCCTGTGGTAATAGGAATCATCAGAATATGTGATGAAATGCCGGTGCCTTTTATGACCTCCTGCAAAAAGGGCTGAACAACGGGTCGATGGCGTAGGACCAGGGCTGGAGGGAGCCGTCAAGTGAGAGGGCTTGCTCGCCTCCAATAAAACTCAACTCCTGTTCACGCGTTAAATTTCCGCCCTAGTAGCTCTTGTTATCCTAAGAAACTCGGAACCGTCTTCTCGGGTCCTTGCTCTCAGAACCCACCAAATATATCAGTAACTGTAATCATGGCCATTTTGTTGGTGGATCCGAACTCTACACAAGAGCTTGTTGTCTCACGTTCTCACCTCCCACTACCAAATAAAAGCCTGGCGGTCAGTCTAGGTTTACTGAAATTGGTGCAGGAAAAGTAGAGATGGTAAATGGGCTGGACTGGCCCGTAACAGGACCATCCAAGCTCAGAACCGGTCCGAGCTGCTCCTTAACTCGGCCAGTAGTTGTTCTTATTGAGTTGGTGCTAGTTATGACCGATTTAGAAACGTAGACATATTGGACCTTAACTAGCCTAGATCATTATCATGCTCAATCGACTGTGAACTGTTAAAAAATTGACCTAGACGATCACAATCTTACATATATTAAATTTTATCGGATTAATTAATTTTAAAATATTAATTTTAAATAATTTTATAAAAAAATTAAAAAAGATAGATCATTACCGGACAAACCAACCTTTTTATAAACCATTTTAAACCAATTTTTATTTACTTGAATGTAATCAAATTAATTTGTTAATTAAACAAATTGAATTAACCAGATTCGAAATTGTTTTAAATAAGCTCCAGCTGTTAACAACACTAGTGGAAGGTAGTATTTCTCGGGATAATGTCATAGACGATCACAATAGCTGCTGCATAAACCATGCGATCATACTCATGGAGAGAGCTTCCTCTCCGTTGGAAAAATTCCCACAACAGTCGCTGAGCCCTTGGGTTGCTACTCAAAAGTCACCAAACAGTGACAACAACACCATTGACGAAGTTTTAGTCTGCGCCCAGCAACCTTCAAGCTATTCCCCACAGTTCCCAGCACTTCATTCAGAGATCGATGTTGAGCTACTCAGTTATCTCAGGGGTAATCACAGAGAGAGAATTCTAATAAACGATTCATAAAGTAAGTCAAATGATAAAATAAAAATCATCCAGAGGCAGATATTTATAGAGTATTTCATCGATAAATATTGCATAATAATAAGGAAGTTCGAAAGCAATTGGCACAACTTCCACAGGGAATATTATAGTCCAAATTGATCCAAAAACTGTGAAACTTCAAACATAGAGAAATAAAACCTAGTCCAGAGTTTCAGAAGACCTAATGGCCACCGTATCACGACTTTCACACCCTCTGGTGCTTAGTCGACCTCCTCGATCTTGGGGCCAGCACCGCCACTACCAGAGGGAGGAACATCATCACCCATGCCTCCAGCCGCATCAGCACCAGCACCCTGGTACATCTTCGCAATGATCGGGTTGCAGATGCTTTCCAACTCCTTCATTTTGTCTTCGAACTCGTCGGCCTCTGCAAGTTGGTTCCCATCCAACCATTGGATCGCCTGGTCGATAGTATCCTCTATCTTCTTCTTGTCAGCAGGGGACAGCTTTGCACTGATTTTGTCATCCTTGACGGTGTTTCTCATGTTGTATGCGTAGTTCTCAAGGGCATTCTTGGCTTCCACCTTCTTCTTGTGCTCCTCGTCCTCAGACTTGTACTTCTCAGCCTCCTGCACCATCTTCTCAATCTCCTCCTTCGAAAGCCTTCCTTTGTCGTTGGTGATGGTGATCTTGTTCTTCTGCCCAGTGGTCTTGTCCTCAGCTGAGACATTCAAGATACCATTGGCATCTATGTCGAAGCAGACTGTGATCTGGGGAACACCCCTTGGAGCCGGAGGAATGCCAGAGAGCTCGAACTTGCCCAGCAAATTGTTGTCCCTGGTCCTCGCCCTCTCACCCTCATAGACTTGGATGAGGACACCAGGCTGGTTGTCTGAGTAGGTTGAGAAGACCTGCTCCTTCTTTGTGGGGATAGTGGTGTTCCTCGGGATAAGGACTGTCATCACACCTCCAGCAGTCTCAAGACCAAGCGACAGGGGTGTCACATCCAAGAGCAGCAAGTCCTGGACCTTCTCGTTGCCCTCCCCACTCAAGATGGCAGCCTGAACAGCTGCTCCATAGGCCACAGCCTCATCAGGGTTGATGCTCTTGCAAAGCTCCTTACCATTAAAGAAGTCCTGCAACAGCTGTTGCACCTTTGGAATCCTGGTGGAGCCTCCGACAAGCACCACGTCATGGACAGTGCTCTTGTCCATCTTAGCATCCCTCAAACACTTCTCAACCGGCTCCATACACTTCCTGAACAGGTCCATGTTGAGCTCCTCAAACCGAGCACGGGTTATAGTGGAGTAGAAGTCGACACCCTCATACAGTGAATCGATCTCAATAGTAGTCTGGGCAGTAGATGATAGAGTCCTCTTTGCCCTCTCACAAGCCGTCCTCAATCTCCTGAGTGCCCTGGGGTTTCCACTGATGTCCTTCTTATGCTTTCTCTTGAATTCCTGCACAAAGTGGTTCACCATCCTGTTGTCAAAGTCCTCACCACCGAGGTGAGTGTCCCCAGCAGTGGCCTTCACCTCGAAGATGCCCTCTTCAATGGTCAGCAGAGACACATCAAACGTACCCCCACCAAGGTCAAAGATGAGCACGTTCTTCTCTCCAACACTGGTGGCCTTCTTGTCAAGACCATAGGCAATGGCCGCAGCGGTGGGCTCATTAATGATACGCATGACGTTAAGACCAGCAATCACTCCAGCATCCTTAGTGGCCTGTCTCTGGGAGTCATTAAAGTAGGCTGGAACAGTGACAACAGCGTTCTTCACGGTGGTGCCGAGGTAGGCTTCTGCGATCTCACGCATCTTTATCAGAACCATCGAAGATATCTCTTCTGCAGCAAACTGTTTCTCTTCACCCTTGTAGGTTACGACAATCATGGGCTTGTCACCAGGACCGGCAACGACCTTGAACGGCCACAGCTTCACATCACCCTGAACCGAGGAGTCACTGAATCTTCTCCCAATCAACCGCTTAGCATCTGTTAATAAGAAAAGATAAAGCAAGACACCGTTTAATGTTGACTCACCAGACTTATTATTCAGGACAGCCATAGATCTAAGCACCATGTCTGCATTAAAACTATTCTCAAACGTAGAGCATCAAATCCCAAACAAAGAGAGATGTTGAAACAATACGTCACCGAAACCAGGCTGGATCACAACAGGGGAGAGCTCAATATTTTCATTTCGTGGATTGCAAGAAAATGGACATCCTTTATCAAACTGCATCAGGCACTTGTACAAAAACGATAATGTTGCTCCCAAAATAAAAAAGAAACGGCAGTCAGCTAGGTTTCCCATACAGCAACAGCAGAAACCCAGCACAAAAAAATACATTTTTTTTACTCAGCTCGACATGCGTGTAGAGATCTTGAAAATCGTAAGCAAACAAGCAAATAAGCCATGATAACCAAGACAATTAATCGACGGGGTAATAACAAAAGAAAAATAAAAAAAGGAGCTGCAGATCTCACCAAAGACGGTGTTGATCGGGTTCATGGCGACCTGGTTCTTAGCAGCGTCGCCAATCAACCTCTCCGTATCTGTGAAGGCGACATAGGACGGGGTCGTCCTGTTACCCTGATCATTTGCGATGATCTCAACACGGTCGTGTTGCCAAACACCGACGCAGGAGTACGTCGTGCCGAGATCGATACCGATAGCAGGACCTTCGCCCTTTCCGGCCATTGGATCTGAGAAGACGACGGATCTGGCAACAAGACCTTGGAGAGGAGGAAAAGCGAATTGGAGACAGAACAATGGAGGCTGCAGCTAGGGTTACAAGGATCGCGGAGTGAGGGGAGTGGGGGAGGAGGAGGAGGTTAATATAGGCTCTCGGGGTCTGCTGAGGTCGGGTTCCAGAAGGTTCGGAAGGGGCTGCGAGAGCCGTTAGATGAGATCGGGGAGGACGGAATGGAGATTGGAGTTAGTTGGGATACAGGAGGCGGAGGAGCAGCACGGAATTTTGGACCATTTCTTTTCACACCTTTGAACTTTGAATTTCAAACCGTCCAGAAAATTTTGCAGAAACGTGGCTTTGTCGGAGCCGTGAATGTCTTGGATCTTTAACCTTCATGGGGAGTATGCGGGCCGGGGCCAGGCCCATGCCCAAGTTAGTAGCCCAGTACTGAAACTGGCATATGCGGCCCATTAAAGGCCCAATAGTATTTCTTCCTCTTTCTCTCTCTCTCTTTTCTTTTTTCTTTTGCTAGGTGTGGTATGGTTAAAATCCTATTTAGAAAAGATCAATGCCTAAACCAGGAAGAAATGTTAGAAGTTTCTGGAATACCCACTTTTAATTTCAAATTTAATTTAATGTTTTTTTTCCATCACCAAATTTATTGGTTTCTTAATTTCCAGCGCCAGTATTCCTTCACGCTGTGTCCTACGATTTTTCTTTTTGAATTTCTTTATGATAATGATTTTTTTTTCCTTTCCTATTCTATATAAACCCCAATTTATGCAACGTCGTTGTCATTCGGGCGAATCTGATAGTTATCCGGCCGATCGGTGCCTCCGACGATGGCTTCCAGTCAAGCGTGTCTTCTCCTCCAGAAGCAGCTCAAAGGTCGAATTTTTAGAGGGAAAAATTGAAAACCCTTCTGGAGTTCTTGTTCTTTGGGCCCCCCACTTTATAGGGTTTGAGACCTTCTGGGCTTGATTTTTTTTTTCTGTTTCTTGGTTGATTTGCCGCAGATCTTTGTAGACACCCGGTCGATGGATTCTCTGCAGGTTTGCTGGACGAGAACAACGTGTTTGAGTGGAGTGTCTCAATAATTGGGCCTCCTGACACACTGTAGTGAGTCCTTGAACTCGAATCTTGTAACCTACTTTTTGTCTTCCTTGATGAATCCGGATCTGTTTCCATTTCAATGATCTTTCCAGTTGCTTGGTCGATTATGTTAAGGTTTGGGGAGTGAGAACTTCTTACGTTTGTGTAGCTAGGATTTGATTGTTAGTCATCTATATTTTCTTGTTTCTTACTGCTTATTTGATTAAAGATCGTTTCTTTTGTAATCTTATGATGAGATTAGGCTTATAATTGATACCCATGAATCTGAAGCTATTCTTGCTTTATGAGGATCTTTTGACTGCCATGGCCATCTTTACCTCATTTCTTTCTTGGTCCTTCCACACCCATTTTTTTCCCAACAAGCCAAAGTCTTACGATGGCTGTATAAGAAGGCATGATATCTCTTTTTTAATACTTACATGAACTCATTACTGTGCAGTGAAGGAGGTTTCTTTAATGCCATAATGAGCTTCCCACCTAATTATCCGCTTAGTCCCCCGGCCGTCAGGTTTACCTCAGAGATGTGGCATCCTAATGGTAAGTATCAATTTACATGGCATTTGGTGATCTTGTCATAACCAGTTGATATGAGAAAGATGCCTTAATTGTTTGTTACCTTCTGATTGAACTAGTTTACCCTGATGGAAAAGTCTGTATCTCAATTCTTCATCCACCTGGTGATGACCCGAATGGATATGAGCTTGCGAGCGAGCGTTGGTCTCCAGTGCACACGGTAATATTTTAGCTGAGATTTTTGTCTGTACACCACCTTTTATTTGCTTGACCTTTTTTATTCATTCATGCTATTGTACTTGTTCATTGGTTATTGGCAAATCTAGTAGTTTCTGCTTCTGTCTTTTAAGTACAGCTTTGACATGTATTATTGTGCCTTTTTCAGGAGTCTCAGTTTAGAGATTGTGTCCTGGACTGATAAATGTGTTGCTTGGTTCATCTTTTATTCCAGCCATCTATGATATACTAGAATGTGTTGTAATGGGTTTTTTTTTAACAATGAACTCGAGTTTGGAAATGATCTCTGTCTAATGACCTATGTTGAGTTTAATATTTGAGTCTCAGAGTATCATTCAAAACAAAATGTGTCTGAGAGTGTTATCATACTTTACACTAATTGTCCCTCAACTATAATTTGAAGGAAAAAATGGATAACCGATGGGACATTAATGAATGATATCTTAGGTGGGATTTGAAAAAATCTACACATGTCCAAATGCACGCTTCTTTTTGGGGAATAATTGAATTCTTATTATTAAATGGCAATTCAAATGTGTACTAGCCACCACCAGAAGTTTGAAGTTAATAGCAACAAGCCTATGTGATCCCATTTTACTCTCTTCTGATTAAAATCTCACTGGATTAGAAAACAGCAAATTTAGCATCTAAAAGGGGTGTTTCTGATGAAAACTTGCTGCTAATTTGCCAAGCCATGTCTTCCATCACTGTTCAGGATAGTCTTCTTCTTATGTTCTGGACAATCAAATTTGTGTAGTGGTCAAATACTGGTGCTAACTCTGAAATGACCTGAATTTCAGGTGGAAAGCATTGTTTTGAGCATCATATCAATGCTCTCCAGCCCTAACGATGAGTCGCCGGCAAATGTTGAGGCAGCAGTATGCATTTCTAAATTTCTACCTCCCTGAGATATTTATATCTTTTATCTGATGGACAGATTTTTAGTGCCTTAGCTGATTAAGTGGTAAAAGTTAGAGAATTTCATTAGAATTCTGTTCTCTTTCACCTTGATAATTTGGGCCAAAGGAATATCCCTTTAGAAGTTGATGCTTGTAATTCTATCCAATGGTTACACAATTCAATCATCTAATGATTGGCATCTCTCGTGTCTGCAAACTGCAGAAAGAATGGAGAGAGGACAGGAGTGAGTTCCGGAAAAAGGTTGCTCGATGTGTGAGACGGTCTCAAGAAATGCTATGACTGACCCGCGCTCTTCACTAGCATGATTTTGCCTTATTTGTAACATCATTCTGTTTATTTGAGGGAGTGGTACTGCAAGGGTCATCGGCTTTGCTGTAGGTCCATTCATTAATTATGGCTTCCTCTCCTTTGCCTCTTTTTTTTTTTATCTGCTTTCTTAAGCAATGAAAGTGTCTGATCGTTTTATGTGCTGTGTCTTGGAGGACTACGGTGCTTGAACTTCTGCGACTACTGTTGCTTTCTGGGTTGTGAATCTTTTGGTTGGCGTTTGTCTGGACATGGATGGACCTGATAATGATTCGGTTTCTATCCTTCTGAATTTTTCCATTTGCAACAACCTTTTGTTGGCTGCAAATTCTTGCAAAATCTGCCATCGCCACATATGACAAGGCATTGAAATATGATGGCCAAGGATCTGCTGGCAAACTGTGAGTGGTTTTACAGGGAGACGTGCGACCAGAGAGGATTTCTTGTCATTTAATCGAACAGCGGACTCGGGTTTGAAAGGAATTTTCTTGATATCTCAGAAGTACGTTGTGTTCAAATTGGTTCGATGCAGATTTAATATATGTTCAATCCGGATATGGCCATAAGTGGAGGATTAGGGGCAATGGAAGAATTGTCTGATTCAAAAGCGTGTTGGAGATGGCCAAGATTCATAAAGCTCGCCCCTAGAGATGATAAAGCTGTCGGCGAAAGCCCCTTTTTTTTGTGTTCCTGTCCTTTTTGTCTGGGCCACCTTTCTTTTCTCTATATCTTTACCTGATTAAATTATTCTACTTTTACCGCGATCAAGTTTTCTGATTTTGACGGGTGCTATAAATGTAATTGGGACGAAGCATGAGTAAGGCTGATGAGGTACTTTCTTGAACGAGTCGAGATGACTGTTTCATCACTGGGAATCATTGGGTGGCGTGGGGTGGGGTGGGGCCCTGTGTTGGGTGTGGGCCTGGGGGGGAGCTTCTCCATTTCACAAGGTCCCTTTCTCTGCCTCAACAGTGCGATCACTGTTCAAGTCCTCTCTCTCTCTCTCCTCTCCGTGCTCTCATGGAAGTCTCGCCGTTGCCGGTGGCTCTCATCTCCCTTTCAGTTGCCCCTTCTTCTCACCACCACCACAGCCAAGCATCTCCTCCTCCCTGCACTGCTACACTCCCACCTCTCTCATGACTCTCTGTCCCCACTCCCCTGTGCCTCTGTCTGTCCTCTTCTCCGCCTGCACCGCAAGATGCCATCCCTTCATCCCTACCCGCGCAACGGCGACGCCACGCCCTCCCCGTCCCCGTGGCGGCCTCTCGGGCCCGACCTCAGCCCCAGGCCTCAGTTCCAGTCCACCCTATCTCTGCAGAAGCTTCGGCGGCTCAACTACCTCGCCCTCCTCCTCCGCCTTGCCTGCTTCTGCTTTTCCCTCGCCTCTTCCATCTTCATGGCCACCGACCACGGCGGAACCCACTCCCTCAGCTGGTACGACTTCAACGCCTTGAGGTAATCAGGGGAAAGAATAACCTACTGAACGCTCCCCTACTTCCCGCTCTGAACAATTCAAGAAGCGACACTTTGCAGAAAGGGAAAGCTTCCTTCCATAACCAGCTGAATAATTGTCTTCCTGTTCAATTTTCTTGATCGCCTTCAGGTATGTCTTTGCGTCGAATGCGATAGTGTCGCTGTACTCTCTCTTTGAGCTTGGAGTGTCGGCGTGGGAGATCTCCAGCAACGCTACGCTGCTCCCCGAAGTCATCCAAGTATGGTTCGACTTCGGCCATGACCAGGTCAGAACCCTAGCCGTAATCCTAAACCCCCCTCCCCATCCGTCGTCACCCCTCTAAATCAGGGAGCTTTGAGTTTCTCTTTCCCTCCCCCACCCCACCCCCCCACACAATTTCTGTCCTTGAGAGCTGAAGTGTGGGGAGCTTGGCTTGGGCTCGGTTGTTGCAGGTGTTTGCATATATGCTGCTGTCGGCCGGATCGGCGGGGGCGGAGCTGGCGAGGACGCTGAAGGGCTCGGGGACATGCGCAGCTTCGAAGAACGCGTTCTGCATTCAGGCAGACGTCGCCATCGCCCTCGGATTCGTGGGCTTCCTGTTCCTCGGGTTCTCTTGCATGCTATCGGGTTTCCGGATCGCTTGCTTCATCATCAGGGGCTCCCGGAATCATCTCTAGCGGGACACAGAATGGAGAGCGGGAGATGTCTTGTGTTCCACTGGGACACTGTGTTTGCCCATGTATAAATTAATTGATTCGATAATTTGAGAGTGCGGGAGTGTGCTTTGATCTTCCATAACCAGCTAAAACCTAAAAGGGGAAACCGTAAACGATCCCAATTTCATCACTCTAACCAAATTGCTGCAATCACCATGACTGTCTTCTTTCGGTACAACTAGGGATTCATGACAGTGCGAAGTGTTCTGCTGCTTATGACAAGAAGAGAGCCATGGAGAGCTCTCCATCGCATTTCTGCAAAAGAGCGCACATGGTGGCTCTGCCCTCAAGGACTGAGCAAGCCGATTCAGTTGCCTCCATGCCGGGGTCCGGCCATCACATGGTGATAGGCGATCACCACCAGGACAAATATGAAAATACCAAGAAAGTTGGAGCAAATCCAAGGTCCTGACCGTCAAATATCTACGAGAACCAGTGAAAAGTGAGTCATTGATTCCGAAACATAAGCAGGGTGGGAGAATTCTCGTCCAAATGCGACAGCCTTAGAGTCAAAATCACAATGCAGCAACTGCAAGCTAAAATCTGAGAATTATAAAGAACAAACTGTAACATCTTCAACAGGGCCCAAAAGTTATGGATGTTTGTAACAATGCCATTGCTCCCTCTATGCCAATGCAATATTCATACATGGTGCTCGGGACAGCCAACACTGAGCATAAAGAAGAAATCAAGAGCTAGGCAGTATGATGAGATTATAACACGACTTTACAAGGTAGAGAGAACTATCCAAGTTGCTACTAGAAAAGCCAACGCATTCGGAGCTCCTGAAAGCTTAGAATTCAAACGGAAACTGCACACTAAGGTTCTGATGAAATGGGAGGAGCAGATGCTTTCTGCGCCACAATGCTCTACCACGACGAAACGCTTCTCAATCACGGTCATGGATCACAGACTCGGAAGCTGTCACAATGATTCCTCGGAAACGAGGAATGGCGAAGCTGTGCACGAGTAGCTTGATTCTCCCTGAGTACGAGTGAGATTGTTTCGACCTAGTGCTTGCGATCTAAAACGGACGGATAAGCAGCTAAGCACAGCATGATCTCGGTGAGGAGAGAAGACCTAAAGCGCGACCAAGAGAAAGAAAGCAGAATGGATGCTTACAGTTACATGCCAACCTCGAGAATTCACATGAAAAGCCACACAAACAGGCGGAAAGATAGACAAGGTCGTTACTTTCTTATGTTTTTGTAGAGAGAACTGGAAAATTAGACTGATGTAAGCGGATATCAGCTGGAGACGACGGACGACGACGACGATCGCTGAGCTCCGCAGAGACCGTAGACTGCACAGAGAGAGAGAGAGAGAGAGAGAGAGAGAGAGAGACGAGGGGCCTGCTTTTGCTTTGTCGAGGAATCGACGACGGTTCAGCAGCCAGGTGGCATGATGGGCCGGCCCAATTAAGATATTAGGCATATTGGGCCAATACTGGGCCTCATTTGTTTATGTATATATATATATATATATTTTCACGGATAATATAAATTAAGAATATTAATGTCACCAAATTGACGTATCGATCACCACCGTAAAAGGATTGGACCTTTTTGGTTCAGGTCAAACACGATCGCGTGGATCTGAACTGGACGATAAGTTTGCTACGCGGGCGTTCATAGTGACGTGCCAACAAAGTCCAAGGATATTGGGTGATTTGCATGATGAGGTGGCATGAAGAAAACGGTAGCTATCAGCGATGCTAATTTCTTCCGGGGGTGGACCCAGGACACTTACGGAAGAAACAAAATACAAATTCGGTCCCTAAACTTCTCCATGCTTTCCATATTGATCCCGTTTTCTCATGATCGCGCCTGTGTATATATATAGTCCCTCTGCAATTCTACTTCATCCATCCCTCTCCATTGCCTCCAAAATCTCTGAAGAATTTTTTTAAAAACAAATTTCTTACAGGTGAGGCCAAAGCTCAGATTAATGGCCGAGCAGTCCTCTCTCTCTCTCTCTCTCTCTCTCTCTGTGCTAATTAGAATTATTAATGATAAGAAAAGAGAGGTCTTTGTTATGGTTGTTAAGCTGATAGGTCGCCCGGAAAGTGAGATTCAGATCTGGAGTTTTATTAGGTGACTGTCCTGTGGGCTCGACCTCCTGTTCACCTGATGCTTTCATCTTACTCTCCCTCTCCACCTTCCTTAATTTTGAAGAATTTCGTTTGATTCGGCGAGATTGGATCTCTCTCTCTTGTTGGTGCATTTCGGTTAGCTTTATACTAGACCCAAAATTTCTATGTATATAAAGGCCCATTCTTTGAACCTGCATGCATTCACAAACCGAAATCTGGGATCTGAAGGTCTTCAGAGACAGTTCTTTGGATCTGAATTGCGCTCGCTCTGTGCCTTTCGCCTTGTAAATTGGTTGAAGAAGGTCTCCTTTTCTTTTTGTTTCGATGATTAGTGTATCTCTTGAAAGCATTTTGTCTTTTGACGAATTTCTTTGTTGGGCAGTTGAACGTGAATTCCATACGTTCTTCTTGTTTGATCTTACCTGGATTTAAAGTTGCCTTTTGGGTTCCTCCCCCACCACTTCAAAGCAAATAGTTGTGAGTGAATTTTGGGTGTACTTAAATCATTTTCCTTTTGGGTTCCAGAGTCCCGGTGAGAATGGCTAAGCAAGTGTCCAATGGTGATAATCACTCTGCTGCAAAACCACCTCCAACACCATCTCCTCTACGTTTCTCCAAATTTTTCCAGGTACTTTTTGATGTTATTCCCATAGGCTCAATTCATCCTCTGAAGACCTTACTCCTCCAATCTAGTTCTTATTTGCTTCTGCCTAATGTATGCAATGCAATCTCTAGCTTGACTTTCTTTTCACTGATAATCTGATCTCGTGATTAAGGTTGGTGCTCTGCATGTCGTATCTATTACTTGGGACAAGATCGATCGTTAAGTATTTGATCTTACGACTGAGCCTTAGTGGTGAAAATTTCCTGTATCTTCTCGAAGCAGAAGATGCAAAATTGAACTGATAGCGATGGCACTGTTTTCTTTAATTGGATGCAAAGCCATAGTTTTCAGTTGATAATGGCAAGATCCGATCTTTTCTGCATGTGTCCTATCAATATGATATGTCAGATACTGATCAGCTGATCAAGCACCCAGTCTCTCTGGTGGTACGTATGGACCCTTCATTCTCATTGTTTCTGAAAGTTTGTTTTTTGATAGCAGCCCAATATGAGGATTTTGGTCACTGGAGGAGCTGGTTTCATTGGTTCTCATTTGGTCGACAAGCTGATGGAAAATGAGAAGAATGAAGTGAGTGCTCTCCTCTACGGAAGATTTTCCATATTTTTCTTGTTAATAGCCATTTAGCTGCACAAGTAGCAAAATCTTAAAGAATTAGAAAAAATAAATAAATTCAAGAGAAAAAATATCTCTCTGTTGGCCTTGGAAATATTGTCAAATTAGAATTTGAGAAACATTGTCAGTTAAACTGCTAATGAACTGTGGGAAACAATGTCAAATCAGAGTACTTAAGTTTGTCAAGGTCTTATATTTAATAATAGATGTTTTAAATTCAAGGATGCTGTTGTTGCCAGGTGATTGTTGCAGATAACTACTTCACTGGCACAAAGGATAACTTGAAGAAATGGATTGGTCATCCAAGATTTGAACTCATTCGTCACGGTAAGTGCAATTTTGTATTATATCCATTGTTCAACATGTTGAATACCTGACTATCATAATAACCTCTGAGCCATGAGTCATGTATTTGTTACTGTTTGCACTCTTATTTCATGAATATTAGTAATATTAGTGGCCCAGATTATACTGATTTTGTTATGGTTCTTGTTTTAGACGTGACTGAGCCACTGCTGGTCGAGGTTGATCAGATTTATCACCTTGCTTGCCCTGCTTCTCCAATCTTTTATAAATACAATCCAGTAAAGGTATGAAATCTTAACCCTGTCTGGTGGCTAAGACAACTATAGACAGTTAAATTCCAAATTATTGTGGGTTGGGATCTCATATCTTCATGATACCATATTTTGGGCAGACTATCAAGACTAATGTGATTGGTACTCTGAACATGTTGGGGCTTGCCAAGCGTGTTGGTGCAAGGTATTGTCTTTCCTCTACCATATGTGAATACAGTTAGATTGTTTTTTTCTGCTGATCATGTGAATTTTGCAACAGGATTTTGCTCACTTCCACCTCGGAGGTCTATGGAGACCCACTAGTGCATCCTCAGGAAGAAAGCTATTGGGGAAATGTGAACCCAATCGGTATGCAGAATCTCTTCAGGAAGGAGAGTAGAAGTCACTAGGACTGTATTCATTGTCCATTCATAATGTTGAAATTTCAATTGTGCAGGGGTGAGAAGTTGTTATGATGAGGGGAAGCGCGTGGCAGAAACTCTGATGTTTGATTATCACAGGCAGCATGGGATTGGTAAGGCATTTTCAACAGTAGATGCAGTGGAGAAATGATTTCAACTCTGAAACATGTATAGTAGCCTGTGTTTCTGCAGATTTGTGTAAATATTTACAGTTTGTTTGACGCAATCTTCTCTATTTTCTTTTGGTAATGGACCTATAGAGATTCGGGTTGCTCGTATCTTCAACACTTATGGCCCCCGCATGAATATTGATGATGGCCGTGTTGTCAGCAATTTCATTGCCCAAGCAGTCCGGTAATATCTTGTACTGCATCACCTGACTTTTATGAAGGTTTCCTTCCTTGGAGACATGTTCTGCATGTTTCATTTGAGAGCTTGCATATGACTTATTCCCTGTTTGTTGTAGCGGCGAACCCTTGACTGTACAGGCACCTGGAACACAGACTAGGAGCTTCTGTTATGTCTCAGACATGGTACGCAGTATTGTCCACTCATGATCCCTGTAAGTTGTTATTTCCCGTAATGGAAGTCCTCAAATTTATTGTTTTCAATCTTGAAGGTTGATGGCCTCATTCGACTTATGGAAGGAGAGCACACTGGACCAATCAACCTTGGGAATCCTGGTAACTCTTATCCAGAATTTGTTGTTTTGCGTAATAAATAATTGTGTTAAATGTGAATTAGTTTCTTCCCTAGTTAACCCTCATCATTTTCTCTTGCCCTGCAGGTGAATTCACCATGGTAGAGCTTGCAGAGACCGTTAAGGAGGTAAAATAACACTTTATGTGATTACAGTATTTTCACATTCATCCACTTGGGCTTTTTTGGTTCTGAATTTTGGTAATGCCTTCTGATACACTATACTCAGGATGTCCAGAATCATAACCATCTTGCTTAGCATTGATCATTGTTAATAGGAGAACATACCACAGGAATAAATCCAAGCTAATCTAATCCCGAGTCGTATGATCTCTGCAGCTTATCAATCCCGATGTGGTAATCTCCACGGTTGAGAACACGCCCGATGACCCCCGACAGAGGAAGCCCGACATCACGAAGGCAAAAGAGTTGCTGGGCTGGGAACCCAAAATCAAATTGCGTGACGGGCTTCCACTCATGGAGGATGATTTCCGTTCGAGGCTTGGGAAGCCCAGAGCGAAGTAAAAACCCATACAGGATAAAGGAAGAAGAGCCTTTTCGTGCTATATTCATGTTCCATTGTCTCTGGGAACTGGTTACTGGACAAAATAATAAGAGGATGAGCGTGCAGTAGGTTTCCTTTATACCATGTAAGCTGGGGTCTACGGGTGCTCTGCAACATTACATATATTATGAAATGATGATGATTGTGATGATGTTTCCCAAGTATCAATTATTAGTTTAATAATAAGTGTGACATTCAATTTCTGAAAGAGCAATCCCTCTTACTCTTAGGAACACCTAATGGAATTTTTCCCCAGTTCGCAGAAGGCAGAGGGTTCCAAGTTAAGAGCAGAAGATTAATTATTATAAATGTTAATTTTTAATGTTCTGGAAACTATTAATTAAAATACAATCCAGAAAATGGCATTCTCGACTGAGATAAGATATAGTTTTCCTTTCCTAAATGATTCCTGCAGTCCGATGCGCTGTCGTCGGAAAGCTTTACTTCGCCCGGATTGGCTCCCGAGAAACAGAGCTCTTTCCTCTCATCTCCGGTCTGCCCCCTCCCCTCTCACTCTCTGTCGAGTCCTATTCCTTCCGGGAGCGAGACTACGGCCTGATGAACCTACGAAGTGCTGACGGTCCCTCCAAATTGGTCTGCAGTTGCTTCCTCGAGCACTGTTGCATGTCGCGATGAATGAAAGTTTTATTCTTTTTTATGTTCTTGCGTCTCTGTTTTGTCCTTATGAATCTCGTCATTCGTCAGAACAGACGGCGTCGATGTGGGTTTCTGTGGTCAGCTGTCTATTGTGTCTTGCGGTTTCTGCTGAATCAAGTACATGGGTTGTTGAGCTCAGCTGTTGTGTTGTAGAAGGCATTAGGATTCCGTCCTGTTTAACTGGCAGTTAAAATTTTTTTTTACTGAAAGACTTGCTCTTAGTCGGAGGAATTATGTGAACTTCTGTTTCCCTGCAATTATTTTGTTGATTCCATGTGATGTTTGATACAAAGGAATGGAAATACAGCTGAATGGACCGTCCTGCAGCCGTATGGTGATTCTGCTCCATTCGGTTTGCATTCTACTGTCGTAAAAATTGCCTCTTTTTGGAAGGATGCCTTCTGCTGCTCATTCAAGTATTAGTTCTGGTAGTTTTGGGACACGCTTCGATCAAAGAGAATCTTTGTCCTCGCTTGTCATCATTAATGTTCAGGGGAAAATGGAAAACTGAAGACGAAATGATCTATTGTTTGCTTTGTCCTCAGGGAAATCAATAGCTGAAGCCTCAATATTATAGGATTTGCTGGTTCAGATGTAGATTGTGAGCTGAAGCCTTGAAATTCCCATCTACTGGTGCAATCAGAGAGCTGGACTTGGATTCTCCAGCTTTTCTGACCGGGTGATAGTTTTTGGAGATCAACAGAAAAGGATTGATATTAGCATGGATAGAAGTCCACGAGCCAAGTGGTTTCGTGGATATAATCGTGCACTGCATCGTGATGCACCTTACACTCGGGATGCCTGAACTCAAAGGTAGATATATTATAATTCCCTTAGCATGCGATGTCTTCTTCAGTTTAAATTGCAAATTCATGTTAGATAATCATTTCTATCTCCATTAATGCGTTTCGTGGTTTCTACCCTTAAGCTCTGCAAAAGGTTTCTCTTATGCTAAGGAAAACCAAACAATTAGAGATAATGTGATTTATCTTAGATAAAGTGGAGTCCATCTTGTGAGGGAGCTTGTTTTTTCCTTAGAAAACTGGTGAAATTCTATCCATTATTCCTTGCTTTTCTTCCCATATAAAAGAGATGAGATTTGATTCAATTTGTCAGCCAAATACCATTTTTCTCTGTCAAAAGGAGGAGGCTCCTGTATTTGGGCTGAAACTAAAATCTACTGATCTGTAAGTGTTTACAGTGGAAAACGGATCAATTGGTTTGGTATCCTTACATTGCAGATTGGTTTTGTTGAGCTAGTACGAATAACTTTCTTCTCGGTTGAGAAGAATGATGATGTATGTGCAATTGTTCATTCTTGTTGTTAGACATTTTACTGTCTCCAGGCAGAATTATCTATGCAACAAATGCAAAAGGCCAGGCCACTTTGCTCGATACTGCCCCGATACGACTGTGTGCAACAACTGTGGACTTCCAGGGCAATGCGCATTTTTTATTATGTAAAAGAATGATCCCATGGCATTCATTTTGTATGCTATTCCCGGATCCGCTCTGATTATTATTTTTGTTATTTGCGTTCAGCCATATTGCTGCCGAGTGCAATTCAAGCACGATGTGCTGGAACTGCAAGAAGCAAGGGCACATGGCGGGAGAGTGCTGGAATGATCCAGTCTGCCACCTATGCGGGAAATCTGGCCACCTCGTCCGGGACTGCCCAGGTTCTGTGCAGCCTGCCCGTGATACTAGGCTCTGCAGCAACTGCTACAAGGCCGGCCAGATGGCCACTGACTGCACCAACGAGAAGGCCTGCAACAACTGCCACGAGCCTGGCCATCTCGCTGGGGATTACGTGAATGAGCCTATCTGCAATGTCTGCAGCATGTCAGGCCACGTGGCCCGGAATTGCCACAAGTCAGGTTTGCAGTCTCAGACTGGTTCCATGTTTGGGGTCATCAGGTGCCAGAACTGCGGCCAGTCAGGCCACAGCACCCTAGACTGCGTGTTAGTTGTCATCTGCAATAACTGTGGTGGGAGAGGCCATGAGACCTATGCTTGCCCTTCAGCCCCATTGGTCGAATGCTGGCCTCGAAGATACTAACCTCCCCCAGCAAGTAGTGTTTCTCTGCTTTAGTGTATGATTAATGTGGATGGCACATAGTTCTGCCTCTTCATTGATCTGCTGATGCGCCTTTTATGTTTGAGAGATTCAAGGAAATTTCGGGTTTTTTCCTCTTTTTGTTGCGGATGCCTTCTTGGGAAATTGTCAAGCAATGGTGCTAATGTCCTAACGTACTGATCAGCAAACACCAAACCGTGGAGCCCAACTTATTTACCTAATTCATAATCAGAAATGTGCTGTTCTTCGGCTGAACTGCATCAATGGTGCACTCAGAGCGAATCTGGATATTTTTCTTGAAAAGGAACCGCTCAAGATATGCGTTGGGTAATGAATCATCTAGAACAGAACTGCTCGTAATTTTTCTGAAGCTACAAATGTGCGTGGGTGGTCTAATCGATAAGCATGTAATGTTGGGAGAGGGAAAGTCTCGGAGGACTTTAGGATGACAAACATAAAAGGAAACAAGATCTGGGGTATGAATGGAGATGGTGACGAGCTTTAGGACTAAAGTGGTAAGAAAAGAAAATTTGTCTGGTTAAGTAACGAAACAGCGCAGGGTAGCAGAAACCAGTGAGATCATCTAATATGCGCCTATGTGGAACACGCCCCTTTTCCGCTGTTAAACCCTGAAAACCCTAAGTAAGAAATCACTGAGCGGACGACATCCACCTTGGGGTTTATGCGCCTTATTTTCTTCTGATTTTGGCGACCTCGTCATGGAAAATCTGAAGCTTTACGCGGAGGCATCTCTGAATGTCGAGCTCCAGTCAGAAGATGAAGTGCTTCTGTTCTCCGCCTTCGATATTGAGCGGGACCAGCTGTTCTTCGTTTCCTCCGCGAACTTCATATACAAAATCCAGCTATATTCGTTCCAAGTTAGTCTCTTTTCCAGAAAACTCGAAGTCACCGTTTTTTTTACAACGTTTGGTGATTGTAAGGGTAAAAAAAAGAGCCTTTCTGGTGCATAAGAACCATCTGCGGAGTAAATAAATCAACTTGTCAACCATCAAAATGCACTTTCAATTGAGAATTTTCACATACAAGCATATCATGCCTTCTTATAGGTGCTTTGTGTTGAAGAACCGCCCTGAAGCTGCTACTGCTTAGCACCTACTTTCTTTTCTTCTTTCTGTATGTTACCATCGACCGTATCTAATGTTTCTGATTTCAGTCTAAGAAGAAATCATCCCTTGAGGATGATCGATGTAATTTTAAAGTTTTTTTTTAATCAATTGTTGTTTAGGGTCAATTCGAGGCGTTGTGCTATGTTTTTAGGTGGAAAAAATAAGTAGCCCATATTAAAATTCAGAAGTATGGAAACAAGCATGAAGAAAATGGAAATGTAAATGGACTTTTATTATTATTATTATTATTAACATATCTTGCTCTAATTTATTTCTTATGTTCCAGAGTGATGAAGCTTGGAGGAAAACTGTGGTACCGGCTGAGGTTGATCAGGTTGATTTGGAGGCTGGTGACTTCATCAGTGCCTTTGAGTACCTAATGGAGAAAGAAGCACTGATATTGGGGACGTCCAATGGACTGATATTGCTGCATAGCATGGATGTGCATGTAACAGAAGTTGTTGGCAAAGTGGAAGGTGGTATTAAGTGCATCGCGCCTAGTCCTGATGGAGATTTGATTGGTATTTCCACTGGTTTTGGGCAGCTTCTAGTAATGACGCATGATTGGGATTTGTTGCATGAGAATACAGCAGTGGAGCTTCCTGAAGGTGTTGACGTAAGTAAGGATCTTTCTCTTTTACTGTTGTTGCATTGCTTTATATACTTCTCATGCATAGTGTACACTATTCAATTATGTATTTTGTTACTGGCAGTATAATGATAAAATAAAATTGCTGCTTTTACATGTGCATGACACTATTCTAAGCAATTGGTGTATGTGCTTGCTGCCTTGGGACCTTCAGGATCAGAATTTTGTTTTAATGCAGATACCAAATATTTTTTTGGGACAGATTAGAGCATGGCAAGTATTGCTAGTACCAGAAACGAGAAGAAAAACGAGCTAATTATGTTGATACCTCTCTCAATTTTTTGGTGTATGTGGAAGGAAAAAAAATTGAAGGGCATTTGAAGGAGCAAAAATACTAGATGGTATTTGCATGGAGAGATGGACAACAAATGTATATTTTTTTATGCAGGCAAAAGGTTAATGGTTGGACTCATGGATTCATGAATATGATTGATTTTATATCATGTTCATGAATTTTTGTACAGTAACAACCTTTTTTGTATACTGTTTGGCACCTATTTGGTGCATGGTTGATGAAATTCCTTATTTGTTACTCAGAAAAAACAAAAAGGGTTTTCAAAAGTGAACATATTTGTGAGAGAAAATATAAAGATTGTTTTGGGGTGAAACATTGTCACTGTGATGGATTCCACTTGGCTGGAGTCATCTTCTTGCATGAATGCTTTTCATGGTGATTAAAGCATCGATATTCATTGTCATTTTATTGAAATATGGAAGATGCAAAATAGACAGCTTAAGCTAGAATCCATCTTATGCAGTGATTAATGACATATCAGGCGATGCTACTTTGTCTTCTGATCCTATGTTTGGAAGTTCAATTTCCTGGAGGGGTGATGGGAAGTACGTTGCGACACTAAGTGAGTTACAAAATTCTTCTTCTATGCATAAGAAGATTAAAGTTTGGGAACGAGATTCGGGGACACTGCATGCAACGTCTGAAGAAAAGGCCCTGGTGGGAACTGTATTAGAATGGATGCCTACTGGCGCCAAAATTGCTGCCGTTTTTGATAGGAAGATGGAAAATAAGTGTCCTTTGATAATTTTCTTTGAGAGAAATGGATTAGAAAGAAGCTCGTTCACTGTTAATGATCAAGTGGATTCTAAGGTAGAGATTTTGAAGTGGAACTGCAGCTCAGACCTTCTTGGGGCCCTTGTCAGATGTGAAAATTACGACTGTGTTAAGGTTTGGTCTTGCAGCAATAACCACTGGTACTTGAAACATGAACTTAGATACCCGAGAGAAGATGGATTGAGGTTCATGTGGAATCCAACAAAGCCTCTTCAGTTGATTTGTTGGACATTGAGAGGGCATATCACAACTTTCAACTTTATTTGGACTACAGCCATCTCGGAGAACTCAACAGCCTTCGTCATAGATGGCACTAAGATACTTGTGACACCCCTCTCTATATCCTTACTGCCACCCCCCATGTACTTGTTCAGCCTGCAGTTCTCCAGCGCCGTCTGTGATGTATCCATTTATTCAAAGAAATCAAAGAATTCTTTGGCTGTGTATTTGTCCGATGGCTGTTTGTGTACTGTGGAACTTCCTGAAATGGATATGTGGGGAGACTTGGAAGGTAAGGAGTATAATATTGAAGCTTGCCTGTGTAAGGAAGTATTGGGATCATTTGTGCATCTCACCTGGCTGGACTCGCGCACTCTTCTTGGAGTGTCTTCCTATAATAGCAGTCAAACTAAGTGCTCAAATCAAAGCTTAATGGAAAAAGACAGGCCCTATGGTTACTTTCTGCAGGAGATGGAGCTCTTTCGCTCCAAGGATCATGATCCAAACTTGATGAGTGGTTCAGGTTGTCATGTGGCTATTACCAATCAAATCTCTCTGGAAACACCTGTTGTTGGCATGGCTGCAAATCCTGCTAAGGAAGTTGCTGCTTATATTCAATTTAATGGTGGAACTATTTCCAAGTACACCCCAAAGTTGTCCTTTCAAGGAGGCATTTTGAGACGAGTGAATTCTAACTTTTTATCCACCTGCCTTTGGATGAGTGCAGTTCCAAGTGATGGAAGTCCTGATCCTTTGCTTTTTGGGCTTGATGAATTAGGAAGGCTTCAAGTGCATGGAAAGATTCTCTGCAATAACTGCAGCACTTTCTCATTCTATTCAAATTTCACAGATCAGACAATTACGCATTTGATTCTTGCTACTAAGCAGGACTTGCTTTTCATTGTTGAAATCAGTGATATACTGCATGGGCAAGTGCAACCAAAGTATGAGAACTTCTCCTGTTCCACTAACAAGAAACGAGAAGAAGAGAACAAAAATTTCATAAATATTTGGGAAAAGGGTGCCAAAATTGTTGGCATATTGCATGGAGACAATGCTGCTGTGATAATCCAAGCAACTCGGGGAAATCTTGAGTGTATCTATCCTAGGAAGTTAGTCTTGGCCTCAATTATCAATGCACTGATCCAGATGCGTTTTAGAGATGCTCTTCTTATGGTACGGCGACACAGAATAGATTTTAACATTATTATTGATCACTGTGGCTGGCAAGCCTTTCTCCAACATGCTCCAGAATTTGTCAATCAGGTCAAGAATTTAAACCACTTGACAGAGTTCATCTGCTCTGTAAAGAAAGAAAACGTCGCTGAGAAGCTGTATAAGAGTTATTTTTCTCTGCGTTCTGCAGAGGAGGCCAAAGATGTTGAAGCAAAAGTTCTAAAGGGATATGATCCTAAAAACAAGGTCTCTTCGGTCCTTCTGGCCATAAGAAAGGCTATTGAAGAACAGCTCCCTGAAACTCCTGCACGAGAGCTGTGCATAATAACCACACTTGCTCGAAGTGATCCTCCTGCCCTGGAAGAAGCTCTCATGAGAGTAAAGGTGATCCGGGAGATGGAACTATTAAGTTCGGATGACACGAGGAGAATATCTTATCCATCAGCTGAAGAAGCTCTGAAGCATCTCTTGTGGTTATCTGATGGTGAGGCAGTTTATGAAGCTGCCCTGGGACTTTATGACCTAAATCTCGCTGCTATGGTGGCCTTGAACTCTCAGAAGGATCCCAAAGAGTTCCTTCCCTTCCTTCAAGACCTTCAACGCATGCCTTCTATCTTGATGCGGTACAGTATTGATCTTAAGCTGCACAGGCTTGAGAATGCCCTCAGGCACATTGCATCTGCAGGAGATGCTCATTACGATGATTTTATGAATCTCATAAAGAAGAACCCTCAGCTATTTCCTCTTGGACTTCAACTGATCACTGATCCTGTGAAAAGGAGTCAAGTGCTCCGTTCATGGGGAGACCACCTTAATGAAACCAAATATTTTGAGGATGCAGCAGCCACATTCTTGTGCTGTTCTAATCTTGAAAAAGCTTTGAAGGCATATCGCTCTTGCGGTAACTGGAGAGGGGTTCTTACAGTGGCTGGTCTCCTGAAAATGGGGAAAGATGAGATTCTACAACTGGCTCATGAGCTATGTGAAGAACTTCAAGCACTTGGAAAACCCATGGAAGCGGCTAGAATCGCTCTAGAGTATTGCAAAGATGTGAAGTCAGGGTTGGGCTTGTTGATAAGTGCTCGAGAATGGGAAGAAGCCTTGAGGGTTGCTTTTATGCATGTGGAAGAGGATCTCATTTCTGAAGTAAAGAATGCTTCTTTAGAATGTGCAGCCACTCTGATTGGCGAGTATGATGAAGGAATAGAGAAGGTTGGCAAATATTTGGCTCGATACTTGGCTGTTAGGCAGAGAAGATTACTACTTGCAGCAAAGGTCCAGTCAGCCGAACAGAGTATCAATGATCTTGATGACGATGCTGCTTCGGAAACTAGCAGTAATTTCAGTGGAATGAGCGCTTATACCACAGGGTATGACTTGAGAATTCTTCCATTGCAATCATGTTAAGATAAATTCTTTCATTTTGTTTCATAGTTGACTTTCTAATGAGGCTGCTTTGTCAATGTATTTTCCCATTTTACCACTTAGTCCAATCTCTTATATGATTAATGTTCATTACCAGGTCAAGAATGGGATCCGCTGCCTCCATCAGCTCCAGTGCTAGCAGCAGAGTGAGAGTAGCAAGGCGTCAGAGAAACAGAGGAAAGATACGACCTGGAAGGTATTCAGATATCCTTTTCTCCATATTGAAGTGCCAAACTTACTTTAAAGCTGACAAACAAATTTATTGGCATTCTCTTATAGCCCTGGGGAAGAGTTTGCTCTGGTTGAGCATCTAAAGGGCATGTCCTTAATGGCTACAGCTATGAGGGAGATGAGGTCTCTATTGATTTGCCTCATTACACTCGGAGAGGAAGAAACTGCTCGGAAATTGCAGCATGTGGGAGAGAGTTTCCAATTGTCTCAATTGGCCGCAGTTAAACTAGCTGAGGATACATTGCTCACTGATGCCATAGATGAGCAGGCCCATTCTTTAGACCGTTATATCCAGAAAGTTAGGCTTCAATCAGGAAGTTTAGAAGCTTTGTCGTGGCGTCACAAAGTGTTCATTTCTCCTTGATAAACAGGAGCATGTTTCTTATAGTTAGATTGGTGTTCGGTCTAATAGAACGTTCCACATTGTTTTCTTTTGGATTGGTAATAACTTTATATTGTCCTCGAGATATTGTGGTTTCTTCCTGATTATGATTTGGTTTTTGATGTCATGTTCTTCTGTCTGTTCTAGGCATTTGATTGCATAACAAACTCGAATTGTACTAGTCCCAGAATTTTAGCCCAATGACGTCCGAGCAAGTAGTAGTGCTAAACAGTGTTGCACCGGAAGGCCGTCGAAATGGGATTAACTGTACTGATTTCTCCATATGAGTTCCTTGAATTACAAGGAACTATGTATAACAATATTAATGCTTGTATTCGCATCACTGGTCACACTGAATCAGCTGCTTATTGGAAAAAGTGCAACACTCTGCCAAAAAAGCTAGGAGGAAACGAGTAGCATAGTGAAGATTTTATTCTGCCATCTTCCTGAAAGAATTTATTGGCATAAATGTAATCCATCTATCAGTACCAACTTCCGAGCGAAAACTCGATACTCTTGAATGATCAGATGTGAGATATACTGGATACAACTTCCATGGCAACCTCGGGTAAGTGGTACAAAATGACCTCCCTCCTGCAAGTCGAAATTTACAGTCAGAAATCAGTGCACGGGCACTTGCAATTTCAGAGAGACTAGTTTTGGGTTAGTTAGCATAGGTTTGTTCACGGTCAGCTGCTTACCACAACAAAGCAGTTAAATCATGCAGAGCAGTTCTAAAGTTCGTCATGCTGTGGTCCATCATTGGACAAAGCTGTCCCAGCTTCTGCACAATGCATAACACAAATGATACATTCGTGAAGCATTGAATATAAATAAACCATGAAAGGACTCCATGAACATTGCCTCAGAGTTTCAGGACAATCTGCAAAATGGAGAAGTTTAAGCTTCAGGGGATCGCTCAGAGCAGTACACAGAGCTGAAAAGGACGTATTTCGTTAAATCCTGTATTTGTTCTTACCTCAGATAAAGAAATTCCCTTTTTTTTTCTTTCTTCATTAATCTTCATAGGAAAATTACATACGGATTTTTTTCTATCCTCATGACCATTGTGTGCTCAAACTTTTCATAGGACCATAACAGTTATGAGTGACCACCCTTTGCAGTTTGCAGTTCACTTTGAGCTGAGCCATGTGAGGTTGGTTCTTCAAGGCAGGCCTCTGTGGATAACAATCATCTCTTGTCATCGAGTCAGCTGTTCAAAACTGAAAATGAAGAATCACTCTATCAACCAGGACCAAGTACAAAGGGCTTTCAGACCACAATACTTGCTACGCTTCATTTCTTCATGAGGTAAGAGGTTTCTTTGAATTTAACTCTCCACACCATTACCAATAATCCCTACACGAGCAGATCCCACCCTCAAAATGATGGAACCTAGTGGCATCCCGAACTATGATTTTACGGCCTGTGATCATTGCAATAAGCTTTGTAACTGCATGACAATCAACACATACTCGGAGGTTCTTCACTATCTGTAGAGTCGATCCAGGTTCTGTATTCAGAATAGCAAAAGCAATAGCCAACCTCTCGCTGTGTCCATAGAGGAACTGTTCCTTGTCCTCTTCCTCCACGTTCTGCAAAACACAGCTCCTATCAGGAACATACCCTAATTTCTCCATCTTCTCTAGCAAATCATTCCACAGCAATTGCATACTCTCAATTTGAGGGTGACTTGGGTCACTCACTGTGAAAGCATGTACCTTACCCTTCACTTCAACCCAACTACATCCTGGAGTTTTCTTCAGCCCAGTCTCACTCAATTTCAACCTCGCGTTTCCTGCATCAACCCATCGGCCTGATCTAGCATATATACTTGACAGAACAACATAATGGGCAGGGTTTGCAGGCTCCAGCTCAATGAGATGATTCAATGCATATTCTCCCAACTTTACATTAGAGTGCATCCTGCATGCTCCTAAAAGAGCTCCCCACACTCCAGCATCAGGGTGCATTGGCATTGCTCTTATTAACTGAAGAGCCTCGTTGAAGAGGCCAGCTCGGCCAACTAAATCCACCATACATGCATAATGTTCTGAATCAGGTTTGATTCGGTTCTCATGCATGGAATGGAAAATCCTCCTCCCTTCTTCTATTAGACCAGCATGTCTGCAGGCAGACAAGACACTGATATAGGATGTTGAATCGATTTCTACATGACTTTCTTGCATAAGCTTAAAGAGAGAAAGAGCTTGGTTTCCTTGTCCATGTATAGCATACCCAGCAAGCATTGCATTCCAAGAGATCGTGTCTTTATGTTCCATTCCATGAAAGAACTTATGCGAGAAATCAACCCTTCCACACTTTGCATACATGTCGATGAGGCTATTTCCAACCTCGACTACCAACTCAAGTCCCATCTTTGTTACACAAGCATGTAAAGCCATGCCCTCTCGAACGGAAGCTAAGTGGGCCACCGCAGGGAGGACACTAGCAAGGCTGATTGCATTGGGCTGAACATTCTCCAATCTCATTTCATGAAAAGCCTGTAGAGATTCCTTAGCATCTCCATTCTGCAAGTACCCAGCAATCATGATGTTCCAAGAAACCACATTTTTTGTGAAACTGGCTTCAGATCCCTTAAATAGACGTAAGGCTGAGGGAAGACTTCCATGCTTGAAATACATGTCAATAAGAGCATTTCTTATGTGGCAATCAGACTCAAATCCACTTTTAATGGTTAAACCATGAACACAAGTGCCTTGAGTTGCATCGTTCAAGAGGGCCACAGCTGGTATCAAACCTACCAGTGTTCTCTCATCAGGGCATACCCCAGAAACCCAAAGTTCTTGGAACATCTTAATAGCGGAAAAGGGGTCTCTGTTCTGGATGAACCCATTAATTAGAGCATTCCATGTTGCAACATCCTTGCAGGACATTCTATTGAATATAGTAATTGCATGGTTAAATCTTCTGCATTTACAGTACATGGACACTAGAGCTGTTCCTGTTGTAGTATCAAGTTCCATACTAGTCTTCAAAAGGTAACAGTGTATGCTCTGACCATGTGTAAGAAATGACAATTCTGCACAGGCTGGGAGTATACTTATAAGAGTTATCCTGTTAGGTTTTATATTTTCTTTTACCATCTCTCGAAAACAAGTTAGTGCCTTTTCAGGGTACCCAGATTGAACACAAGCAGCTATAAGTGCAGACCAAGCAACTAAGTCCCTTCCCACAAGCTCCCCAAACAATTTCTCTGCCATGTTTATTTCCCCACACTTTACATACATTGTCATGACAGAAGTAGCAACAGCAACATCGGAATTGATCCCTTGTTTGACAGCATACTGGTAAATCTCCTTCCCCATCTCAAGGTCCCCAGTTTCCCCAGCTGCCAATGAAGCACTCACAATTGACACTTTATTCATCTCAATCTTCGCCATCTTCATTGTTTCAAATAACACCAAGACCTCAGAGAAACGTCCATTGTAAGAATAACCTGACATCATTGTTGCAAATGAAACAACATCCTGTCTAAGAATTGAATCAAAAGCTCTACGAGCAGACTCCACATCTCTGCACTTTGAGTAAGTATCAATCAACCCATTTGAGATCTCCGTCCCAAACTCCCTCCGAATCACATATCCATGGATACACCTACAAGAATTAATATCTCCCAATCTTGAAATTGCTGGAAACAAATTCAACAGGCTCACGAAGTTGGGGCCAACTCGCACCAACTGCATGCTTCGAAACAGCCCCAGTGCCTCACTAGGGTCTGACCCCTGCGATGCCCCTGCAATTAAAGCATTCCACACCCCGGAATCTCTCTGAGGCAGTCTATCAAACAGCTGCCGTGCAAGCTTGAATTTGCCCGCTTTACAGTACATATTGACAAGACCAGTCCCTATAAATACGTCACTCTCTAGCCCTCTACGGGCCAGTTCCTTATGGACCAACAAGCCCTCTTGCAAGTTGCAGGCGCCAGTGCAAGCTTTGAGAACAAAGGTGAATGTGTACTTGTCAGGTTCCAGGCCTTCCCTCAGCATAGAATGGTACAAGTTCAAAGATTTCTCATGTTGGTTTGATCTCGTATAGGCTCTCATCATTGAATTCCACAAAATCACAGCTGGGTTTCGCGCGGAAGAAAACACAGAGAAAGAAAGGTCGCATCTTTGGTGGAGGGAATAAGAGTTTATCAAGTGGGTGAGTGAGGCTCTGTCTTGAGCACAGCCTGAAACTATCAAGTGCGCGTGGAGTTTGAGGAGAGAGCTCAAGTCCTTGCATTTAGGTAGCAGAGGGAAGGAATTGGGGGACAATGAAGAGGTAGAAGAGGGTAAAGCAATGGGAGATGACCGTAGGTGGAGGAGTCTCCTGCTTATTGACAGAGTCCTCAACATAGCAGTCCTAAGGTCTGCATCAGTAGAGAATCTCTGCTCCGCTTTGAACTCAGAGACAGAGGACAGAATTGTAGATTCACCAATCACCGGCAGTTTTCAAATTATACGAAGGGGAAATTGTGGATTCCTCGCATGCATCAGGTGATACTTGTCGATTCCTTGTATGCATCGGGCAGGGGCGGAGTTCAGCTCAGTTAAGGCACAGTCAAACTGAGATTTTGTCAGTCCCTTGTCATATTGTGACTAAATTCAAGTTCTTGAGAATTCCCAGTAAATTCAAACGTTCTCTTCCATCTTTTTTGAAATTCTGGACCTTGAGATAGTGCGAAAAATGTGCGCATAGCCTCAGGGAAAGATTTGATGTGAATCGTAGAATCAAACTAGAACACGAGCAAGCATAAGAGATAAAAGAGGACGAAGCATATCTATCCATTAATTAATCCTCAATACAGTACAAAAATGTTATCAATTATATCCATATAGAGCAATAAAAGCGCATTGCTATTGTTTGTTCAACACAAAATGACCCCTATATATGATCTCTAGCGACAACAGATCCGAAAGAAACCAACTTCTGTGCCCCGACAATATGAGCACAATAACAATACAAAGGAAAACCAAGTAACAGATTTCTAATAACAAACTCAATTAGAGCGGTTCCTGATAACATCAAGGCCCATCTCAGTAAGATCGGTCGCCTGCAACTCTATCTGTATTCCATCCAACTCCCTCTTGAATCTGTCTTTTGAGCTAGCATAAATCATCTTGCTTCTCACTCTTGAGGTATCAGGAGACCTTATAAAATCAGAAATAAGCAATATAAATGGAATGGGAGAAAGTAAACAAGTCATTGCTAAATAGTTACCAGGCAATGAAAATGATCCTGCTCTTCTGGCAGTTGTCCTCTGTAACAAAATCAAAGTCATAAACAGCTTATCTGCAATCGCTGGCAGGAAGGCTCACAGTGAAATCCTCATAACTATCACTAGGTCCTCCCAGCTTTTCCACAACAACTTGCTTCTGCTTCTCCTCGATCTTATAGATGGATGAACCGATAGGTTCTTTTTGCTTTCAATTCTAAGAACTTCAACTTGCAGTCATCGTGCATGGCCATTCCTGAGGCTGCGTTCGCCTAAATGTTTAACAGAGAAGTGAAAGTTAATCCTCAAGATGAGCAAAAGAATCGGCTAGCCTAATTGGCAATGCATATACTTCACATCCCATGCATCCAACCTACATCCTATAGCTGATTTATGAAACCACCAACATCATAAAGCTCCCACCCTTTTTTTTTCTTGACTATCAAAACAATGTTAAAGTTAAAAAAATGGAGCTTGGAAAAAATTACACAAGGCACAGCATATATAAACTGCAGATGCCTGGTCCCTCATTTGTCGTTGACGGCTCAGAAGCTGTTGTTAATTGATCAGCAACCACGTAACAGTTACAGGGGCCGATAAGCAACAATGTCAAAACCAGCTCCAAATTGAATCCCATGAACCATTCAAAAAAAATCAACAAAATGTACTTTTATCATCATCGAATTCCATTTAAATCAACCTGGCGGAGCGTAAAACGACCGCTCATCATTCAGTGAAAGCGAACGGTTGAAACTAGAAAAGACAGTCATGGCAGGGAGGAAAGAGTGGAAGAGGAAGGTTGTGCACTCACCATTTTCCAGAGGAAAGAGAGCGGCAAAGGGAGGAAAAAGAGAGAGGAAGAGAAGAGAAGGTAAGAGGGAAGAGACAACACTGATTACAGAAGGGATTATCTTTACTTATTTTCTTTTCATTACTCATATAATATTAATAATAAAAATATGTAATAATAAAATTTGTGGATCGCGTCGAGCTGAGTCAATTTCAGAACCCGGTTCTTCAAGCCGGACTAACAAAAATATCAAGAGAACCGGGTAACCATCCGTTGGCGTTGGGTTGTGATACACAGGCCGGCCCGAGTACCAGAACTGGACCGGGGGGAAAATGGGCCGCGAGTTTCCGAAAGGGCAGGATGGTCATTTAGCTACCTCTTCGTCCTGTTAGGTGTGCTAGGTCTTCACTTCCTCCCTCTTCTTCAAAGCCCTCTGCTCCGCGAGCATATACTTAGGAGCCGACTCTGCTAAAATCTGAGGTACAGAGCTGTAATTCGTTGCATTCAATCTCGTAGTAAGCTCCTTTCTCCTTTTTCTTGCTAACATGCTGTTCGCCGACCGTTCTATCTGTGAAGAAATGGGTTCCTTTAGATTGTATTGAGCTTATAATGGTGATTACTGAGGCTCCGATGGAAATGTCCTTCTTGGTTTCTGGATCATGAATATTTTTTGCGATTGTACTTAGTTTCTTAAAATCTGATCTAAGAAGGTTCAGTTCCTTGATTGAGTAGTGTGATGATCATGACATGAATGCTTTTCTGTTGTTTTGCAGTAAATATTTTTTTATCACTTTGGCTATTTGTATGCGTTTTCTCTCATCTAATTTTGTCTAAGAATCTAATTATGTGTTGAGCGAACATGACTCTTAAAAAAGTTAGGTACTTGTTTCTTGTTTGACACATACTGATTGGATGGTTTATCCAGCAGCACTGATTGATCAAAATGGTGAGGGTTAGTGTACTAAATGATGCTTTGAAGAGCATGTATAATGCCGAGAAGATAGGGAAGAGGCAGGTCATGATTAGGCCATCATCAAAAGTGATTATCAAGTTTCTCCTGGTTATGCAGAAACATGGTATGAAATCTTGCTGTTGGCTTTTTTTTTTTTAATCAAATGGCTTTGATGACTTAGTTGTCCATTGAAGATTCTTGTCAATAAATTGGTGATGAGATTCTTGTTTGTGTCATCTAGGATACATTGGGGAGTTTGAGTATGTAGATGATCACAGGGCAGGGAAAATTGTGGTTGAACTGAACGGGAGGTTGAACAAATGTGGAGTTATCAGTCCTCGTTTTGATGTTGGTGTCAAGGAGATTGAAGGATGGACTGCTAGGCTGCTTCCTTCAAGACAGGTTTGTGTATATACATATTAGATTTTTGCATGTTTTGCATGCTAACCTTGTTGACAGACTATTATGCCTCAACACATATTTTGAAATGTGTTTCTAGGGTCCGTGATGTTACTGAAAGGCAGTAGATCATAATTGTGAAGTTTTGGGTGTTGCTATTTCTTGCTTTCACCTAACTTATTTGTTATTGTCAAAATTTGCAGTTTGGTTACATTGTATTGACAACTTCCGCGGGCATCATGGACCACGAGGAGGCTCGGAGAAAGAATGTTGGGGGTAAAGTACTTGGTTTCTTTTATTAGATGAAGATTTTTTTCCTCCAAATATGTTCGAGATCTTCACCTTATGGGAGCTCCCATGTTTTCTTTTCAAATCTTTACTCGACATTTTGTTGTGTTTGAGTTTTTTTCTGACATTTTGTTTGAGTGACATTGTGCTTGTTGTCCACACACCTGATTCCCTGATTCTGCTTCGTGAGAAAGATGAGAGCTTATGTAGACTTAATATTTAATTTTAGTTGTTTAGTCAATTTGCTTGACAATTAAAATTCCCCACCTCGATGATCAAGCTATGCATACCCATCTCTGAGTTATAGTTGCTGTTTTCTCCTTTGGCAATCAAGTCATAGTTAAATGGTTAAAACAATGAACACCCATCAAATTCATTGAGATGCCCAACTTTTAACCCAAAGCGTACTCAGCAGTCTCCTGATCTGATGGCTCCCGAAGATGTATCATATTATTTGGATACTATGCTTGCGGCGTTAGTGCGGAAAGGGGGTCTTTTCTCCTCATGCTTCTTGCCTCAGTTTATATGTTCATCTATGGAAGCGCCTCGTACAATTTGCTGTTGCTTTTATTGTTATTTTTTATCTTATCATGATTACATCTGTTGGCATGTATACGCACAAGCACGGGCATATTATCGAGGATGCATCTGCCGGAGTTGACCTGAATGAGGTCTCCACTCCATTCACCATTTAGCATACTTATCATCGACCCATTCGTTGTCCCATCTTAAGCATAAGCCATCATCATCTGGCTGTCTTCTGCCACTGTGACGGACCTAAGAACCATCAAAACGTTCGGTCACATACAATGTGTTAGTAGAGGATAGAATGGAAGTCTGGTTATTGGAAGAGGGGATCTTCTGAGCATATTCTTTGGAAAGAGTTTTTCTGCACCCTCACCTCTCTTACATGCTATGCTAGATAGGCCAAGCCCCAGCATGCTTGGTGGCTATTTCCTCTGGAGATGCATTTATGGGAACATTCTGTCCAGCCGATCCAATCAACTCTTTTAATTTTCACAGCGCCGGACCACTACATCATCGATGACAATATAAGGAAGAGCAAATGACTGAATAAACCCCATGTAATATTATGGGCTTCGGCCCATCGAGCCCAACATGAATTTTTTGGGCTTCGGCCCAATCCTTTCGAACCGGAACGCGGTGAGATAAAGTGGTTCCGATGGCAATGAATTATTGATATCTCTCTCTCTCCCCCTCCCTCCGACAATCCGCCCGATGTCTATTCTTTGATTTCCTGTTAAGCCACCTTCACCTCCTGGTAATCCCTCTCCCCTGATCTCTGCAGCTTCCTCTGAAGGTCGTGTCTTTGGGTTCTTTGCGGCTGACATGATCGGTGAAATGTCTATAAATTTTGTCAATCTGCAGGTAAGGATTCGGGGTCGGACAGTCTCAGCTGAGATTTAATGGCAGCGCCACCAGCTAGGGCTCGTGCCGATTATGATTACCTCATCAAGCTCCTCTTGATTGGCGACAGCGGTTAGTTCATTGGTTATCATGTTTTTCATCATTGTATGGTCTTGGTTCCTTAGAAAATGGGCAGGGAGGTCGAAATTGAAGCGGACTGAGCTGCCTAGACTCTGATTTGGATTCATATTGTTTGATGTCCTTCTTTTGGAGCGTGTGATGTAATCAGGGTTTGGGTTAAATTTGTTGGTTGAGACGTTGATTTTGCGAAATGGAAGAGATATTGTTACTAGGAGCTTGATTCCTTATTATATGGTGATCTTGTTCGGAACTTGTATGTTAGAGCATGATATGCTTCATGCGTTTGGGCAGTATTCCACTGAAAATTTTCTCTCATAACAATGGGTAGAGGATGCTTTTGCACCCAATGGCTTCATGGGAAGCAAAACCTCTAGTAGTTGAGATTGCAAAGTGCTCCTATGTTCCCTCCTTCAATCTTGATGAGAAGAGCTTCTTTGAAATTTCATGAGTAAATATTTCCTATTAAGATCAAAATTAAGGATCGGTGATGGTTGGTTGAAAGCAGTGGTAAACTTGTCTTGTGAATTTTGCTTGCAATTTACACCATTCAGTTGTACTCTGGATTGATTAAATTGCTTATCTCTGTATATATGCACCCTTTCTTCTTACATTTCAGCATTTTAGTATTAGTTTACCAGAATCTGTTATGATTTAAAGTAGGAAACTCACATTCTGTTGTGATTTGTTTGCTGGATTCATGTACTTCTGGAAGTATTAATAAACCTTTGAAAAATCTTTCAGGTGTTGGGAAGAGTTGTCTACTCTTAAGATTTTCTGATGGTTCATTCACTACGAGTTTCATTACTACTATTGGGTATGTGTCATTAGGAAGTCTGCATCCATTACTTATATTGGAGTCACTTGTAACCAGCCTTTTCTATTCATCACTGCAGAATTGACTTTAAGATAAGGACCATTGAGCTTGATGGCAAACGAATTAAACTTCAAATCTGGGACACTGCAGGTCAGGAGCGATTCCGAACAATCACAACAGGTTTGTTTTGTCTATGTATTTATTTGATGATTTATTTATGCTAGATTGCCTTTGTACTTTGGTCTGTGCTTTAATTCTATCCACTCATGAGGCAGGGAGTAGAGGAAGCCTATGTGATTACCCGTGTCACTTTGAGGCTTGATGCATTTATCATTAATTTATTGCATAAAGTTAGATTTGTAATTTGACTTCATTTTCAAAATCCCACCTCTGGTATTAATTATATGTTTACCCAACCAGGCTCATCATTGGCACTTAGTCTTTTGAAATTTTAATGTGACATCATCTACTGTCTTTGGAGTGGTAGATGACACTATAATACTCTGTTTTTTGCAGCTTATTACCGTGGAGCTATGGGCATCTTACTGGTCTATGATGTCACAGATGAGTCATCTTTCAACAGTAAGTTTTCCTTGCTTTAGTGTTCCCCCAATGAAATTTCACCATAGCATATTGCTGATGATTGCATGAACCATAATATTTCTTGTGCTGTGGATGAACCATAAAGTTTCTTGTGTTGATATGCACTAACTTTGCTGCATGATCTCTGTTTCTTTAAATTGTGATTTGCTCAAGGCATGGTTTAAAATGCATCTCTTGCCAAAGGGCCATTTCCCATCTTCAATAAGGCCTGAATTCAAGTGGCCATAACCTTTTCTAAATTATATTTTCATGCTTGTATTATTCTGTCAGACATCAGAAACTGGATCAGCAATATCGAGAAGCATGCTTCTGATAATGTAAACAAAATACTGGTGGGGAACAAAGCTGACATGGATGAGAGCAAAAGGGTAAGAGATCTGTTTGTCATTCCCAAAATTGCTTCCTCTTTCTCTCGAAGGCTCATGAGCATGGTTTATCCCATTAAATGGTTGTTCTGAATTCAGGTCCATAATTCCGTAACATTTGCTTGTCTATTTTGCCTAGGCTGTTCCAACCTCCAAAGGCCAAGCTCTGGCTGATGAATATGGCATCAAATTTTTTGAAACCGTAAGTAGAAATTGAATGCTTTGTTGAATTTTACATTGTATTGGACAAGCATCTGTGTCTTGTTTGCCTCAAGGATTCAGTCTCTTGTAGAGTGCAAAAACAAACATGAACGTGGAGGAAGTTTTCTTCTCAGTAGCTAAGGACATTAAGCAAAGGCTTGCGGAAAGTGATTCCAAGGCTGAGGTACTCAATTTTTTCCGCATGTAGTCCACTTTGGTTCCATTTTCTCTGCCAAGCATTCAACTGAACAATCTCTTTGATGGCATTAATCCCTATCCTTTCATCTGGTCTCTTCCAGCCTCAGACAATCAGGATCACCAAACCCGATCAGAAAGCCGATGATGGCCAGGCCGCACAGAAGTCAGCCTGCTGTGGCTCCTGAGAAGAAGGAATACATTGAAAGCCAATATTCTGCATTTGTTTGCCCGATCGGGGACATTGTTTCTGTTGGTTCAATGCTGCTGCTGCAGAACGGTGACCAACATAGCCGTATGCCTGTTTTCTCCTTTTCACTAGGGAGTTTCCTGCTATACTTATCTTATATCTCATTGCTTAAATATATTCTTTTTTTATCGATTCACCTCTTGGTTTTTTTTCCCCTTCTGGAACTTGACTCTATCTTGGTATAGAGAGGTGATAATGTTTTCTGACTTAAAACTCGATTGTGTTCTATGACTGAAAATCATTAGTTGAATGTTACTTTTAAATGATTTATTACAGTTGTCTTGGTATCTCTAGAGGTTAAAGATGTAGGAACGGGACGAAATCTTCATATAAAATAGTCCAGTATAGGTTCCAAACATGTAGCTGGAACTAGCGGGATTATACGGGTCCCGAACACAGTTAGAACCTGAAATTTTAGTTTGAAAAAAGCTGTCAAATACTTTCAACCAATGCCGGATGGTTCTGCTTATCCAAGAAAGAACAGCCCGCTAAGTTCAGGGGAGATGGCATTTAAGTGTACCGATTAGGATATGCACTCACTGTTAATTGAGGGAATTGCATTTGCATGTCTGGCCCTACTTAGTTTTAGCCAAATGACGAAACTCTTATCGACCAAAATTCTACAGCCCGGTTGACCGAAAGGCTCATTGCTTTCTACCTGATCACAATCGTATCAGACTTCGATGGCTTGACATCAATCAGCTGGGAGTTTACTTTTTATCCCGTTATTTCCCTGAGAAGCTCCTCCACCCCTTCCTCAAGTATAAATCTTATCATATGTAGAGTAATATGAGGGGCTCACTTATGTTAATTTCTTTTTAGGGCATTTGCATTGCTCATATCCGCCGTGCAAAGGACTACAAAACCGGGGAAATGGAATTAAGGAAAGTTGAGGGGAAATCTGCATTGCATACATACATACATACATACATATATATATGAATGGCATAAATTAGCATTTGCTGGGAAAACTCCACAGCATGAATTACCGTCCTCTTTTAACTTCACTCAACCAAGAAGAAGATAAGACCCTCTTTGGTTACTCATCAGCTTGAATGAAATAATTTGCTCCTCTCCATATTAAGAAGATTTGAACCTCTTTGGGCGAGAGAAAATGTAAATTGTAAAGATATTTCGTCTGATCTATGGAACACAGATCATTTCTATGAGTAACATCTTTCTAATGCTTGTTCCTGATATTGAGCTTAACTTGCTGTGCTGGGTCTTGATTGTGATAATGTAGCTGGTTCTTGAGTGTGATAACGTTGGTTATTTGTGCGCAAGCGAGGGATATGTTTATTGTCTTACTGTAAGACTTGATATGCTTGTTTATCGAATGATATCTGGTGTACATATATTGAGTATTTCCTTGCACCTCAAATAGACAAGAGTGCATTTAACATTTTTAAGTAGTAAAAGTCATAACTTGAGGGACTGAGGCATACCTTGCATCTTAGCTTTACAAGCATGATAACGGAGAAACATATTATGTGACCAGAAATCACTCTGGTTTTAAAGCAGATTTCAACTGGAAATGCACATTTCGTGGAACTCTCTACAGCTTGCAAAAATGTGCCCCTCCCGGCAGAAATGATTTCTTCACGTGAGAGAGAGAGTCAATCGACAAGAGCAAGTTGAAAATTCATACTTCATCATCAGTCACAGCAGCAAGGATCATTGCCTCTCCGACCCAATTTGCTGGCAAATTAACAGAAAAGAAGAGAAGCAACATGATGCACCGCTGCTCGCTCTTTGAAAGAATGGGCATCTTGAACCAAACCATGTGCATGACAGTCAGCAAACTTCCAATGTTCTAGATTAACCCAATATTAACGCAAGCCCCCTGAGAAACTACCACTTTACAGTGACATGCACTAGCCTCAGTCTCCCCTTTGCAGCTGAGTATCCTTGCTAGCAGATGCCTCCTAAGCAAATTCTATTTCTTCAAGAAAGGAAGAATTTTGTACCTTACAGACTAGTCAATCTGAACCTAAAGCCACCCCCTTAAGACAGTCGATTGTGGTGTAGACCTTTCCCAAAGTGAGGCTGTATCAACCGGACATATAAACCACTTTTGGCCATCAGAGAATCATGGCTGCCTTCCTCCACGATTCTTCCTCCATTGAGAACAACAATGTTATCGACATGTCTCATCATTGCAGCTCTATGGGCTATCAGAATTGTGGTCTTGTTTCCCATTACAAGAGTGTCAAGAGCCTCTTGAACCACCCTGCTTGACTCAGACTCGATTGATGAATTGGCTTCATCGAGTAATAAGATTGGGGAATTTTTTAAAACCACTTGTGCAATAGCAATCCTCTGTTTCTGTCCTGGGGTCAGATCTACACCTCTCATCCCCACATGAGTGTCATAACCATGAGGCAAGCTGCTAATGAAGTGGTGTGCATTTGCTATTCTAGCAGCCTCCTTCATCTCAGCTTCACTTGCATTGTGCCTCGCATAAATGATATTCTCTCTTATTGTTGTTGAGAAGATGATAGGTTCTTGCTGAATGAGACCCATGTGGTTTCTCAACCACCTCAGGTTGTAAACTTTCAGATCCCGACCATCTAATAAAACCTGACCTGCTACTGGATCATAGAATCTCTCTATCAGAGATATAATCGTGCTCTTCCCTGACCCTGAAACTCCAACCACAGCCACAGTTTGACCCCCGTTGACCCTGAGACTGAAATTGCTAAGTACCAACACTTCAGGACGAGTAGGGTAACAAAAGTCAACATTTTTTAGCTCGATGCTACCATAAACATTAGGAGGCTTCAGTGCAGAATTATCATCTGGGTCAATCTTGGGTGCTCGATCTATAATGTCAAACACAGACACAAGAGATTTCCTCCGCTTCAATATGTAGGGAGCCAAACCAAATGGCTCCACCAGCACAAACGTCACAAATGAGAAAACTATGAAAGCCTTGAGGGCAGTGGGTGCATCTGTGTAATGTTTGTTAACCAAAAATGCTGTATACCAAAGTAGAAGAGCATTGCAGGAGAAAAGGAGAAACTGGGAGAAACCAAAGGCAAAACCCATAACCATCCCATGAAGGAGACTTTGAAACAGTATTCTTGTTAACTGCAACTGATAGAGTTCCATCACCTTGTTTCCGGCACAAAATGCAACTATGGTGTATATATTTCTGACTGCATCTTCAAGGACTAAAGATGCCTTTCGGTGCAATTCCTGAATGCCCTTTGAGAAACCAGTGAGCCACAGTTTCTGCACTAAGAGCAACAAATTAGCGGGAAAAAAAATTAGTCAGATTTCAAAGAAATGATCACAATAAACACACCCAGCATGTTGAATCAAAATGAATTCCTACATGAGTAAGGGAGAGTAGCTGACTAAATTGAAGAGGCCCAAGTTTCAACTAATCCAGGAAACATGACAAGGACAATGCAACTGCTAGTGCTAGTGGCTCAGAGGAAAATCAAGCATGAATATGTGGTGCAGTAGACAGACAGAATACAAGTTTAAAATGGATGGGATATAGGATATCATAATTTTTTGAATGATAAGTAAAGGATTTAATTGATTACACCAAGAAGGTGCTTGTAATCATGTACAAAAAGGATATTGGACTATACAAAAGGTCATGAACATGATATAAAATCTCTCATGCTGATGAAACCATGGTCCCCCAGCTACCTTCCTGCCTGTACCAAAAATATATCTCCCTTTTCCATCTTTCTATAAAGCTAGAATCCTCTAAATCTAACCCCTAGAAAACCCCCCTATTTGTCTCTCCAAACAGCCCAAAAAATAGAGTGGTAACAACCTAATTAACTTCCTTTGTCTTTTGAAGAACAGATTCCAAACCATGTTCTCAACTCCAGATCTACCAAACTAGCTGTCACCCAATCAGTTCTCAAAATCTTATAAGCCACAAACCAAAGATTTCATGTCCACTTGCAATGAAGCAACAGATGATTTACTGTCTCTTTCTCCTTTTTACACAAAATACATAAGTTTATCATAATCTTGCCTCGGCTCCTCATAATTACTGGACAATCTTGATTTTTGTGTTCCAACATTAAGTCATCATTCCCCTTATGACCGGGGCAACACGCCTTTTTCTTTTTTGGAGCAAGTTTCAACCTGCTTAATGTTATTTGCATATCAAACTTTAGGCTCTTGACATAAAGCCTTCCACTGAAGTAAAAAGCACTCCATTTGACAGGTGTCTTGCTCAACAGTGGAATGTTATGCCAAAGACCTCTAAAGGTGTGAACGCACATAGTCCAAGATAATCTCCTCAAAACACAGTGGTAAGCAAAAAAAATTTTGCATTCTATGAGTTTCAATGGGTCATTAAGGTTAGAATGCATTTCAATAAAATGCCTCTGAGACAATCATAATGCAGATGAAAGCTTGATCCAAAATCAGCTTCCACCATATAGCGTGCTATAATAATGAAATCTTCTAAAATTAGGAAGCAAGAAAGATATGACTGACTCAGTCGAACAATATCTAAACCAACTAATTATGCATCCCTTGTATATCCTCATGGAGGAGTTCTTCTGAATCTGCTTCGGCCATTAGAAGATCAAGAGACTGAGACAGGTTTGAATGAATCATGTATAAAAAGATTTGAACATGTGCAAACATATAAAAATCAGTTCCTATATAAAAAATGGTTTGAACGAACCTGTGCAACAGCTGAAAGAGTGAGGATGGGAAGGGTTCCTAGTGCCACAAGAGCTAAACGCCATTCTAGCAGCAGCCCAATGAGTAGAGCCACAATGACAGCTGTAGTATCCTGGATAAAAATGGAAAGCCTATTGCTAAAAGCAGCCCTAACAAATGTAGCATCATTTGCCAATTGCATTGATAAGGTATCAGCACTGTTCTCCTCTTTGTCAAACCATCCAACTTCATTCCTTAGCATTGCTGTTGTAGAAATAAAGACAGATCAATTAATGCTGAAATATCCAAGGGTACAAACTAAGCTAAAAGTTTCATAATTTATAGGTAATCACTCGACAAATATACAATACACACCTGAGAACATCATCCTACGAACACGTTCTGTCATTTTCTCCCCCATGATACCAAAATAGAAGTGTTGCAGAAAATTGGCAACCACAGTGACTATACCCATGCAGGCAATTATCAAGCACCATTTGTCAACTTCCTGTTTTAGGTGAGAACCCTCACCAAATCTGTAGTATGCAGTTATTACAAGCCCAATGATATGTGCAAGAAGTGGATTGAAAGAGCCAAAAATGGCAGCTCCAGTGCTGCCTAAAACAGCATAAAGCCATTCTGGGAAGCTGAGCACAGCTAGTCGCCAAAATGATGGTGCATCCCCATTTGCTCCATCCTTAACATCCTTTTTTCTTCTAAGAGTGTTATCCGATGGACTATAAGGTCCGCTAAATATCTGTGAGTCCGAGCGTTCATTTTTTGGATCAGATGTCAAAAGGGGTGAAACAGGGGACTTGGGGTCTGAACCATTTGATATTTTCTTCCGCTCAGAGTGAACATCAATCTTTGGCAACCGAGGTAGCCTCTTCTCAAAACTATTCTGCCTTTCAATTGATGGTTCCTCATTAGCCATATCTGACGGCAAGCCATTCCCCCTCATCTTCTCAGAAGGTGGGTTCCAAACTTTCAATGATTCTTGCAAGTTACAAGCAGCATCTGACAGTGGAAATCCATGACCACCAGGAACGACTCTTTGAAAGGACGGTGATTTGACCAGATTGGGAGATGTAGGTTCCCAGAAGATGGGATTTGCCGGATAATCCTTCTCAATTTCAAAAGAAGCAGCCCCTCTGTCATTTTGTGCTGGCATCCTGATATAAATGGAGGATTCAATAACTTGTTCTCATGAATGCATTCCAAAATAATCAACATTTATGAACAACAAATTATAAGTCATACCTTCTGGGAAGTTCCGTCATTTCTTCACATCTGAGAAGCTCTGCATAAAGACCATCCAGAGTTACTAATTCATCGTGAGTGCCCATTTCAACCAGATGCCCCTCCTCCATCACTGCTATGTAATCAACATTCCTTATTAGACTAAGGCGTCGTGCAATTATAATAGTAGATCGGCTGAGCATGATCAAATCAAGAGCCGCCTGGACCATTTGCTCCACTTCAAAATCAAGACCACCAGTGACCTCATCAAGAAGAAGAATGGAAGGATTCAAAAGCACAGCTCTAGCAATAGATAGACTGATTTTCTGTTCTTCTGTCAACGTTAAACCAGCCCTACCAACCTGAACACACAGGACACAATTGAAGTATTACAGATGTGTCAGACTTTTAACTCAACTCTTTTTTATTTTATGTTACATTTTTCTTAAAGCTATACCTGGGTCTCATATCCCCCTTCAAGGGAACTAACAAAGGCATGGGCATTGGCAATTTTAGCAGCTCCTACAATCTGATCCAGAGTAGCATCTCTCCCATAAGCAATGTTATCTCTTATGCTCATGCTTAGAAGTGCAGGTTCCTGAGTAACCAGCCCAATTTGACTTCTTAGCCATTCCAACTTTAAATTTTTTATGTTCTCACCATCTAGAAGGACTTCTCCTGCACCATAAAACCAAAAATGCTGATGAAATTTGCAAGAAACGATTGCTGAAAGTTTCACCCAAAACTCAGCCACAGGGAATCCACGAGTATCTTTCTTTTTTCAACAAGTGGGATTCAATAAGCATCATAATTGAATAATGTAATATACCTAATGTAGGATCATAAAACCTCTCCATCAATGGTATAATACTGCTTTTCCCTGAACCATTTCTGCCAACAAGTGCAACTGCCTTTTTTGCAGGTATAGTGAGGTAGAATCCACTCAATATAGGGATTTCAGGACGAGATAGATAGCTGAAATATACATTGCGGAACTCAATATTTCCTTGAACAGATGCAGGGGTATTCCCATGATGATTGACTGAAGAGGGTGATTGACTTATCATCTCATAAAGTCTATAGGCCGCAATCCGTCCTTGGTCAAATGAATAGAAATTTGTTGCAGCTTGATTAAGCCCACTATAAGATACAGAAACAAGAAAGTGAGAATGATTTTAAGAATGAGAGGCATTATATGAACTGGGGAAGAAATACCTACAGGCCACTTAATATTACAGCAAATAATGCTGCTATAACTTCACCACCATGAGCTTTTCTATTCATAACCAAAAATCTTCCAACCCACAGTTCCAACGCACATGAGCAAATGGCAAGACCATATGTAAATCCAAGTCCAAGTCCTTGCACAAGACTGATCAGGATGCCATATCGGAGGGTCGCTTGTAATGATGTTGCATAAGAATACTTAGCCAATGTCTCATTAGTAAATGCATATAACGTCCTAATAAAAGACACTGCCTGTACAAAGAAAGACAAGTTCATCAATTTACAATATTACTTGTACTCAGGGTGCTTTATTTCAGCAATAGAAATACTAGAACAAGCCAAAAGGTCATCTCCCTTTCCATACTAAGTACACCCACCTCTACTGATAAAAAAAAAAATGTATGCCCACCTCCAATACATGATAATGAAACAAAGATAGCATCATGATTTATACTTCTAAATCAGTAAAGAGCCAATTTTTTGCATAAGTATAAATATCCAATTTGATAGGTAAAAGATCATGTCATTGCAACAAAAGAAAATTGACATTTCTTCTATTTAAAATGATAATTTTTCTACCTTTTGAAGTTAAAAACTACCAAAAGTAGGAAGGGGCTTGCTTCAGGAACTTAAGAGTTAAGATCCCAGCGGTAAAAGAGGTTCTCTACAGTTTAGGACCAAGAATAAGATACCTGTTCAGCAACACCAGCAGCTTCAGCATATGCATCCTGAATATACTCAGCAAGCCTGTGAAGAAAAATATTCGATACTCCCCCAGCAGCAACAATAAAAGGACCAGTTGCTAATGTTATAAGTGCAATTTGCCAACAGTTCACAAATCCAATGACAAGGCCACTTAGAAAGGTAGCCATATTATGGATGTAATTCCCAACCTGCATAGTCAAATGCACATCTTCTCAATCAGACAAGGACATGCATAGACTGAGAATTTCCATCATTTATCTGTAACATACCTTCTCACTGAGTGCAGACTGAATGAGCAGCACATCACTCAAGACTTGGCTCACTATGTCTCCATTGTTGCCATATGTATCAAAGAAACTCATATCCTGGTTAAGTAACACTTGGACATACTTTGATCGGATAACAGCTGTCTGTCTTTCTCCCGTAAGAATCCAGCATGAAACCTCTATAAGAAAGTAAAAAATCAGTGTCTATGTCTGCAAGAACAGGCTCAGAAAATCATAGCTGCAGAATCTCACCTATCAAACCAAAAGCAAAAACACCCGCTGCAATCCAAACAAGAGATAAAGAAAGCTGCAGCAAAGAGACCGTACAGTTAATCCAAGATAAGATTGTTGTGCACCTTCATCTTTAAACGGGCCAGTGGTAAAACATAGCAATTAAAAGAGCAGACACTCAGTATCAGACTTCAATGGATATACCAAAATGCTCCACTTTTCCTCTAGAATCATGATACTGAAATTCAGAAATGACTACATATTTGTGTCCATCCATGCACCTTATAGAACAGCTAATTAACATTTTCTCCAAAAGCAGTTCGAGCGACCTCAATTTTTCGAGCGACCTCAATTTTTGGGGCGACAAAAGTGCACTTTTTTTAAGAACTAGAAGACCCCGAAAAAAAAAACAGATTTCTTAGGATCCTCACAAGCATCCCCGCATGCAAAACAGCAATGGAGGCTCGTAACATCGGCAAGAGATACCTCCTTAAACCGGTGGAAATACTCTTCGGCCTTTGCCGAGGGCCCAAGGTGTAGTACGTGGACGATCTTCGCAAAATAGTGCAAGTAGACAACCAGGGCAGCACCGTGAGCAGCTGCAGCGATGGATCCAACTGCCATCAGAATCCAGTCAAGGCTGTCGGCGCAGAGGAACAGCCTCAGGAATGGTACGGCAGCAGGCAGTGGTTCCTCAGCCTCGTCAACGTCCTCCGCCTCCTGCTCCTGCTCCACTCGGGTGGGCACCGCCCCCGGGCCCTCTGCACTGTTGTCAATGTACGGAGAAGGAGACTCGGGCGGCTCAGAAACCTCAGACACCGGCGTTAACGGCTGTATAGGCGGTGGGGACCATCCAAACAGCCCTCTCGATATCATCATCTCGGACCTTCTTCCGCCTCCTCTTCCAACGAGGTATAGGGGCTCACTTTACTGTCTCTGGAAAATCAAAAGGCGTGCTTTGGCTCCAGAAGAAACCTCCCTTTCGGATACTAAACTCGGTAAAGTGAAGAACGAGCCGCGAATCGCTACCTTGCACTGATGAGGAAGACTTCTGGTGAGCTTAGTGAGAGAGGGAAAGAGAGAGGACTGAGAGCTCCGAGCTGATGGTGCCGTCTCGCCGTGGAGCGAGAGGAGAGTGGCTGAGACTGCTCGAGGGGCGGGCGAGTAGGGAGGTGGCATGGGAGTCAACTGAGTAGCTGATTCGCCTCGCCCGCTGCTGTTAAAGTTGGAGCAGTGCAGAATCAGAGTCTGGTCTACGTTTAATTTAATTTAATTTATTTTTATTTTTTAATTTTTAAACGTGTTTCGCCTTTGTTTGTCGTTTTCGTGGAAGCATCAACCAACGCTCCAAAGCCATCATCGGATCGGCTGCCGGACTAAATCAGTTGACCGTTGGGGACCGGGTCGAGCGCAGAGATTTTTTCACGTGCGAGTCAGATCAAAGTAAGAGGGGGTGTCTATACTGGGCGAGACCACGGAACGGTGAGGAGGAGGCGATTCCTTTCCCCTGTGTACTCACTCAAGAGGTGTGTTCCGACAAGGGCGATTTTGGGATTTCACGAGCAGTGGTGATCGTGTGAACTGTCGTTAACAGCTGGAAAGGTCACGGGTAAAGAAGGTCCGAAGTTCACTGGTCGGAGCTCGACGGGCACCGAGTTCCGGCAAATGACAAGTCAGACGGGAACAATCCAAGGTTGGAGATAGTAGATCAACTCGAGCTGTCCTAGAGTGTCATCACTACTTTAGTGAGGAGGTGTTTTTACACCATCTCCCAACATTCAGAAAAAGGAAGCCCATCACTCGAAAAGGTCTCTTCAGCCAGCGTGCATGGGTCTCTCAAGCTTCAACATGGGCTGCCGGAGAAAAGAGAGAAACAATGAACAATGATGAAGACCTTATCCCCCTCCTCCCTCGCTTTATTATTATTATTTTTTTCTTCCGTAGAAGCCTGCCTGGCCTGCCACACGAATTGTTGGGTAAATATTAGACTTCTCAACCACACTATAACAACCAATCAAAATTAATTTGACTGAAGTGATTGTGTGCAAGATTTTTAAAGATATCAAAACACCACGCAGAGCTGAGCTGAAGACGGCAAGGATCAGTATCGATCTAACGGGAGCGGATAAATGGAAACGACAAATGGAGAATGGGATTGAGGGAATCCTCAGGTTCCCTCTCGAACAAAACCGTGGCAGGCAAGGCACACTCACTACAGATCAAACCTTTTTGACTCTCATCAATAACTACAACATGCAGATATACCGCTCAGATAATCCCAATCTTGTTTGCGACATCCAGTGCATCATAGTCTGGTGTCAACCTCACGTAAGCCTTCTTCATCCCGTCCGGCCTGCCAGATTAGAAATCAGAGTAGTCAGCAACAATCCTTCTGCCTTCCGGAACGAAGTCAAGAGAAAAGTGAATAGAATTGAACTGCTGCAAATTAGATAACCAATGTCGCAATATTGTTCAGGGGTAATCATCCCATTTTATGTGAAAATGTGGCAAAAATTCACATACCAAGAAGTTAGATGAACACCCAGGATCATAATATCCTAGTAGCACATGATGAAATTTCCGTACTAAGTGACAGTTCTGTATGCACATGCCCCTTCCAAGAATTTATCTTCGAACCAAATGGAGCATGTAAGATTCTGAATCAAGTAATGCCACCATCTCATATTCAGCTAACCTGATCAAGGTGTTCACTTTCTTGGTCCGGATGTCATACATCTTCTTAACAGCATCCTTGATCTTCTTCTTGTCAGCACGAATGTCCACAATGAAGACAAGTGTATTGTTGTCCTCTATCTTCTTCATCGCACATTCCGTAGTAAGAGGGTACTTCAGGATCTGGTATTGATCCAACTTGTTCCGAGGAGGAGCACTGATGCGGGGATACTTTGGGTTTCTTTCTTTCTTGAAAGTCTTCGGGCGATGAAATGTGACTGATGTCCTGATCTTCTCGGCTTTCTTCTTGAAGGCACCAAACTTCACAGCCCTTGCAGCCTTCAAGGCCTGTGCCTTCGGATCACTCTTCTTCACTGGACCAGCTGTAGGAATAAGAGAATAAACAGAAGAAATTTAAAAAGTGATGCAAAAGCATTCCTCGAATGTACTACTAAGCAAGGCAAAGGAGGGAACCATGCCAACTCCTGTATATACTACTGATACTGTTGTAATTTCTTCCCAAAACTGCTGCGCATACATTATGACAGAAAAACCTTAGAGGACAGCTAAAAAGGTACCCCCATTGATGCATTGATGTGTAAAAGTGGTTCCGAACATTAAATTTTCTTGCTGATCCTTAATCACAGTCAAGACCGCTCCAGGATGCTCAAATTCTAAATCAGCTCTCTTAAATCTAAAATCAACAGATATACAAAAAATAAATAAATAAACAAAGAGCATTCAACAGTCTCTCAGATTGATTTTGAACTATAACAAATCAACATGAATTACTTGAGCAGGTAAACCAAAACCTCTGCAACATCATAAATGATGCAGACAGCTAACTGAATCAGCAGAACCACAATTTCCGAGTCAAGCGTGAATATTCACATTCATACGGGTCAAATGTGGATTTTTCCATGAACCCAACAAGATAATGACAAGACCTGATGAGTTTCAGAAGAAAAACGATACAAATTATGAAATTTTACCTTTAGTTGGAGGCATTGATAGACCAGAAAGAGCTGAACAACCTGACAAACAAATGAAATACGTAACCAATCGAAGAACTAAGCAACAACTGTTCTGTTAAAGGTGGCAACAAAGGCTTAAGAGCCGGAACGTTGTCTACAGAAGGACAAACCCCAACATTGCAGCTCTCAATGCAGATGCCTCATAAGATTCTCTTACCAGATGCAAAGAGTCGGTATAATGCAATGGGAGATGAAGCTAAAGCATACCTTAGGAGGACCGGAGGTAGAGCGGAATGCAAACCTCGAGGCGGCGCTAGGGTTAGGGTTTTCATACGGAGATGAAGGGCGCATTCCTTGAGGCGGTTAGATGGGCCGATGTTCGAGGCCCGCTTTGTCCTTCACCCAGCTATAGTGATCGGTTCACTGACCTAAGGTTCTTTCTGGGCTGTTTAATATGATGATGCATTTCTCTATTGTCGCTTTAATGCTTTCTGAGTCCATGGCCACGGATTACATTATGCATAAGAAATTCCAGTAATGAAAAAACTAGTTTCAACCTTCTCTGTTTCAGGTCAAGTCCCAATCCCACTTATACTCGGTCAATACAGAAGAAGAGGCGATTCCCAGCTGACATGGATGGTCTTGTTGCACCACATCGTGAACTCACTAGGGGGTCGAACAAGGGACCTATGGAAGTTGGGGCTACCCCATCCCCATGGGCAACGCAACAGTGCCCTGAGGGAGGAGTTTAGAGGACTCAGCGACCGTCTCCATTTGTCAGTTATATACGACCCAAAATAACCGTCTCGGGCAATCAGAGAACAACCGCCCCCTTACAGCTTCCCAGACACGGATCGTCGCAGCAACCTGATAAGATAACCTGGCTAGTACCGTAAACATCTGCTCTTCATGCATATTATGAATAACGAAATTAACCGTAGAACAAACCGGAGAGATTCGTGGAGCAGAAAATCGAAGAACAGATGTACTCATCTGCTTAGGAGAGCAAAATATACTGCACTTGGCTTCGAAAAGTAATGTGTCAGTCTAACTTGGATGAAAACCAAGCTGTCATCGATATGATACCACATGAGTTCACTTCTTCCTCGTACCAAAGGCAGGCATCAATCGGAATCCTCTTAGAATTTCTTCCAATCAAAAGAAGGGTATCCGTTCAACGGTCGTAAATTAAGAGGCATGCACCCGGAGGAAGTGAACGCACTACCAGGTTCATAGAAGGGATCTCACCCCCAGTGAAAGGATAATTTACATTTCAAGGAAAATTTCATAAAAGTTGTACTTCTTCCCAAGACAGCAATTTCTACACCTGTTATCCGAAAACAATTGAATATACAATTCGAGGAATAGCAATCCATGCAGAACAGAGGAACTGCCGAAAACAAGAAAGCACCCGAGGCATCCCCCGCTCAATAGCCTGCATACAAGTGTAGGAAATAGCTTTAGCGCTATGGAGTCTCACATTCAGAACAGCAGCATAGTCTCTGGTATAATTTAAGGTCTGAACTAGAAAGTTGACAACAGGAGGCATGGACTTGCATATTTGTTTAAAAAAATAATTTCCAAGGCACGGCTACTGCTAAAAAGCAACAGGCATGGATCACAAAGAATTACAGAAACATCAGGCACCTAGTCTGGAAGCCTGGCAACTGACTTGATAATTGAAATTGATGTTGACAACTGCAGGATGAAACAGTAATTACTGTGATTGCTACTCATACAGAAAGCTTGAATCTCATTTCCCACACTCAAATTAACCCCATTCCTCTGATACCCTGCTTTGACTCTGAAGCTACTTCTGCACCCATCCCTCTCTGATCTTATTAGCATTGATCAACTGCAATAGTGTGAGAAACACCAAAGGTTCTTCATCTTCCTTAACATCTGCATTAGACAAAATAACACACCCAATCAGGTACTTGAGCGACTATAAGGCATCCCTATGCCTTTGGTTGAAGTATTTCAAAATGCAAGAGACTACAAATGTAGAGGCATGATCAAGACCAACAAACTGAGAGCCAAAAATAGCTTTTTTCTCATAAATCAAGCCTGCTCACTAAACTACAGTTGTACTCACCAAGCAAAGGGGAAAATCTTGTTAATTACAGCACTGGCACATATCTAGGACCGGGGAGCAAAACTGCAGTTTTTGTTTATAAATTGCTTCGATTCACTGTTCAATTTTCAAGAGGAAGCAGAGGCGACCATTTAGCGAATAATGATTCAGACCTTTAAAAAAATGCATACCCTAATGTTCGTTTCTTTTGGAGGTCCCACTCGAGAGAGAACATGACAACTGACTGGCTCCCATTCAATCTTCTCTACATCATCTATCCTCGTATCTCTACCTATACAAGGTCTGCTGCTTTTATCACAGATGAAGTACCATCCTATCCACAAATATACAAACCTATCCACATTCTTGCCCAGATCAGTTCTCACAGAAAAGATAGCAAAAGCAGCTTCTGGTCTCAGCTCACAGCCCGCAAGAGAAGAAATCTCTTCTAGACTAGGCCAAGATTATACAACTAATAGTAATTGTTCTTTACACTGAAAAAACACTTCCATCCAACCTAGCAGTGAATACTGATTCCTAGCGCAGGAAGGTTTTCTAAGAAGCACAGCAGAAGCAAGAGCCGGCTCCTCCAACTCACACTCCCAGGTCACATCTTCAGCCCCATCTGTAATGCTATTCCTAGACATCACCACGTTATCACTGTACAAACAAATTGCCAGCAGGGAACAATCATTCCATTCAGCCTAATACCATCTTCCTTGAAAGCTAGATCACTTGGAGAAATTCCTGCAAACTTTGTATAATCAATCAACACTGGCAACTTCATGTAGCCCTGAACATGCTGCCTGCCTCTACAATCTGCAAGTGAAAGCAAAACTTTCCTAATAGGTGAAGAAGCTGACTAAGGTTGCGTCCGCGAAGAAAAATTGATGTCAATGTATTCAGAATTCTTAGAGGTTGATTGTGAAATTATTTTAGAAGGGTTAAGAGACAGAGTACAGAAGTTAGAAAGAGTAGATGACACTGGAAGAGAGTATGAAGCTGCCGAAGGAGAATTCTGACATGACTCAGAAAAATACTTTGAGCAGTTGCTAGAATCGGAAGAAACAGAATCAGGAGAGAGATAAGCAGGGGAGGAAGACAAAGAGGAAGTTGATAAAGTTGATGAAGCTGGGGAAGAGCTTGCCGGGGAATGCACAATCATCATTGAGTCGGAATAGACCCGAGAGAGAGTTATCTTCGGAACTGAAACAAGCTCCTTCATACTACTGGGGGCAAATTTGCGCCTCAGCATGCTCCAATTGCTCTCTCTAGAAGGAAGCTGGGTTTCACGTTCATTCTCTGATGCTGCAAAAGGAGGAACTACTCCACCATTAATAGCTTTCAGAAATATCTCAAAATCAACATCATAGGAGTCCACCTTTCTTTCACCAGCTTTCCCCACTCTTTGCTCCTTTCTTGCCATGCCATTCCCAGATTTATCCATCAGAGGCAACAAATCCGAAAATGCATCCCAAAAATATGAAGGCTCCTCTCCTTCCTTGATCATTACCACCAGCCCTTGTACTCTCTCATACCTCACAATCTGAAAAACAGCCCCCTGAGCATCTCTTTCCATAATAGTCTCACAACCTTTACCGATCCAGACATATAAAGAAGAAGGAACCTGCACAATAAATGCCCCTCTAGAGTCCAAAGCTGATGGGGAAGGATCAACCAACAACTTTGGGACCAGATGCAAAGGATCATAGGGCGAGTGTGGAGCAACCCTGTACATCCTGAGAAGCGAGCTCGGACTCAAAGGGAAAGCATGGACCCTTTTCTGACACTGCATCAGCTGGCAAGCAAAACCCATATTCGGATCTGCAATCCCTCTTGCAGCCTTCACATACTGAAACGCATCATCAAAACTTTGACCTTCCCTCCACATCAGATATGCAATCACCAAGGAAGTCGACCTCGAAACCCCCTGACAACAATGCACAAAAACCCTTCCATGTTTCTCCCTCACATCCTCAAAATAATCAAATACATCATACAAGATACTGGTGATATCCTCTGTTGGACTATCCTGCAACCACAGGGTCATGTACATGAAATCTGCTTTGAAATATTCAGGGCAAACGAACCCAACACAATTCAAGACATGAGTGATTCCATTCTGCTTCAGAATATCCCTATCTCTGGCCACAGCATCTCCACCAAGATAAATATGTTCAGCCACCTTGGAGCACTCCTTATCGAAGAATGCAATCTTTTCTCGCTTCACTAAGCCACCATTCTTATCAGGGTTCCTCTGGATTGCTGACATATCGAGCTTCAGCCTCTCTCCTCCTTTACTGTTACCACTCGGGGTATGAGGCTGAGGCCACTCACCCACGTCATCAGACCCAGCCTTTGGCCACTCATCAAGGCTCCGCCGTGCAATAGACAGCGGCTGAGGAGGTCGTAAACAAGATCTATTCTTCCAGTTCTGCTGTGACCGTGGGATTAAAGGCACCGGGAAGCGGTGATTTGCCCCGAAATTCTCTGGATTGTTTCCATTCGGATCAGAGCCGTTAACCTCCTCAGCATCGTGAGGGTTTTGCTGGGCAGTCCTAGAGGCAGACCACGAGGCAGACCGCCAGAAGGTTTTGCGGGTATTGGGATCTTCCTTGCCCACCATGCCCACCCAAAAGTTTCTCTCTTTCCGTGGTCGGAGCAAAAAGCACCAACGGGCTTAAAATCCTACTCCCTGCTTATGCTCTTACAGGTCATTGGAAGAGCACAGCGGGTGACTGTTACTTAAATTGAAACAAGAGCCAATTAGAGCCCCATGAATTCAGATCAAGAGCAGGCACTAGCAGTAGAAACAAGTAACAGAGAAACTGAGAAGCGGACTAGCAAGGGACTATCGTGTATACGGAAATCTGGGGGTACAACCAGGAATACAAAATCTAGAGCAATAACGCTTCTGGCCAGTTCCCGCCGGATTAACTGAGAAACAAAACCCTAGCAAGTGAATCTGCCGGTAGTCAGTTAAGTAAGCACAGGAGATTGAAAGAATCGAGATTGGTTAGGGTTTTTTCAATGGCGGATGCGAAACCCGTGAGCAAGAAACGGGAAGAGAGGAGACTGTGGAGGCGCTGGAGAGTTGGAAGAGGCAGAGAGGGGGAGAGAGAGAGAGAGAGATAGAGAAAGAGCGGCGATGTTTTTTTTCATTTTATTTTTTATATTTTTTTATTAATGATTTGTTACAGGAGTTCTCTTTTGGTTCATGAAAATTATAAAATTTGTCAATTTTTTCTCAAAAGAATTGTAGAAAATCGGGAGGGGGAAGGGGTTAGGAGTCCACGTTGAGTTGGGTTCCCTCATACATTCAAAGAAATAATATTTATATATCAAAGAATTATATTATCCTTTGTTATTTTCGACATGGATCATACAAGGATGTCCAGTGTCCGCCCCCCAACAAAAACAATGAAAATCTGTTTGGATTCGTGTTCTCTGCAAGTCACAGATCATAGTATGCTTTCATTTGGTGATTGAGAAAAGCGCAAGGGGATTCGTATATTGCACATCGAATGAAGATGGCACTCATCAAAAAGCATAATGGTGATCGGATTTAGTTTTGTTCGATCATAAGAGATCTAGAAGATTTTTCAGTGAGTCAAACACACGGCTGTGCAGAAGAATCGTGGCATCATGTTCAAAATTTTGATGATAGCGACAGTTACAGAGATGTAGAAAACTTAACATTGGATATGATCAGGAGCTTTGAGAGCAAGATGGTTGGACAGGAGAGACTGAAGGCCTCACGAGGAGATTCCTAAGGGCTGAAGAGGGCAGAGATTTCTCGTATCATGTCGATGTCCTGTCCCGTGCAAGTCAGGTGTTCTTGGTGGAAACCCAATCCAAGAGGAAGGCACATGGCGAGCAGAAGTCCCGGAGGCGATCCAAGAGGAAGCTGTTATTTGACTGCATCAATCTCGGGCTGATGGTACTTCTTCTGCAGCTGGTCAGCGCGCGCTCCTGGGCCGAGCCTGTTTGTTTCTTCCCGGATTAGTTACAGACAAGGAACTGAGGAAGCCTCATGGGTTCTGCCGATCGGACTCGAATATGAAGCGGGAAAGGAATCCGAGGATGTGCTCGGAGATGATCTCAGACTAGTAAAAAAATGGAACAATCCGTGGATCTTGACAGGAAAGAGATAGGGGAGTCCTTTGGCTCGCGACTGCATTTTTCCAGGGCCTTGGTATTGATCTAATGAGAGCTGCTTTAGAGAAGCTGAACTTTGATTAGATTTTGGAGCGTTTGGTATCATAAACAATCGGATTGAACTCGATGAATTCATTTCACCAGATAATTCATACATGTCTACAGAGAAATAGAATTGCCATTGCATAGTATTATCATCTCCTTGATGAAAGCATCTCATTTGTGCAGGAACCCGTTACTCGGAGAAGTAAACGCTGAAATGGAGGATGGTGTCTACACCATCACTGGTATGCTGATCCTCTTTGGGAAGGGTCTCGACAACGGCATATCCTTTGGCATGCGCATATTTCCCAGTTCCTCCGACAATGGCCACCTGAGATTCTGAGGAAACCATCCGGTGGACCCCAAATAGGCTAATTGTGTCTTCTACTTCGTCGGAGCTGCTCCCACTACTCCCATGGAACAACAGAGTCAGAGCCATTGTCTGGCTGGTCCCATCCAATGAGCTGGCCAAGTAAAACCCTTGTGCCTTCCCAATCACGGCAGTGCCCAGCTCATGCCCTTCGGTCAGCTCATCGTCTACAACCGTAACAGTGCCAAACAAGAGGTTCTGGAGCGTTGCCCCAGCAGGGAGCTGCCCGGCTGTGACAAATGGCTGGTTGTTTCCGCCGATCACCTGGTCATTGTTTCCACCGTTCTGGATCACCGTGCTCACTTGTGCCCCATTGAAGCCGGTGATGTAGGGGAGGTTGTTGTTGTTGATGATGCCGTTGAGGTTGACGCCATTGGGGTTTTTCCCGTTGAAGAGGGGGACACCGCCGTTGAATGGGAAGAGGATGTTGGTGGGCTTAGAGAATGGGACGGCGTTTATCTCAGTGCTGGTTATGATTCCGGTGACTGCACGAGCAGATGGATGTGATCCCCCAATGATGTCGTGCATGAAGAAAGACAGCTGCGGTTGCCCAGCTGCGGTGGTGCTAGGCAGTGTGGAGACTGGGGGCTCAGGAACCGGTGGATCAGCTTCTTCCTCCGACACCGGGGCAGCTACCGGTGCCACCACATCAGCAGCCGGTGAGTCTGCTGTATCAGGGACATCACTGTTAGGTAACGGCGACTCTGCTTCATCCTCGGTCGCCGGAGTTGTTGCCCCACTGACAGGGACTGTTCCTGAAGGAACTGAAACTCCTGGAGGACTAACGAGGATCGAAGGATCAGGCACCACCTCATCAATGAGGATTCTCGCTGAGGTAGTGCATCCGATGATGAGCGCCAGGATGAGGAGACAAATGGAGGAGGAAGAAGTGGCCATCTTCAACTTCTATCTCAGAGATCCTCTTGCTCTCAAGCTATGAGATTTCTGAGCTTTGTTTTGTGTTGGATCGTGTTTCCTTATGGATATATATATACAGCAGAAACTTATTAGAAGGATGGAGGAACTTGGGAATCAGTTGAAATGAAGATTAGGAGCTGATAGATGGAGTTGTTGAGGGTAACCCATCCCATTAATAACAGCACTTTCATTTTGAGCAGTTCGGTGGTAGGTTCCCATGGTACCCAGATCTCAAAACTAACTGATACCTAAGCCATTATGCTAACCTTTATTTGGTTGCAAAAGAGGCAATGGATCTATACGAGTTAGAAGGCTACTCCCACAGCAGGAATCAAGGCACAGACCTTTTTCTCCAAATCAATGCAACCGAAACAATCCACCGTTTTCTCAACAACTGCTACCCACAGTCACACATGGAAGTGGGATCTCTATCTAATGGTCCAGAATGTGAAGGCTTCTGGATTCCCAACCATGAAGAAGTTGACAGCCCTAGGTTCGGAAAGCAGCAGGAGGGCAAGGTACTGCAACTGTAGTTCCCGAAATCTCCCCGTGTGCTCCTTATGGATGGCTTTTTTTAATCCATGCAGTACATATTTTTCAGGTGACACTCAGCATGAAAGTCAAGAAATTTTCGTGTCCGAAGATTGGTATATCACATCGAAGGTGGCAAATGTGAAATTATAATCAGTAAGGGAAGTTGACTGAATTCCAACCCAAAAGCGACAGATTTATATGCACATAACCTTTACTATATGCATCTGCCCAAAGATCATTTCCATTTGTTTCATCCAAGTCCTTCCATGACCCAAATAAAGCAGACTCGAGAAAACTTAAGGCCCAGTCTTTCGGGGGCAATAACACTGCCGCCAGTGCCACACACCCCACGGTCTCAGAAATAATGCCCATGAACTTTTTAACCTTTACAAACGCACCACCCCCTTCCTCTTTCCTTTCCTTTCCTTTCCTTTCCTTTCACCATTAGGAATCATATTTGGGCTTGAGATGATCATCATCCTGTTCACTCTTCTGCTCCCTCTCCAGCCTCGAGTTCCCGAGAGAGGTCCGCTCTTCCAGCCACCTGATGATGTCTGAGAAGACAATCTCTATGTTGTCCAGCGTCTCCCCGTATAGCAGTCCGTGCCACATTCCAGGGTACAACTTCAGTGTCTTGTCTGTGCTTGTGGCTTCCTGATACAGTAGCTTGCTCACTGATTTATCGGTCACTCTGTCCTCTTCGCCATGGAGCAATATGAAAGGCAGTGAGACCTGCTTGTCAAGTTGCAAATAGCATTGAGTGGACACAAGCAACGGAATAGAATCGCAATTTAAAACTGCGTGCAATTAGAACTTTCTATTCACATTCGATAAAAAAGAATACTGCAATCTCCTTGCTTACCTCATTAAGCCTCTTTTCAAGATCCATACTGATTCTCAGGCACTCATACCCAGTCTTCAGCCTTGGCCTTCCCTTGTAGCAATATGGGTTTGCTCTGATCTGCACAAAAATTTGCCAGCCCAGTGAGAATATATTCTTGTGGAGATGGATAAATTCGAAAACTTCTTCCTATTAGGATGGAACAGAATTTTTGGAAATTTGGGATCCAGAACTGAAATGGAAGGGATGAACTATGGGACCTGTTCTCTGATCTCAGGCTGCTTGAAGGCAAGATCAATGATGTCTTTGGTGGGAATTATTTTCCACGTGGGAATAATGCTGCAAAGTTTGGTCAGAACACTGATCACCAGTTTGGGTGGTTTCACGTCGTCCGCAATCTGTTCCAGTGGTAAACACGAGTGTAAGAATCTGGTTACTTTGTTCAAGAAACATAGCTACATGATCTCGCTTAAAGTTTGGAGAAACCACATGCATTACTTCCTTGCCCTGACTATTCAACAAATTCAATCGGAAATTTGCTGCCAGATCAGTTAATGTGGGAAAGAGGATCGAAAAGTTCATGGAATCCGAAAAGATCAATAGGTTTCAGGTACCCAAATTTTCTTCCCTCCCCGATTATGCAAATGAAAGACTCGTCATTATTAAAGGACATGCTCTGAGCCGTGAGGGTAAACTGAATCAAGAGTTTGCACAAGTGCAACTAGGAATTTTCCTGAGGAAACTGATACCGGGACTATGGATTGGTCAATGAAATTGGCAACTGAGCAGTTTACGCAACACAGATCAGACAGATTAATATGAAAGAATTCTTCGTACGTAAAGGAAGCCTTAAATCCAGAAGGATAATAGTGACTAACTTCTACGCAAGGTTACATTGTTACATCAATCTCTACTTGTCTGTTATAAAAAAAAAAATTGAAATACGTTGGCCAGAGAAAGAAGCATGAACTCTGGCTTAGTCTTTCTCACCGTGGGGCCATTTTCTTACGGACGAAGCCAATTCAACTGTTTGATTGACATCATAGCCCGCACCAGACAAAAGAGACCTCTGACTTTGTCCACATTTTCCAATTAAAAAAAGAGGCACTTCTGTTAAAGGAGAAAGAGACCCACCAACGCTCGTTCATTCTTGGAAATGTTAGTTATCCATCTCATTTAAAGGAACGGGAGTACTTGGATTGATGTATTTCGTCAGATATAAAACCTAACTGTACCGTTCGCAAATCAAATCAGATGATGGTTGCAGAATTGACCGTCAAAACAAGGATTTTGCTTTGCTGCGAATACAATGAGTTTCAAACATTTTCGCTGTCATTGGAAAACACCACAAGCACCGCACAACATAAATTAATGAGAATCCGGGTTTTGAAGAGCATATCGCTGATAACAACTCTACAAAGAGAACTTATTTTAATCGATAATATCATGCGCCAGTCAAAAGGGTGTGCTTTCATTGCCGTAAAGAATAGAAATTGGGAATTAGAGACGAACAGACAATAGAAAAAAGTCAGAAGTGCTCATCTGTGCACGCGTCAATTGTAACAATAAATTCAAAGAAAAAGGCTGAACGAGACATCTATGTTCTGAGCTGTTGCCAACGTGAACAAATGCGAGCCAACATTCGGAGTGGGCTTGGAGAAAACTTCCCCATCGTGTAAATTTTTTCAGTTGATTTCCTCGTGCCATAACCATACTGATGAGTTTTTGTTTTACTCGTTATGGGATCGAGGCGGTCTATGAGCTTTTCCTCTGCAACTCGGTTATGCTATATGTACGGTGTACCTCAGTATGAGTACCAGGAAGTTACCTTACACATGGGAGCAACTAAGACAGCACCATCCCAGTACTCTGGCATCTTCCTGTGCAAGACAAGTGCCAGAGCTCCTCCCATGGACTCTCCCAGCAAATACCTCATCTTCTTCTTGTTCCCTTTCATCTCTGCAAAAAAGGACAACAATAACATCATCCAGCAGATTCCAAGCGTTTACACCTCTATCTGTAAAGCATATGGAGAGCGTGTTTGACGGCCATCACACTTCTTGGTCTTACAGAATTGCTGAAAGAAATTATAGTCCAAGAACAACAGCAAACCCCCTTTTCCCCAAATTTCACCGAAAGTTGAGAGTAATGCCGCGGAAGGAAGAGTTTGAGGACTGACCGCATATGCTGGTGAAATGTTTGGAGCAATCTTCCACGACATCGTCAAAATTATTGACGAACCCCTCCAATCCGGCGGATTTCCCATGGCCCTCGTAATCTATCCCATATACTGCATAACCAGCACTTGCTAGACGTATCGCAGTGCCTGTTGGAGAATCAAGTTCAGAATAAGTTAGTCCCAAAAGTCTTATAATTTCTCCTCGTTATGAACTTCTCAGCTGGCCAGTACAAGACGATTGAACTTAATACGACTTTTTAGTTTCTTATCTACTGGGGGAGAACGAATTGACTGACTGTTCATGGTGATGCTGCACTCCAAGGCGTAGCCATGGCAGATGAAGATCAGCGCTTTCACTTCTCCCTTCGGGATCCATCTGCAGGTGAAGAGCTTCAATCCTCTAGAGTTCAACATATACTCCTGCAGAAATTGTACGCATCGACACGTATCGCGCTTTGGTAAAATTTACTGAGAACAACAAATTGAAAAGGAGAAAGAGATAACAGAGGAATAAGAATTAAACTTGGCATCAGGCTGACCTCCTCGTAATTTATGTTTTCCATATCATTAGCCTGAAGGGTACGAAAACAATAATACGAACATCATCAGAAACGGGATGAAGAGATTCTGACGAAATGAGAAACCAGACAGAAGGGTCAACTCAGAGCAGAACAGATTCGATTACCATGTGTGTACCGGGGGAAACAGAGATTGAGATGAGGAGGCTGTATCGATTTCCAATAGGGTCTATGGAGAAGCCAATTTTCAACCAAAAAATGGGGGACCTTTTATGAAGGAAGAAGAAGGGTCCAAGAGATCTGAATCGGCTTTGAAGGATAGAGATCTAATTTTGCATGGAGGGGTGGCTCGTATGTATGTATGTATGGACGCTATTTATACAGAAGAGAACCAAAAAGTACAGGAGAGTATCCCAACAATTGGGGCCGTGCAGCTCTTTTTTACTTTTATATACATACATACATATATATATATATAGTATCTTAATATTAATATAATAAGACTAATCCACACAATGATATATTATATATTTTTGAAATCCGTCAAATTACTTGTCTTATGTCCACAAAGTGACATGAATCTTTCTCAAATACATAATTGAATTAAATTATCTAGGCACTCTTCTCTTTAAAATAAAATCTTACGATTAAAAATTAAAATTTTGAATAGACTCAAGTTTAAATTAATTTTATCGAATTTATCCCTAAGTAAAATCTCACTTCGAGGCTCGCTAGTATATTTTTAAATATAAAAAAGAAGGATCTTTTGGGTATTTTCTTGGTAACTATAAACGGCTGGGAGAATTTTGTTAAAAAGAATTGGAAATTAACATAAAGATGATGATCTCATCTGACGACCTTTACACGCGATGGTATCATTCATCGATCCAATTTCCCCCTTTTTTTTTTTTTACTTTGATCAGAAGTTTACTGGTTCACCTTTCAGTTCCGCCAACGCCCTACAAATTCATGGATTGCGTAAGAGAGAGAGTCATGTATCCGTACGCATCGTGACTGGCTGCCGATTTTCTTATCCCCGCGGCGTGTCCCATTTCGACCGGCGTTCATCCGCCCGTTCGAAAGGGAGGGAAGAGTTTGACGGATGGAGCTCCGGACCCGTGCTGCTTTGCCCGTGATTCGGAATGCGCCCTTCGGATCCGCATTGACGGGATTTTTGTAGGTGTGGTACAGACTACAGAGAATGAATTCTTTATAGGAAAAGACAACTGGATTTGAACCGGCCATAATGCATGTGAACAAAGAACGTGTTCTCATCCAGTAATTTAAGGGCTGATCCCATCTTCAGAGTTTTTTTTAAAAATCATTTTATAAATTACATTATTGTTATTTTTGCCAAAAAATAATTAAATATACTTTCACCCATTTTATCCGTCTAATTATATCATATCGTGTAATTTTAATTTTCATCAACCAATTAAGCCATTATAACAGAGTGAAGGGAACTAAATTGGAAAGAAGATCGGCAGCTGAGCCCGAGAGACCTGTTCGACTCCTTTTTTCTCGGGTCTTAAATACGTACATAGCCACAAATCTACATCACACACCGTCATCATCTCAATAAAGTTTATTAGAGATAGTGATTTGAGTGCTATTAAAATAACTAAATGTAATTTTTTTGTTATAAAAGTGAATTATACCGTACTAAAATACCTAATTCATATGTATAAATTGAATCATTTTTTATATTAGAATTAATAATATATCTATAGAAAAATTTAAAATATAGATAATTAATTACAATTTTGAAGTGATAGCTATAATTTTAAGGATTATTTTATTATTTAATTCTGATTAAAATGGTTAACATTTGAGAAGTGGAGAAATGAGATGAATTAGTTCATCGCCTATATATGCTTAAATAACATAGGTTCTACCACTAAAATTATTATGTTGTTGGGGGTTGGGGTCCCTCTAGATTTTTCTTTATAAGTATGGTTTTAAAAATTGGATCAGGTCGGTTAGTTTAATTATGAACCAATCATTCACCTGATCCGGTTTCTATAAAAAAACTTAATTGCACTTTCAAATTTTCAATGAGATCAATTCCTATTGAACCACCGGTTCTTGGTCTAATCAGTAAATTCAATTGGATCAGTAGAAAAATTGACAGATTTAAAATTAAAAATATATTATAATGTTCATATTTATATTTTATGTTAAATTTTTATTTAATATAATAGTTATATTAATGATTTTTTTTATAAATTAGGTTCATAATATTATATAAATTTATTAGTAATATTGTATTATTTATTAAATATGTGGTTCGACCCATTGAATCTCGGATCAGACTCATAAATTCACGCTTACATCGTTTTCTAGTTCGATCCAATTTTAAAAATCATACTCCCAAGCTCACAACTTGCGAGAGTCCGACATTACAATTTCCCTTTATTTTGGTCATTGGATACATCTTAATGGATATAAATTCGGATCCAATCGAGCCCCTAAAAAGATAAAAATTAATGCATTATATTCTTTTATTTTATAAAATTTTGAATCCAATACATTAATTAAAAAAAAAGTATACATATATTTAGTATTGATGTGAACTTTTAGCATTTATATTTCTGCTCGTGAGATAACATTTGCAATTTCTTTTTTCTTGGGTCAATGCAAGTGTGCTTACGGCAGTCGACATTTCCTTTTTGAAATCCAAATTGGCGTGCCCCATTTTATTTAAGGGCGGGGGGGCACTTGCGGTAGTGGCTCTGCAAGTGGCTCTGGGAGGCATTCAATGAGTTGACTGATATCTAGACAGAAAGTCTTCGGAGTACCGTAAATACGAAGCTAACCCTGGCTGGGGATAGAGCCGAGACGGGGAAAGCGTGACAGCTCGAGAAAACGACGTCGTTTTTGTCAACGCGCTGGGACTGCGACCGCTTCCTCATCGGGTCGGGAATAGCTGCCGGCATAAAAATAGCCTCCTTCCTCCTACACGCGGGATGGAACAATGTCTGTATTAATTTTCCATTTTACACGAGGAATTGGCCATCCAAACAAATACAAAGCTGAATTATTTTCTTTTTTTTTTGTTTAGAAAACATATAAAAAAAATGAGGAGTCAAAGAAAAATTAAACACTATAATATAAATTGAATTTATAATATCTTAATTTCAACTCAAAAATAATATTATCTTAATAAGTCATGTTCTTCTCTCCTTTTTCGGAAATTACTTAATGTTTCACGTGGCCAATGCATTTGTCACAAAAAAAGAACAATGCCCATATTCAAAGTCTCATTTATTGTCAATATAATTAATATTTTTTGACATAGAATCGTGATTATTGAAGTTGAAAATTAGGCTCCATTTCTGGTGGGCCTCACCCGCTTGAGCGCCACCCGCTCCCACCAGACCAATTGAGGTTAGGTTCGGATCAATCCCACGAGTAAGGATTCCCAATTCTAGGACATGATTTTCGGAAGAGTTTTTTCCCTATTTAGTATATTTGATTCAAATTCATATTAGTTAGTAGAACAGAGTAAGGGGTGGATATGAGGTGATGTATATTGAATAAAATAAGAGTTCGCTCATGTAGTTCGATATCTCTTCTTATAATAAAGGTCTGATTTGAAACTTGTGAATGGCAAGAATCACAGCTTGAATAATTTTATCACGCAGGTGGACATATGTGCTCAAACTTGAAATAATTCTATGATATCTAAATATACACGGAAAAGAAAAATCTAGTGTCTACGAAACGTTGAAGGAGGCATGGGTGTAGATTCCCATGTGGAATGCAAATGAAGCCGAAGATGGCAAACTCAAACCGAAAGATGTAAAGATCCCGGGCTATGAACCGGGTGGCCTCAGGGCCCAGCCCAATCTCGGTCCATATCCGTAAGGTCCGGTGGCGGTCCGCCTTACGACCTCGGCCTGACCTATAATAATATAATCTCCTATCGTTAGGGTTTCATTGCTCGTCCTATCGAAGGGGAGTTCACTAAGCAAGCCGCCATTCTCGAGCACGCCCGGCGCAGCGATGGGTAAGAGAGTGCTCGTTTCGCCTTCTCTTCTTGGCTACCCTCTGTCTGTAGTTTTTGAGCTCTGATTGACCTTTTCTCGTTGCCTGCTGTGCAAACTGGGGACTTGGCAGCGAGGATCAAGGTTCACGAGCTGAGACAGAAGTCGAAGGCCGATCTGTTGAACCAGTTGAAGGACCTGAAGACGGAGCTCGCCCTTCTCCGCGTTGCCAAGGTCACCGGTGGCGCTGCTAACAAGCTCTCCAAGATGTACGTCCATTGCTTCTATCTTTTGCATCTTCCGTTGCGAATAGTGCAAGTTCCAGTTCATGCCGAGAGATTAGGATCGCTATCTGTAGGTGCAGTTTTGGGTTGGTTTAGCTTGTGATTTCTGTGAAGTTGAGGCTTCAGCCTCAGTTGTGCTTAGTCTATCAGGTGTCTTTATGCTCGCTTAAATTGGATCTTGGTTATGCTCGAGGTTGCTGCTTCCTTATTGCTTTAGTCGTAATTGGTGCCTCTTTGTTTTCTGTACACAGAAAGGTAGTGAGATTGTCGATTGCCCAGGTTTTGACTGTGATCTCACAGAACCAGAAGGCTGCATTGAGGGAAGTCTACAAGAAAAAGAAGTTCTTGCCGCTTGACCTGCGTCCCAAGAAGACCAGGGCCATCCGGAGAAGGCTCACCAAACATCAGGTGACGCTTCTTTTTCACTTAATTGTGATTCCAACGTCATCTCCAAGCATTTATACTTGATATGTGAACCTGTTCCATTTCGCTGATTCTTCATCCTCAAATTGAGTAAATTGGCAAGAGTGATAACTTGTTACTCACGGATTGATTGGAAATGTTTCATTTTGAAATAGCATTATCGAAACTGAGTTTTCTGTTTGAGTTCCTGCGAAACATTTTTAATGTTCTTTTGGTTTTTGACACCTGTCAGTTAAATATGCCAAACTTTTCTCGAACTGGATCACATAATGTTCCATATTGATCGTGTCCTGTGATAAGCTACGGATACTCTTTTCTTTCTATTGATTGCCGAGAAGTTAATGCCAAATGGATCTGCATCTCTTGGAGGGTGAAGAAGTCCCTGTTATATTTGTTTGCCTGACAGTGTGAAGCCTTCTGTTAATTTGTAACGTATGCCTAATTTGCCATATGGACGGATGGTTGCTTCCCCTTCTGAGGTTCTCCACTGTTTTATTTTGCTACGATAGATGCAATGTCAATGAAGGGATACTGTTCTTTCTCCACTTATTACCATAGAATAATGTTTCTAGCTGATGCTCTTCTTTATCCTCTAAAATCCGTGAACTCCTTCCTGCCCTCAGGTCTTGAAGAAGACGGAGAAGGAGAAGAAGAAGGAAATGTACTTCCCAATGAGGAAGTATGCTATCAAGGTGTAGGTGTCATCTATTTTTGCTATAGGCAATTTGGCGTCTAATTTCGTGTATCAGCGGTTGTTGCTCTATACTTGCTCCCAAGTTAACTTACATGGATTTAATACAGTTTGCGGTTTCTCTTGGTCTTCAAGTACATGCTATTATCTGCATAAACTCAAGCTACCTGGTGACGCATCTGGTATGAACTTCTCAAATGCATCAATATTGGCTGTGAGAATCGATCCTATCGGTTCTTGGTCCAGATGGGAAAGCTTTCTCAGCTATGTCTGCTACTTACCTAGCCCAGAAGATTAGCTCTCTCTATTTCTCGCGGTGGCATGATTTTCTTTGAATTGGTGGTCATTTGCGACATCGTTTTCTCCAGCACAAGCCAATCGGGGACATGAAAAGTAAAAGAAAAAGGAAAGATTGGCCACAATCTTCACGTGCTTTATTTCTCACTCAAGCAACACCGTAAGTCAATCCAGTCGGCTCGGGTTTGACGAAAGATACATACGCCCCCTGAGCAGCCAGCAATGGGTCGCGAAGGCAGAGTTTTCCAATTTTTACCAAATCAGTCAAAAAGGTAAAATGAGGTTCACGAGAAAGAACATTAGGCAAAATGGACCCTTCTGTCCACTTCCGATTCAATTCATCCTGGTGATAATCATCCATTCCAAAGGTCAAAAAGAAAAGCACATACTGGCAAATTTGGAGAAATGAGATTTTTGTACGAGATAATCTTGGTAAAAGGCATAGAACCCACTCTTGGTATTTGTTGGTTTGATATTTTCCTCGATATAGTTAATATTTCTCTTTCAATTCTCATGGGTCACACGTTGGAGTGAATAGTATATTATTAAACCATTCTCCTTTCTTAACAAGCTCCTGGGCAATAACGTTTTGGGGCCGAGATATTCACAAGGCTATATTAAACCTTCTTGGCCTTTTTTGGCTGAGATCAAGTATTGTATTTATTCTAATCCATTTAATATTAAACATTCTCTATGGTCGGTTTTCGCTGTGATGATGAGGAATAAGTAGTACGTACGTAGTGTGCATGTGGACAAATTCTGTTGGTAAGTTATTCAAATAAAAGAGTTATTTAATTTATTTTCCTTTTTTTTCCCCCCCAGAAATTTTATTTTATTTATTTTCAGCAAATAAACAATCCATGGGTACCTTCCCCGCTGCTTCCTACACCCTCGTCCGCTTCTGATTCTCACTCTCGCACGCGTCTCCATGTCTCTCTCTCTCTCTCCGTGTCTCTCGCTCGCTCGCCAGCTCCTTAACTTTACTCTTCACTTTACCGAATACTGACAATTCGATCTCTCTTTTGCTCCAATAAGCTACTCTCCTCTCGTCTTGCAGCTCGAGCTCATATTCATGGCGTCTGAGAGCGGGCAAGGTAATTCGTTTGCATCTTCCATCTGTGGATTAGGCCTAAGGCGATCGCCTGGCTCAGTCTAGTTTCTGGTGTCGGTTGTTTGTTGATTCTTGGAGTAACCTGATGATATCAGCGATGGATATTAGCTTGTAATTAATGTCTGCTGAAGAAGTGTTTGGTTCTGGATGATTCCCGCGGTGAATTTGAAAGTAATCGCTTCTGCACCTGTAGCTCGGTTTTCATAATTTCTATCTGTTCAGATAGAAGTTGTGGATAAAATTCATAATACTGTGTGGGTGGAATTATGACGAGTTTCAGCTTGGGAAAACACGTTAATTAAGCTCTAAATGGGATTAAAATAATTAGTATTTCTAAAAATACAGCTTGCCTTTTGGCTAGCTTGCGGGAAAGTACCATAGATATGTGCGTACTGATTGTTTATCAGCATGGTCATGGATCACAGAATATTGTCTCTTGCTTCCATGTATATCATAATTTTAGTCTATCTTAGCGAATACCAAGTGGAATTCTTTTTAATTAAAAGGGTGGAGAAACTGGACACTGAGCTAATGATCTTTCTCTTGCTGTTTCTGTGTTGATCAATATTGCAGGAGCTGAGAGAGACTTAGAGAAGGGGCTTATGGTGACACCTGAACAAGTTCAAAGCAGTACTGCTGATCCCTCGCCTACAGTGTCCCCCTCAGCAGCGGCAGCACCTGCTCTTGTTCTGTCCAATTCTGGCAAGAGAATTGATCATGCTGGTAAGAAGAAGTATGTAAAGCAGGTGACTGGCCGCCACAATGACACAGAGCTTCACTTGGCGGCACAGCGTGGTGACCTTGCTGCTGTGAGGAAGATTCTCAGTGATATTGATTCACAGATGGTTGGGACCTTAAGTGGTGCAGACTTAGACACTGTAGTGGCAGAGGTTAGGGTATCAGTGGTGAATGAGGTGAATGAATTGGGAGAGACAGCTTTGTTCACTGCCGCAGATAGAGGACATCTGGACGTGGTGAAGGAGTTGCTGAAGTATTCAAATAAGGAGTGTCTTATGAAGAAGAACCGCTCTGGGTTTGATGCATTGCATATAGCTGCTAGTCAAGGGCACCAATGTATTAATCGACTCCTTTTCTTGAATGAAGTTTGTATTTTGTAATTACAGTTAGGTGGGCTAAGTGAGGACATCTATTCTGTTGATCAAATTACCTTGACATCTGAGAGTAGTATATTAATCTAGGGGAATGTGCCTCATGTCTGGCAAATAATGAGGAATTCACAATGATTAAATGAATTTTTGCATCAGTAAACAAAACAATGATAAAGTAATATTGGAACATTTTGAGAGACAGTTTTCTTAAACAGATAGTGGAGTTTCTCTACAATATCATTCACACATGTTACTCTATGTAAAGCCATGCTTTTATTGTCAAGGAGCCCAATTCAGTAAAGCAAGAGGAGTTTAGTATGGAAAGATGTCATATACAATTGCCTGTTTTGTGATATTTGTTCTCTTTATAATGTGTGTATAAAGGCTCACATCCCTTTTCCTAAGAAAATTTGGCTACTGAATGCTCTTCTGCCCATTTTTCTCTTGCAGCCATTGTGCAGGTTTTATTAGAGCATGATCCTGGACTCAGCAAAACACTGGGCCACTCAAATGCTACCCCTTTGATATCTGCATCTGCGAGAGGACATACATCTGTTGTAAATGAACTTCTTGCCAAGGATAGCAGCTTGATAGAGAATACTAGGACCAATGGGAAGAATGCACTGCACTTAGCTGCTCGACAGGGTCATGTTGAGATTGTCAAAGCATTACTTGATAAGGATTCTCAGTTGGCCCGAAGAACAGACAAGAAAGGGCAGACTGCATTGCACATGGCTGTTAAAGGTCAGAGCTGTGATGTAGTGAGGTTACTTCTCGAGGCAGATGCCGCTATTGTGATGCTTCCAGACAAGTTTGGCAACACTGCGTTGCATGTTGCAACCAGAAAAAAGAGAGTAGAGGTATTGTTTAGATATTTCAATGCAAATGACTATTTTATGACAGACATTGTCCAGCAAGGTAGGAGTGCTTTTGGAGACTAGATAAAATTTTTGCAGGCTTTAAATGAGCTGAAAATGCCATATTGGAGGTTTTGCATGATTTTGACTATGTCATGTCTATTAGATGTCCTCATGATATAAGCTTCAAGTTGGACTGCATTAGGGCTTTTCCCTTGATATTGCAAACTTTCAGTTCCATCAGTATGATGTTTTGGACCATGCGAAATCAGCTTTAACATGGACAGCTTGAAATGTAAATATTATTATCTTCTCTTCAGTAAAAAAAATTGGTTGTTTTTTTTGGTGGGGTTTCTTCAGATTTCTCTTTTTGACTGTTATGAGATTTTTCTGGTTTAACCTGACCTTTCCCTATATAGTGCAGATTGTGAATGAGTTGTTAATGCTTCGTGATACCAATGTAAATGCCCTGACCAGAGACCATAAGACTGCTTTGGACATAGCCGAAGGGCTTCCCTTATCTGAAGAATCCTCAGACATAAGAGACTGCCTGACACGTTTTGGTGCAGTTCGGGCCAATGAACTGAATCAACCAAGGGATGAACTGAGGAATACTGTCACCCAGATCAAGAAGGACGTCCACACACAGCTCGAACAGACCAAAAGAACTAACAAGAATGTTCACAACATATCTAAAGAGTTGAGGAAACTCCACCGAGAAGGGATCAACAATGCTACAAACTCTGTGACAGTGGTGGCAGTTCTTTTTGCAACAGTAGCATTTGCAGCTATATTCACTGTGCCTGGTGGTGATCATGATGATGGAATGGCTGTAGTGGTGAAGAGTACTTCCTTTAAGATATTCTTCATCTTTAATGCTGTTGCACTATTCACATCTTTAGCGGTGGTGGTGGTCCAGATCACTTTGGTTCGAGGTGAGACAAAAGCGGAGAGGAGAGTTGTGGAGGTTATAAATAAGTTGATGTGGTTGGCTTCTGTTTGCACTTCAGTGGGCTTCATCGCCTCTTCCTACATAGTTGTTGGTAGGAAGCACAAGTGGGCTGCAATTCTTGTCACTGTCATCGGTGGAGTCATAATGGCTGGAGTTTTGGGTACGATGTCTTACTATGTTGTGAAGTCAAAGAGAACACGATCATTGAGGAAGAGGATCAAATCTGCAAAAAGAAGCGGGACCAATTCCTTGCTTCCTTCTGACTTCTCTAATTCAGAAGTCGATAAGATCTATGCTCTTTAAGTCGAATCACTGAAGATTTGGGGGCCGTGGAACGCGGGGAGAGGAAAATACACAAGATTCAGATGATCCTCAGTTGTCTGTATTGTTGCATTTGGATGGAGAATTTCAACTTGGAAATATCAGCAAGTCCTGCTTTGCTCATCCGTAGACGCACACGTAGGTGGACTGAAGCATGTACTTGTAACTGATCTCAGTGAGTGAAGCACTGGAAATCTTGGCGCTTTTGCGCGAGTTTTCAGGCCTGCCTTCGAATTCTGCACTGTTATAATAATCAGGCAGAAGAGATTTGAAAATTGCTCGCTGATAGTGTGCCTTTCTAGAGAATCCTAAAGCTGGAAGTGCTGTGAAGCCCCGTATCTTATTTTATATAAACTAGTAGAAAGTATTGCATATAACTCATATTATACTCTTTAGTTATGGCAGTGCAGAGAGCCCCTGCTGCTGGTGACCAAATTGCTTTCACCATCTAAGTAAATTTCTCGAATCACTCTTTTTCGTTAGTGTTGATGCTTGCAGCTGTCCATGCTCAGTAGCTTAAAAACGATCAATTACTTGAGCTTTGTAATATATGATCAAGAATCCTCACGATAGGACATCCGAGTCTCTATTAGTGTTGACTGGATATGCCAACCGAGTCTTCATATCTTCCGTAGGAAGAACAGCTTTCTCGGAAGGATGTATTTCAGGGTTCTTGTTCACCCATTGAGCATATCAACGTCATAGTAAAGGCAAAGCAAAAGAAATTGCTCTAATTAGCTCAAAGAGTTATCCGTTATCCTTGTGTGCAAAAAATTTAGTACCAACTTCCAAATCAAATTGCACCTCTTGGTAAGAGCAACGATTCAGTCAAATCTTACATTAAGTAAAGACGGAAGCTCCTGAAACAACACCACCTTATTACACAGAATGCAAGTGTTGCCATCAATCACAAGCCCGGAACTGCCTTCGCTCCCAATTAGAAAGAAAGGCGAATTTGAGCCAAGGACCCTCTTAAGTCGACAAAAAAGCTCGAATGATTCAAAAATAACTCGTGCTGCTCGTTCAGAAGCCTGAGCCATTTTTTTTCATCCCAATCTCCGGGCCCCATCATCATGTTGTTGAGGAGAACCTCAAATGCCTAGTGAAAATAACCGAGCACCTGACCTCCAACATTCCTCTTCAATGCTTCCTCATGATCCAAGACGCCTTCCGGTGTTGTCATAACAACATAACCCCACTGAGTGTTTGAAACAGGCAAAACTTCAGTTGATGTGGCAGGGCTTTCCATTTCCCATTACAATTTAGTCATATACGAACCAAGTGTTTGGTCGCAATTAGAAACTTACTTGATGAGTTGGAAGCATGCGCAACCGGTATTGTTCAACATCCCTGGCCTTAAGGTCCTGCCTGTACATGAGAGCTCGGCAGTCTTTTATCCTGCCCTGTAGCTCGACTGTTATTTTTCCTACTCTATGCGGGTCGTGAACCTGAAAGCTCTTGATATATCCTAACAAATATGAACAAGACTGCCATTAGAAGACTGACTACTGAGTTAGATAACTAATTTTTACACGGGTGATCCAAATTCCAAATGCCATCACCAGAAAGTAAAACTGCAGCAGCTAGATGTCACAGAAACCAAAACAGAATTTACTGTCAGACCGACCTAAGCAAATCAAAAGCCAAGAATCCGCATTAAAATGTAAACAAACTCGAGCCACCCATCACTCATTCCCCAGAGAAATTAATTCCAATCTTTAAAACCACTAAGGCATAAAGAATTGAGACATTGAACAAAAAATGCCAAAGTAAGAGAAGGTGCCTCACTTGAGAGTCAATAAACTACTTCTAGCTTGATGAACCAGATGCATCACTTACCGGACTCATCACCATGAAAGTTAATGTTTCCACTGCTTCACATACAATTGCCAATTTTACATAATGAAGATAAAAAAGAAATGTTTTTTGATGTCCTTTTACATATCAAGGCAACAAAATTTCAGCTAGCAAACGAGCTCCAATCGTGGAGGCACGGCAATTGAAATACTGAATGAGCAAGCCGCATTCTATATCCAGTTAGCCACAATAACTCAAGCCGAAGCACATAGGATTCACAAACCAACCGATAACTAGAAATTTAAACTGTCCTGAGAATATGCTGAGCAGACACCTAGCAGAGAAATCAATGACTAATCCAAACACTGACACACGAAATATAAAGAGCGTGAACTAGAAACTATACGAGGAGCCGAACAATTGGATGATCCTTGTCAAGATACCTCGATCCTTCATGATCTTCAGGAACGAAGAGACCACGGTGGAGATCGGCTGCAATTGCACGGTCGCCTTCGCTCTCCTCTCCGCGTTCACAATTGCGCTCAGCGCATTGCTCAGCACTCTCCTTCCCATCTCTCTCTCTCTCTCTCTCTCTGCGGAAATTCAACGTCCAGATGGAAACCCCTTCAACCCTAAAACCTCTCTCTCTCTCTCTCTCTCTCTGATAATTCATTTTGGGCCACAAAGTTCACAATATGTTGAAGCACAGGCCCATGAGTTTTTATGGGCCAGTCCAGTCCAGTCAAGCAGGCCCAATTAGAAAGTACTAGCAAAATCAGATACCATCGTGCTCAAACTTGTTCACTAGTTTCATCGACCAGGGCGTGTAATCGGTTGGCTGTACCTTAAATCTGCCACATATTTCGAGAAATTTTATATACTGAACGATTTCATGGGATACAAATACGAGCTCTGTGCTGGGGTCAGTCGAGCGGTATTTTAAAAGTGCCAACTGATCATAGTACAGTGCGTGCGCACATGCTCCAACTTCATCGGTGTCCCAGTCCACTCTGTATCTTCTTCAGTACATTAATTTCTCGTCGGTGGAATCAAATGATATTTCCCCTATATACATATATACATTCCTCGCAGCAAAATATATAAGCGCCTTGGGTCGGAGGGCCCACGCCACGACAAGAAAATGGGTTATTTCCGTCGGCCGGATCTCATGGAAAAAACCGTCGCAACCATAGACATCAAGGCACGATGCTAGAGACGTTGCGATGTGGAAGTGTCGCAACCACGGGACAGAACGCTTACAACCCTACCGACCACACCGCAGAGTCGTACATCTCTGCTCGCTCTACCTCTGGCAGCTTTCTATAAATTCATCGCAGGCCTAAGGCTGCTAAGCTTGCTTGTCTCTCACGCGCAATGCAATCCATCCGGACCATCCCCCTGGTCTGATACTCAGTATTGTGCTCACCGGAGATGTCCCTCTCGCCGATCCCTACGGGAGTTGAGGTGGAGAACTTCCTTTTCCCACCAACAGCAAAACCTCCGGGCTCCGACGGGACCCCTCTTCCTCGGCGGTGCAGGTTCACCATCAGTTGCCCCTTTAAACACTAGCAACTTTCTGACATCGTTCTAACCTCAATATATCAAGACTACTCGAAACCGAACTAATCACGGTTCATTGATCTGTTTACGTGTCGGTAGGAGTTAGAGGACTGGATATAGATGGCAAGTTTGTGAAGTTCACGGCGATAGGAGCGTATCTGGAAGAGAGGGCAGTGCCACTTTTAGCCGGGAAATGGAAGGGCAAACCTGCCGAGGAGCTGGCCGACACGGAAGAATTCTTCCGGATCTCGGCATTCGCTTCCTCGGTGTCCGATCTTGCAACTACATGATTCGATTGTTCGTACTCGACATATATACACACATTTTTAACTTGTTTGGTTTTCTGCCGCTCGAAGGTCCGTTCGAGAAGCTGACTCAGGTCTCCTTCATCACCCAGCTGACGGGACAGCAGTACACGCAGAAGGTGTCGGAGAACTGCATCGCGTTCTGGAAGTCCATCGGTGCTTACGGTGACGCGGAGGCAGAGGCTATCGACAGGGTTGCTCGAGGTTTTTAAGGATCAATGCTTCCCACCGGGCTCCTGCATTTTCTTCACCTATCTAACCGACGGATCCTATGCGGTTAGTGTGAATCTAAACAAGTTAGACTGATCCACGCATGCAAACTTAATTCACGCTCATAACTAGTCTTTGGAATCAACAAACAACGTCGGATCTCCGAGTTTATAACATGCAGATCAGCTTCTCCAACCATGAGACCATACCCGAAGCAGGAAACGCGGTGATAGAGAGCAATGCACTGGCGGAGGCCGTCCTGCAGACTATCATCGGCAAGGACGGCGTTTCACCTGCTGCGAGGAAGAATGTGGCGATGAGATTAGCGGATCTCATGAAGTTAGAGCCAATCGTTTAGATCTGATCGAAAAGGACGACGATCCATAAATAAGCTTAGACGTCCTCTGATGCTGTAGCACTGAAGGCTTCTAAAACTATCACTGTTTTGGGTGGGTGTGGTTCGTACTTGCTTGTTTCCAGTTAATTCGGGAAAAAAAAAGCTGGATATCATTTGACTATAGTTTTAAAAATTAAATTGAATGATCCAATTTAGCCATTCAATCTCCTTTTTAGAAAAACATTTGACAGAGACGTGAAGGCAACACGTTTATCACTTTGTCTAATTTGTCCGATCTCACTCGCACCTTGATCTTAAAAGTTGGGGAGCAAATTTAGAAAAAATATCAAGAGGACCTGAGCTACCCATGATGTATGTGGTGCCAGGAGCTGAAAAATCATGTGGATCTGTTAGGTTGAACTTCTCACAATTCTTATTATGATTTGATATTACAAGTAAGAAACTTCCCCTCGAAGCTCAATGTCGTGGGAGGGTCTCAGATTTTGGTCGAAGAAGACAAGGCACAGCGACGGCAGCTTTCAAGAACCTCCTCCTCTCTACTCTGAAACCTCCATACCACTCCCACAACCCCACCCACCCCCCCCCCAAAAAAAAAAAAAAGCCTCTAGCCGGGCAGAGCAGACCATGCCTCCTACCCAAGTGTCCCAAAGGACTCCACCCCTCTAGTCGGCGACCGTGTATAACCCGCTGTTGATGGTGGCTTTTGTCCCGGTGGCCGGTCAGCCGTGTCTCGATCTATCCGACAGTGCTCCTCGCCTCTTTTTCTGTGAATCGTCTTCTTCTTTATCATAGCACACAGATCCTCACTCCCACACCATGAACGCTTCACACGAGAGGTTGGACCATGAAGACTTGACCGGATCGGCCTTAGATCCGGCAACTTCCGGCCAGCTTTGGGCGGATCCGACAGTACTTGTTTCTCTGGATGGCAGCGCGCGAGCAGAATCGGGCTGGTGAGGGCCACCGTGCTGGGTGGTGCTCCGAGCTGCGACCATACTGGGTGGTGGTGTTGGGCAAGGCCCCGAGTGGTGGCCCAGCAGGGCATATGCTACACTGATGCCATTAGTAGTGCGCCTCCACGCCTTTAGCTGCTGGTAGCAGTGAGTCGAATCTAGATCTGGCCAACATCTTCTTGCTACGACCAAGTCTAGCGCTTTAAGGCACTGTTGTGGGAGGCTGGTGCTCGAGCACAGCTCAAGAACACCATCATGTTTTAGCTCCCGTACTGAGATATCCATTCAAGATGACTGGAAACTAGTTACTGCTAATGATTTGCATCGCAATCCTCCCTACTCTGTTTCTACCGGGGCTCACTCATATAGATCAGCAGGAGACTTTGATTAAGACCAAAGGAGTTCATAACTAATTGCTAATGATTTGTGCTCAATCTGGTGCGATCGTCACAAACTTATGATCTCTCAATACTTTCAAGAGTACTGTAATAACAGCAATGCAGATTTAGCGGCACAATTTCAGGTCCATGTCCTCACGATTGTATAGATACCGACTCTCGGTCCCAAGTATCAAAATTTCAAATCATCTACTCACGGTTGGCTCTCCAGGGGATACCTTGCACGTCATCTGCACTGTGAATCGAGCGATGTTTGAGAAATTCAATAATAGGACCGTCATATCATTCATTCCACCATGAAGAAGCTTAAACAACACTCATTTCCCTCTAACAGTAAAGACATCCTACAAATCGGCAGTCAACCCTTGCCGGAGAGCGGCAAGGACCTTCTTCTTTCTTGACAGCAAGACTTGTTATATCTAACCCTAGCCGCCGAAGCCGTACAGCGTCCTGCCCTGCCTCTTGAGCGCGTAGACGACGTCCATGGCAGTCACCGTCTTACGGCGGGCGTGCTCAGTGTAGGTAACGGCATCTCTGATGACATTCTCTAGGAAGATCTTCAGCACCCCTCGGGTCTCCTCGTAGATGAGCCCACTGATACGCTTCACGCCTCCCCTACGGGCCAACCTGCGGATGGCAGGCTTGGTGATTCCCTGGATGTTGTCTCGCAGGACCTTACGGTGACGCTTGGCTCCTCCCTTCCCAAGCCCCTTGCCTCCCTTTCCACGCCCGGACATTTTCAATCACTGCAGATTCAATCGGTAAAACAGGGCATTCATTACACAAAAGCTACGGTACTTCTGATTCTAGCCCGCTTCGCCAGAATCCAGATGAAATCCTTCAAAATTCGCGAGGGATTCAAAGATGAAAGACCAACAGAGGGAAGACAAGGAGACGAACCTGAAGCTTTCAACCCTAGATCTGAGATGATGGAAAAACTGTGGTCTGGATATTTTCGAGCTCCGGGCTATTTATTGTCATTGCAGACAGATGGCTTTCCTCGGGTCACGATCCGCGCGGAAGTGCTCCTTGAGCTCTGTCGTCCGTCGATTGCAATCCAACGGTGATGATTGCTTGCACGAACTAGCCGCGGGATCGCAGACGTGGCCCGTGGCCCGCGTCCCGCCCATAACCCCCGCCAAGCTTTTTACTACATTTTTCTGGCCTTTCCCACCACTCGGGGCCGTTGGGCCTCTTTTCACTGGAAAATTTTCTGTCTGCTCCCCAAACTTTCTGATTGTTTCTGCTTCGCACCGTAACGTAAGTCTCATCACCATCTACCAATTTGGTTGACTAAAATGTTTTTTCACATATTTTTATGTTAAATAATATTTTAATTTTAAATTTTGTAAATAAAATAAATTCATAAATGGTCTAATCTTTCTTTTAAATAGATCAATTTAGACACATCAATGATAATGCAAAAGTGTTTAGGATCGTGGTCTAAAGTGGGACAAAATCTCAATCTGTAGGGTACGATACGAATATCCAAATTTTAGGTTGCAAAATAGATCGCATGCCAAAATTCAGGGTGCAAAATCTAAACTTCCCATAGCAACCGCAGTGACGGCTGTTCCCTGCGGCTCGCCAGTGAGGTCGGTCCGTCTCCACTGACGTCTTCCGCCTTGCCCCGGCGGCGAAGTCGAAACCCTTCTTAACCTTTCAGATGCTTGCCTGCGCTCAAATCACAAAGCTGTTGGCTTCCCCTCGTCAATTCTTCACCGCGCCTCGTTGTCTCTGCTCCAAACTCCGTAGCTTATCGTTATCTCAATCTGAGGTATGTCTGCCGATCGGACTCTTCATAGTTCTTCTTGCTTCTTGCATCAACGCAACATTGAGTTGCGAAATTCTTCTTTTCAGTTTGCGTTGGTTATGGGTAGTGTTGCAGCTCAGTTTGGGTGAGAGCTATCAGTTCTCAAATAATTCGCAATTTATTATTCATCTGTCCTGAATCTTCGTTGTTTAATATCGAATTGTTGAACATTCAACTTTAACTGAAAATTTCTTGAAATTTCAACCTTGCTTTTCGACATTGAAAATAGCTTCCTCTGTTTGGTTTGGCAATGTGGCAGTGAAACTTGTATGTCAGGAATTTTTCCGAGAAACTGAATGTGAATTCTTCGGAGTTAAAAGATTCAAAATATGTGTGGACTTTTCTCTTCTCACGTTTCAATGTAATGCAAATGTTAATATGGAGTTTACAGCGCTTCTTTATATCTTAGGCATCGAACAATCTTCACGTGGAATGTGACGACTTCTTACCATGGTTGGAGCAGAAAGCTGGTGTTGAAATTTCATCGGTTGTTACGATAGGAAGATCTGCCTACGGAAGGTTAATTCATCTGTGTCCTTTCTCAGAGTGAATGTTTTAGTCTCTATGCCGTGCTTCATGTTCTCGGGAGAAAAATGGATTCCTGGATCTCCGACTGAAAAAATTCCTTTTGTCTACACTTTCTTTTCTACATACGAGACGTTTGGGTTCTAGATATGATGACCATGTAGGCCTTTCCAAGCAAGTATACTGGACAAGAGAAATCGTCATATTGCCTTCTCTATAATTCAAATGTGTCATAGACTTCTGCATTTCCATCAACTACAGATCTCTTTTTGCTTCGAAGATGATCAAAACTGGGTCGTCTGTGTTGAAGGTCCCCTTTAATGTGGTTAGACTTGCTATCAACTGATTTCACATGCCAGAACTATCTACATTTTTTCATGTGCACCAGAACTGAAAGCATCATTGCTTACTTGAATTTGCAGCAAATATCAGCGGAAGATATTCTCCCAGAAATTAAGACTTTATTGGGAAATGAAATAGGAAATGTAGCAAAACTTGCAACAGTCATCCTAATTGAGAAGAAAAAGGGTCTGGTAATAACTTTTCTGGCTGATGTTTTCAGTTTTGCATGTAATGCTTTGTCATTCTCCTAAAAAAATGGGTTTATTAATCCTTTGCTTGTTCTAGCAGGATTCTGAATGGGCTCCCTATATAAGTTGGCTTCCATTGCTGGGTGAGATGCAAACTACTGTAAGCATTTCTGGCACTTTTGTATTTTTCAAGGCAGTTGACATTGTTAATTCGTTGCGCAATTAACAATAAGTCGTACCAGCAGGAAAGAGCTATATAAAGCACAGACTAAATTGGAATGGAAGAAGAAGTACTTTGGTGATATGATTAAATTGCAGATTTGAGTCGAAGTCACTCTATTCCCTTATATAAGTTGATAGGCAAACTCAGTAATTATTTTTATTTGATTTTTTTCATTGATCTGTGTAGAGAAAGATCAGCTCTTCTTTTCCGTTGTCATGCATATATCCCTGTTCCCAACAGTTATCCTTTTCTACTTAATATTAAATATTCAGTTCAATGTATTTTGCATCACACATTTTGGATAGTTGTACTGTACAACTTGTTTAACAAGGCCATTCAAATTGTGTAGTCATTTTGGAGTGAAGATGAGCTGGAGATGATTAAGAAAAGCTCCATATATCATGAAACAATGCGAAAGAAAGCTGAAATCAGAAGACAATTTTTGGCACTTAAGGCCGTAAGTCTTGACTGTACATAGATTCTAATTATTGCTCTTCATCATTCTATTTGGGCTTATCATGGAAGCATCTATATCACAGTTCACGCACATGGTAGTTTTTTAGGTACATTTTACTGCATTATGGTCAGTGAGATAAATCATCCTGGCATTTAGAGCCTGAATGGAGTATTTTAAGCCAAAAGACTTTCTGATATACACTGAGTGCAATATTAAATTATGCACTGATTTTTTCAATGAGCATTCACATTTATTTTAAGGCAGTAAGTTTCAGAACTTTAGAATGTCATCGCTTACATGGATTTTGGTGGATGGATGAGTAATACCAGCATTTGCTTATCAATGGTAGGTAGGATGAATAGAGCTATATTCCTTTTATTAGTATTCGTAGGAGTACATTGCTGGTGACCTGATTTGCCCACAGAGATGATGCTCATGCCATGGCACTTTGCTTCCAGGTTCTTCATTGTTTCCCCAAAATTTTTGATGACATCAAATTTGAAGATTTCTTGCATGCATATACCTTAGGTGAGAAAATTTCTCTGAACAAATATTCTGCCTTTTAAGTTTTCTTCTTGATTCTGCTGACTTTGTTGTCTGAATCCAGTGCTTGAGGCTTTTTTTTAATTTTTAATCCTAATGTGTAGTATCCATTTCAATAGTTTATGTGTTCCTCTCAAGTAGTGTCTGACAGCTACTGTGTTAAACTTTCAGTTGAATCTCGAGCTTGGGAAAGTAGCAAAGGTTTTTCTTTGGTAATTGCATTCAGATTTTTGTCCATTGAATGGATAATGTGATTTTTATATCCTACACTCTTATTCCTATAAATTTCAAATTTCAATAGGTTCCACTTGCAGATTTTTTAAATCATGATGGGCTTGCCAAAACTGTTGTATTGAGTGATGAAAAAGAACAAGTCTCAGAGGTATCCTTTTCTTGTTCCATGTTTTTAGTTTTCTTAGGATGATGCAGAATAAAAATAAATATATCAAGCTGGATTATCTGAAATTCATCTCTTTGTTGAAATTAGATTAGCTTTTATCCTTAATGCATGTTGATGTCTGTGCTCATCTTTATACATACCCCCGTGTATGTATATATATATATATATATATATATATATCATAAACATGCATATTTGCTTGTGGTTGATGAGCTAGAGTTGCAATTGAAAACCTTTGGATTCTATCAATGTGTTTACTGTATAAATTTGGCGTATGAGTTGACTGGAGGGGTTTCTGTAGGAGTTGACTTAATCTTACTGCTGTCTCATTTCAGTTAATTACCTCTATGTGGCAGGTAATCGCAGACCGTGATTATGCTCCTGGGGAACAGGTTCATATGAGCATGTTCTTTTCTTATACTGTTTTTGTTAATTTATTTGCCTTCTTGAAATGTGGATTCTGCTTAAGATCAGCCTTTTGGTTGCGGTGTGTGGAGAATGTTACTGGTAATCTTTGATTTTTCTCTCTTTACTAGTGGATTATGTGCACTACTGATGGGACAATTTTTCGGGGGGTGAAAAAAAAATGCAGAATTTAGGTTATATTTTGGAGTTATTAAAATTATCAGTCTTTTTTTCTGATCCTACCATGGTGTTTTAGGTTTAAATACTAAATGAGCTGATTGCTGCTGATATTTCTTGATATCCTGGGTAGTGTCTTATATCTATGTCATCAATCATAAGATGAATTATAAGTGATGACCTTTGATGCTGAGATCATAAGAGTGGTGATTTAGAATTGGTTATTATGATACAGTTGATGCTTTTGATACATGTGCAGATTTGGATAACATACGGGAAATTTTCTAATGCGATTCTGCTGTTGGAGTTTGGGTTTACACTGCCACACAACATTTTTGATGAGGTCTGTTTTGTAATGTGCTTCTCAAGAAATACCGTATATTAGATAACTAATTCAGTAGTAAGCAAAACTATTATTTGAAATTGAAGTGTTTGAGCAGCTTCAGTCAACATCTTTTGATGTGGTTTTCAGTTTGAGAAATTCAATTTACTTTCTTTAATTTAGAAGTTTATTTGTCAAGCAATGTACCTGTTGATGGAGGGTCTTGTTGTGTGTTATTTATTTACTGTCAAATCAAATTCATTTGTATGAAATATCAGGGCCAGAGTCCTTATCTGTAGGAGAAAGGGGGCTTGTTGTAGTGGCATCTTCATTGGCTTAATAATAAAGAGGTTGTAGGTTTGATTCTCATCATGGGACTTCCCGTATCCCTTTATTCCCCTCTTCTCCTAATTCAATCTAGGCTCATGGGCCTACTATATAACTGGGGGGGAAAAAACACGTCCTTGTCTATGGATAATTGCAGTGTTGTAATTGCATTCCATGTCTTTTTTATGTTGGAGATTCCAATTTCTGCATGAGAAACATTCACTTCTTTCATTGATTTAAGGAGGCACAACATTGTTTGCTGATAATTCTGTTGATTTCTTGTTGACATTTTTTAACAGTTTTTTCATTGTTACGGTGATGAATTTTTTTTTGTGGATGGGATTGACAACTTTTAGGTTCAAATCACTTTTAAGACACCTTGTTGTGATCCTCTGTATGAGATGAAATCAGAGCTCTTGGAGAGACATTGCTTTCCAACATTGACAGACCTGAGGGGCTTTAGGCGTCTGGCTGATTCCTTTACTATCAAGTTAGTTTCAAAATAAGCAATACACAGATCCTCTACTTTACCTACTCCTGAGTACTAGATTCTTGATGTTTACCCAGTGAAATAAGTCTGGCTTGGACTGCTTCATGCATGATATATGGACCAACTACTCATATACATTCTCTTATAACGCACAAAAATTTCGCCACTTATACCAATTTATATCTTCTCGCATCTAATTCTTTGCTTTCCAGGGAAGTCAGATCTGCCATAGGAAAGGGCAAGGGTATCCCGCAGTCACTTCGTTCTGCTGCTCGTGTTCTATGTTGCACTTCTGCTGAAGGTGTCTCTGTGTCATTTTTTAGATTTATTTTCTCATTTGCTTCTCCTCATAATACAGTCATATTTATTCAGTTTTAACTATTCTCTATATATATTTTTTCCAGAACTGAGATATATGGTGGAGGAAGCTTCAGAAAATGATGGACGGCTAGGTCGCCGTCCTTTCAAGGACATTGACAGAGAGATACGAGCCCATGAGATCTTGCTATCTCGCATTACCACAATGATCGGTGAATACACTGAAGCCATAGGGGTTAGAGCCTGCTTTATCTCAAACAATTAGTTTGTCATGAGTTTGACAATAACACATAACTTCGTGTAGATATTATTTTTGCTTCAGCGCCAGTATTAGAACTTTCCTATTTGGCTTATTGTGAATGCAAATAAGTTGATCCCATGATACAAATGTGCAGTCACTGGGGTCCGACAAGATTCATCTAGCAGACTATAAACATGATGTTCGTAAGAAGATGGCCCTTGATCTCCTGGCGGGTGAGCTTCGCGTCCTCCGAACTGCATCTGTGTGGTTGCAGAATTACATCTCTAACCTACAGCAGCACTCACCATTCACCAAGCATTCTTCAAAGCACAAATTCTCGTGAATGCTGAGATCATCTGCAATCACAAATTACCGGGATGGGTTTCAACTGTTGAATGCAAGAATGCATGAAGGTACTGGGGAGGTGTCGTGCTGTCTTTTTCGATAAAAGGTCGGAACAGATCCTCTCTCGATCCATGAAAGCCAGTGAACCTCATTTTTCACATCTCTGTTCCGTAACAGTCTCAGGCTTCTGCTGTGATTGGGTGCTGCTTCCCTCTATGATGGCAAAATTACTCCTTTTTAGGCGGACAAAAACGGTGGATGTACTCGTATATTAACCTTTTAATTACGTGGGGGAAGTTGTAGCATTTCTTAAACCAGGACAATGTTTTTTCCCTGGGCCGTCGTGAGCAAAAACAGCTGGAGTGCCAAGAGACCCATGGATCTCTATTGCTCATGTTGAGTTAATAGTCCAGTATCAGATTCGTGTGTCTCATCTAAAAGAATATGATAAAAATAATATTTAAAATAATTATAATACAAGATATCGTTTAGCGGAGAAGGTCGGCAAAAATGAGATGAGGTCAGCACGGCGGTGGCAACCGGCGCGCACGTCACGAGAGCTGTGATGGTAAGTCTGCCTCACCAGGGGTATTTTCGTCATTTGGCGTCTACATACGCCTTTATAAACGTACGGTAACCGAAATTTACATGGTCCTTTCTGTGTGAACGAGGGAAGGGTTGAGGGGGGCTAGGGTTTTCGAATTGAGAGGATTCTCCGTGGCGCCTCGCAAGTCGCAGTTCACTTGGTGAGCTCTCTCTCTCTCTCTCAGAGTCTGTCTTTTGATGGACTTGTGATGTTCTTCCAATTTTCGTCGTTTCCTGTGCCCTGGATCTGAGGATTTCTGGATTCTTCATTGTTCAACTGCTGTCGCCTTGAATTCTAGTGTTAGATGGGTGCCTTGCTGTTTTGTTGCATATGCACAGTCTCAGTTGTGTCTCTTTTCTTCGGTCACTTCGTTTTCCTGCAATTGGATAGGTAGTCCCTCAGATGGCCTCTCTCGTTCAATTTTATCTATTCATAGGTTGTACAGGTTTTTTTTAATTATTTTTATGAATATTCATAGGTTTTATAGGTGGGAGTCAATAAATTCATCGATCGTTTTAGCTTATGCGTTTGTGACCTAGTCTAGCTGTTGGTAGGTTAGGTGATAGAAGAATTTGTGGGTTTTCTTTTCTGAAACACTAAATATGGGGAATTCTTTGTCTGTAAAGCTGGTTTCTTTGCTTGTGAATGGGCAGAGAATTGAACAGTGGATCGCTTGTAGACATTAATTTAGATTTATTGGTGTAACTTAGACTATCAAACAACAAACATGAGTTGAACGTCCAGTGGATTTTGTGTGCATCTATAACTGGATAGTCAATTTACCAGCTAATCTGCTGATAGAATTCGTTTTGTGCTGCAGCAGAAATGCCTCGCTATGATGATCGTCGCAGCAGTAGTACACGGCTTTATGTTGGTCACCTATCTTCTCGAGTAAGGTCACGTGACCTTGAGGATATCTTCAGCAGATATGGAAGGTAACTAGACACTTGGTCTACCATTGGACTGTGCCAAAGAAGCCAGAAGAAAATTGTATAGTGCTTACATTTTATTCAAAGATCCTAACTAATTCCTCATCCTTTTCTGTTTCTGGAGAGATTACATTGCTGAATTTGTGTTCTATTTGCTTTTCTTTTGTTAATGACTTTTGATTTGTTGACTGTGTGCTTGATTTGCTGTAAAGGAGCCTCTGTAAAGTCTTGTCCTGAACCTTTTTAATCTCTGAGTCTTTGGTTCGTAATTTTTTTAAATTACAATGTTGTCTTGCTCTGAATGTCCTGCTGGTTAACTTGGATAATCTTGTTGAAGGTTTATTGGCCTAATCCTAATCCGGAGGTCTATGGTGAGAGGGTGTCTTGGTGGATTTGGCCCCTTTTTATAAAATGAATGTTCTATTGAAATGGCAAGATTCCCCAATGGTGTTTAATTAACCTGTGAGAGGCGAACCATTCCCTTTGCTACTGATGTCATGATGGCCTTACTGTTTCTGCCACACATTTACGCAGAATACGCGATGTGGATATGAAGCGCGACTACGCTTTTGTTGTACGTATTTCTTTTTCTTATTTATATATGTATTGTCTTTTATCAGATACTGGAGATGGCAGGAAGAAGTGACTTCTGTTACATGACCATTAATTTTCTCTATTTTGTGCGTGTATCATCCTTGTCTTGCTTGATTTTCTCTCTTACCAGGAATTTAGTGATCCTCGGGACGCAGACGACGCCCAATATAATTTAAATGGCAGGGAAATCAAGGGAAGCCGTATTGTTGTAGAATTCTCCAAGGGGGTACCTATAGAAAATCTTTCTCTGTTCTCCATTAATTGTTATAATTTTTGGATACCGTCTTATTTATTTGTAATATGATTTGAAATGCTTTCTGTTGCTTTTGAACCTCAAGTAGTTGCCTGACACAAGCTTCAAGCACATGACAAGCTTGGGTTGCTTGGTTGGGTCGTTTGCCTTTGTTAGACCATGTGAATCTTTCTGAGATTCTTCATTTGAAGCTTCCATGCACTAGCTTAATATCAATGTTTTGCCAACTGTTTGTTGATCATATTGCTTTCTAGTATCTTTTCATCAGTAAATGAAAGAGAGATAGCTCATTTTGTTTTGTTAGTTCTAGAGATCTGCACAAGAGCATTTGGATTTATGAATTGCATAATAGACTTGTTTACAGAATATTGTGCTTACGTAGTCTCTCACATGAAGTGCTTGTGCACTGTTTTGTTCTTTTCACCTTTCAATATCCAATGAGTGAGAACCAAAGTTAAGTAAGCATCTCCTCTTTGCTGCATACAGGTGCCTCGTGGCCCTGGGGGATCCCGTGATTTCCTGGGTAGAGGCCCCCCTCCTGGTTCAGGTCGCTGCTTTAACTGTGGAATTGATGGGCATTGGGCAAGAGATTGCAAAGCTGGAGACTGGAAGAATAGATGCTACCGCTGTGGGGAAAGGGGTCACATTGAAAGGAATTGCCAGAACAGTCCAAAGAAATTGAGGTTCTTTATATATTTTTTGGTTTTATGCGTTACCCTTGGCCTCCGCAGAATGATGATTGCAATAGAATATGATGATCTTTTAGTTGTTGAATTGACTCTTTTTTCTGGAGCAGACGTGGACGCAGTTATTCACGGTCACCAACTCCCCGCCGCTACCGAAGTAGAAGCCGCAGTTACAGCAGAAGTCGCAGGTGCTGGTGCTTTTGTATTGAATTGAGTGTTTTGTAAAGTTGCAATGTGCGTCAACCGTCAATCATAGATAAATGAATTTTGATTGGTACTTACATGAAGTCTCTCTCTCTTTTTTTATTTTCCAGTAGGTCAATGTCTCCTATGAAGAGAGATCGGAATAATGACGATGCACGCAGAAGATCAAGGAGCCCTAGATACAGTCGTAGTCCTGAAAGGGTTAGGAGCCCTTCACCCTTGCGGGGGAGGAAAAGGAGCCCAACTCCTGAAGACAGGAGCCCTCGGAATAGGGACAACCTGAGCCCTGAAGACAGGAGCCCACGGGATGGAGATGACCAATCTCCCAAGGATCGCCGGTATGCAAATGGGTCTGACTACAGTCAGAGCCCCCGTGGAAGGAGCAAGAGCCCTGCCGATGAGCCCGAGGAGGATGGCCGTAGGGGGGAATACAATAGGAGCCCTGCTGAGGAGAATGGCCGCAGTCGCAGCCCAAGTCCTGCCCGAAGGGATGATGGGTATCCGAGCGAAAATGAGAATCGCGATTCACCCAGAGGGAGTGAGTAAAGTGGAGAGGATGATTTCTGGTTATTGAACGGGAAACTCTTAATGGGTAGATGAGACGGTAATTTGCTTCTAAGACTGGCCTAGTGAGGGCACTTCTGCTTCGTAACTGGTATTATCACTCTCTTAGATGTTTGTGGATCCGTTTATCTGACTCATTTATATGGTCCCGAATCTTTATTCTCGCCGTGGAATTTTCTTTTTGATCTTTGAAGGGGCCTTCAATGGGTATATACTGCAGAGGAGACTTTTCAGTTTCATGCTACAGCTTCTAGAGATGGACGGGGTTATGCAGGTGTCAACTCGAGTCGGGCCGTAAATTATATCAACGAGGAGGGCATGAGCTTCGGCAGGCGTTGTGCATACTGTCGGGCTCTGGAGTCAGTGATGTACTTTGGGCTCAGGTGTTGAATATGAGATCCTTGGAGTGTTGGGCACAGATCCGCAAAACTGATCGGCACAGAACAGATCACCTAATACAATTGATGGGCCGAGCCTACAAATTCAGGCACGGGACGGGCCTCAAAATCTGTAAGTGGACCATCCAAGGGGAACATATATAATGGACCGGGCCTAAAAATCACAAAGGACGTCGGGTCTTAAAAATCAGTAAGCAACCTGGGCCTACAAACTGGAAAGCAATCTGGGCCTGAATAGACTAAAGTCGCCGGGTCGGGAAAATGGTAGCCAGCTGGCCAGGAACCCCGGAAGTAGGGAGATCAGTCGATTGTAACATCAGCCAGGCCTGGAACTACAAACGTAAACTGGGCCCGGAAATCCCAACTGAGCTGGTACTGAATTAAGAAAATGGGCTAGGCCCAACAACACACAAATGGTCTAGGCCCAACAACACACAAATGGTCTAGGCCCAACAACACACAAATGGTCTACAATAAAAACAAAAAGTAACCCCGACTATAATTTTATGATCCTACGCATTAGTTAACGTGGCCCATGCAAAAAGCCTAACCCACTTTCAGATTTCCAGGCTTGAGAAATAACCCAGCTACACATATATCTTGCTCAGCCCAACATCAGAGAAAATAATACTGTCAGGCTGGAATGGGCGTGGATAGTTCGGAAACAGGCTACAGTTGGCCTAGTGGGAAACTAGACGTGGCCCAACTACCGCATCAATTAACCCCACCAAGAAATTCCGTACCTGGGCTAGGAGTTGCTTCGGAAGTCTAACTCTAACTATTGGGCTTCGCCTAACAAGCTTATATCCGGGCCAGTTAATGGTAGTCCTGGACCACACAGAGCAAAGTCCCAATTTATAATTCCTTTTTCCCAAGTTCCATCTCAGGACCGTCTCCTTATGAATTGATACGAGAAATTAGAACAGAACACGCGAGGAATGTCCATTATGTACACCGAGGCAAGAGACTGCAGCTGATGGAAGTGGCAATAGGCTAAGAGATATATGCTTTGACCAAATCTGTGTAGTTGCACACCATACCTGACCGTGGGCAAGTGATCTTACCATCATTCTTCTTCGCCATCTCTTCGAGCGCCTGCCCACAAAGAAAAATGAGAGCACAGGGCTCATTCGACAAGAACAACTCTTTCGCAACTAAATATAACCGTTATGTGATGCAAAGGTACCTTGGTACTGTAGACATAACCATTGGGTAGAACCATGGGAGGATTCTCTGTGTCCATTAGCTCCTTTGTTATGTAGCATACAAGCTTTGAGTGATGCTGCTTGGAGTACGGCAATGGCATTGCTAACTTTCGGAAGCTTTCTTGTGAAAGCGGATCCTCCTTGGTGCAATCATCTTCATAACAGTATCTATCATGTGTCAAGGACAAATGGAGTACTAGGACAGAGGTCACAAAACTAGAACAAGTTTAGAAACCAATAGGAGTGTATGTTCAAATGCTTATCATGCTGTCTACCTTCCATTAATTTTCATTTGATTCAAATACTTCCCTGTCTTACCATAACTAGTGAGAAGAATAGCATAACATAACCAAAATCAATATACTTTTTCTGGAGATGGTACCTACCAAAGAACAATATGGGGGCCCACATAACAAATGGAGAAGAAGCCTCCAACCATTTTTATCTGGTTATACTACCTCCATCACCAGATAGGAAGCACTGTGCAGTGGGCAATGTGCATTGGCTCTGTATACTGAAAATTTTAACTTCGTTCTCAGATGCATAAATACTTGCATATGCATACAAAATTTTATAACTGGTCAAAACTAATGTTGGTCCCTATTTCTAGATATTTTAGTCCTAAAGATTATACCCAGATAAGCAAAGATAAAGTTATGGACACCTAGTGATGGATACGGTGTTTTCAGAGCAGATAAGCCAGCTTGCAAATATATATGTAGCAAAGGCTCAAGAGGCATGCCATACAGTTTGCAGAATTCCTGTTTAAATTGGCCCACCAGGAAATCCCACTGCTTTGGTTCGAATAAAACCTGAAGATGAAATTGATCACACAGCTTCAACTCATATCAGTATATGCAAGCAATCACACTAAATATGGCAATGCATTAGAAGCAGGTAATAGACTAGCAGTGACTGCACGCCAGAGGATGTCCAATTATAAGCTTTATAAAAGGTGTATCAAGATGAAATGCTAAAAGAATTTCTACGAAGAAGCAGAAAACTGCATCCATGATCAAGGATTTCATGGGACAGAGAAAAGGTCACCTTATAGGTTGCACACTCAGTACTACTCTTGAATGCCAACGTTGCCATTACCCGTTGCAATTCCTTCATATGGGTAGCTCCCCATAGTGCAAGGTATTTACGAGCATATGCAATAGCTTGCATAGTATTCTCTGCTCTGACCAACTCTATAAATTCTTGAAGTCTCAACTGAAATTCGAATATGCTCTGCCAACATCATCAGATTTAGAGGTTGAGGCAAAGTTTTAAAATCTCAGATGATAAGAAAGCATTTTTTCCCCGCAGATCAAGGAGTTTCATGTGAAGAACAGGTAAAAAAACAAGGCAACCAACAAATACCCAGAAATAGAGATGAGAATACTAAATGAACTTCAGAAAGCAGGAAGCACAAAAGTCTAATATAAATCTAGCAATAATTCTGGAGAACTGCAAGGCTGCATATTATCTGAATTAATAATCAACAAATTGCCATTCTCGATCGACATTTCCAAGAACCAATCGCTTCCTCATTAAGTTGTAGTAGAGGGAGAAAGAGGACCATGAGGCTCATTAATTTACATGTTTTCATGTACTTTCCAAGCACATATCAATTTGCTTTGCCCCCCAAAAAATATCTGATCAGGAAGTAAAAAGCAAACACCAAGTCAGCAAATATTCCAAAGTTCTAAGCAGGATAATCGAGGGAGGACTGAGTTCTCTTCTGCATGCCAGAAAAGTAAGAGTCAGCAAAGGCATAATCAAGAGAATTTGCAAAGATTCAACATATGAGGCTTGGAAAATGCGAAGTTCATCCCTTATAGAGAAAGAGCATAGCACAGCGTACAAGTACTTGTTAGAGGGGAGAAAATGAGCAAAGTCTACCTTGGACTTCTTCAACCTTGACTTGTTTTCAGAACACCAAGCAAGTGCTGGACCCACTTCTTTGTTTTTAAGGGCAACAATAACTCTTTTTGCTTCTTGAAATACATCCAAATCAACAAGATCCTATTCAGAAAGCCCAGTCAAACAACTTCTAACCACTGGAAGGATAAGAGAGTACATAGAACAAATAAAGGTAAGTACCATTATAGTACTGCTCCCTGCAAGTTTCACTGCAGTATCATAATAAGACATTCGCAGCATGTAATCTACAAGAATCCGCTTCAATCGTGTATTGTTCCACTCTGAAAAATTCTCTGAGTCTGCTGATTCCAAGTGATCTAGTCGAGCTCGGCATCTTTGTGCTTGCAAGTGTTCTGTCCGACTTCCCTCCTCCAACTAGTCGAACAGGAGAATAGTAAAGAAAGCTCAAGAGATAGTAAATTGAGGACTGAAGCTAATAAAGGAAACTGAGCTGATCATCCATTGAATCCAAAAACACCTATCGAGAAAGTGCAGAGCATTGTGTGTAAGTCATTTGCTATTTTTATTGAGAACATTGTCAAGTTCCTGCCATCAATTCTGAGCCGTTCTCATCTAGACAAGAGAACTGCATCTCAGAAAGTTCTTATGAAACCGGTCCATAATCCCTAAAGTAGTGCATAGAATGCCATCTCGGTCATCCATGCAACATTCAGCAAAAAAAATGCTTCCAAGAAACAAAGTTAAGGATTGATCTAGGAACGCAGAAAAATATGTGCATCAGCACTCTTTTTCCATTTGGGGCAAAATAATATAATTAAATCAGATTGCACAGGCTAAGTGAACAAATCATCCAGCCAACTGATACTAATCCGTCAATAAGGTAAACACAAACTTTGCACTCTCATCCATCAAATGGAAAATCTAAGCGGACTATTTCAATTCATTTTTATCCCTCGCATGATTGGTGAATCGAGCATAGCTAACACCTGAAAAGCCCTAACCACCTCAAGAAAATAAGTGAGACCGCCGAATCACAACTCATCGAGAAAGGACTAATGAATTCCCTCTCTAATTACTCATTAAGCGACAAAAAGGAAGATGACCACACCTTCCGCTTGAGACCCTGCAGCCTGGAGACAAGCGAAGAGAGGCCATCAACCGCTTCATCGCGCGATATCTCTTCTGAGTCGGCGACCTCGCAGACACCGGACATGACGGCGGACAGCTCCTTCTCGACGACGCGGTGGTTGGTGCGGATCAACTTCTTGTAGTGCTCAAACGGCACTCTGAGGAAGTGGTGCTCCAGCTTCAGAGACTCGGTCAACTGCGCCATCTTGGACGCAGCAGGGGAAGCTGTGGCAGCAGCAGAGGCAACCGCCGCAGCCGCAGCGGCAGCGTTGCCAGCCAGTGTGGGGTTTCCGTTAGATTGCGGAGGATCGATCTCCATTTCTCGGAATCAGGGACGACTGAGGCGTTCCTCAGCTCCGAACGAAGGAGGAATGACGGACTGCAAGCAACAATGTTGGGGGTTGGAAGGGGGGGTCAACGACGACGTTCCAGTGAACGGAGATATATGGTGAGACTATATATGGGGCGAGACGGGCCCAACGTGGGCCAGGTTGAACAAACAATGGGCCTATTTTCGGCCTGTCTGGGGTGAATTTGCAGCGGAGCAAACCGCTCAGTCTCCTATCGTGTTTAAACGATTCGTTTTCGTGCTTCATTTCCTGAGCGTGTGCGTGTCTAAATATCATGCTGTTCATTCAATATCCAATCGGGAGTCCGAGAAAGCCTATACCAAAAACATTGGTGGCTGCAACACCCAGATACCGGTTTGTCATATCATCTTTCTATATGGAGCTACCGCTTTTTAACTAAGACCAATTCTCGTTGCATATTACTACTCAAGCATGAGGAATGGGTGATTGCATTCAACTTGGCGGTCAGAGCGACATATTGGACAGAGGATGTCCGGTGAAACTGAAACGAAATGTACAAGCGACATTTTCTAGTGAGAGCGTTGAGAAGCCCCCAAAACGAGAAAAAAAGAAACTCGAGAAAATGACTAAAATCAGGATCACAGAATACATAGGCTCTTAATGATGGTTTCCTTTTCTTGTTCTAACAAACCACTGGAACGTCCAGAATGGGCTAGGAATCAGATACTTAAGTTACACATCGTCGGATGAGTAAATGTCAAATGATGGATAAGATCCAAAGCTTGTAGTCAACCCTCCATCCTTCCATCCTCTGAGGTTCCATCACCGGCGTGCCTGCAGCATAATAGAGATGAGCAGATCAACCAAAATTTTCTTAACTAAGGAAGGACTAATGAAGGCAACAAAGACCAGAGTTGCTATGATAATTGATAAAAACTGCACATCATACAGACGAGGCAGAGGATACCAAAACACACAGAAAATTAAATCACAAAGTCATGTCCAATCAATAAAAGAAAATCTTTTAGGAGTAGTGAATTCTCTGCCGTCTTTTTACTTTGAAAGTCATGATGGTTTAAGCTAAATCCATCAACTGATTTCCCCTGGTTAATCATGCAGCATGGTTCTTCAGC
>CXYZ01009678.1:225180-243390 GCA_900006705.1 Sonneratia caseolaris | reverse complement strand
CCCCCCCCGATAATTCTTTCTGAAAAACAATGGAATCTGAAGAAACCAGGGGAACACCACTTGCCAAAAGAAAGGTAGCATTCCCCAGGATTTCCTTCCCTTTCTACCTACTAAGACAAGACATGTTGCAACCAAACTTTCAATAGTCAAAAACATCTGTTGGAGGCACCATTATTACTATTAAAAGAGTCTAAATCAGCATTAAAGACACAAACCGCCATGATGTGGCAAGATTTCTAGCTTTCCGATCCAGTTGAAGGTTCTCCAAAGCAGTTGATGCTCGGACAATATCTTCAGTAACCTCGTCTTTGTCATATCTCCAATTATAATCATCTTTTTGATATCCGGACATGGATGACCCTGCTCTCCGATCTAAAAACAATTTTAAAAAAATATAAACAAAACATAGAGAATATAATAATGAACCAAGAGCCAAACATGTAGGCATGTAATTATAACAAAAAGGAAAAAAAGAGCACATGTAAGGCTTGTTTCATCTCTCACCAGATGAGTAGGAAGATGGAACAGACCTACAATGCGAACAAGAACATTAAGCATATAATTCAAACAACACAGCAAAACAAGTGGTCGCAAAAAGAGTAATGAATAAGCTGAGAAACAAGATATGTTTTTGGCCATTTCTATACCTTCCTAGTGGAGGTAAGCCCCCAGCCACAGATGACGATGAAGGCCTCCTAACATTTCGAGACTCTAAACTAGAGAGAGGCTCTTCAGGATTGGTCATTCTCCTTCCAGTGCTCCTTCCTTTGGTCAAATTCTAAAAGAGGGACAGAGTAATTTAGTTACACTAAGTAGAGATAGAAATCAATAGAAGAAGTCTGCAACACAAAGAAAAGTTCATTGGAGTATAATGAGCCGAAGCACTATTAACCATATTATGATAAGATACACACATGAATGTTGCAGGATGAAACACAAAGTACAAGAGTAATGAGTAGATCCACAAAATATTGTCAAAATTGAGATTGGTGGAAAGTTCCAATATTGGAAAATAGGATCTAATAGTATCTTAAGATTTCAGACTCCAAGAATAAGTTTTAGCAACTCTTTAAGTACCTTCACATTGACAAAATAACATAATTATAAGAACTAAACAGAGCACTTTAAAACAGAATGCCTACTTAATAACTAGAGTGAAAAAAATCCAGATGTTTCAGAGACTGCAATTGGCATTTGACAATTAGAGACCAAAATACTCAATACATATAACAAAGAAGTCTAATTTCGGTAGATAGAAAAGGATGGATACTCGCTTACATATGCTAGAAGGGAATGGATCTAACCTCATATTTCAGAAACCCTTCAAGAACATCCAACAACAGGGGGGCGCTATCTCCATTTCGGTTCAGATCGTATCCATTCTTGCTGCTAAACTCCTTCAACTCAGATTTCCAGGAATCTTTTTGCTGTAACGAGATAGAAGGATTTCCATACGTCACTTGGTATGGGACATGTTTGACCAAACATATTTGTTAAATGCCATAATATAAGAAAGCAAACTCCATGAAAATTACTTTATTACCAAATTACATTCTGGCTGATATACTTTCAAGGTGTGATTAAGCTGAGCCCAATCTAAATATTCACATACAAGTGCAGTCAGCAGCCTCCCTGCATTAAAAATGTAAGGCATAACAGATAAGGCAATGCAAAGTAGTAATTTTTATGGACGTACAATCAATTAAGAAGATTCAAGCAGTCACAACATGGTCAAAAGTCTCATAATCATTACTGACAAAACCAAGCTAACTTTAGGAATAACCTGAAGGAGAAGCGTGAAGCTGTCTTGCACGCTCATTACAGCTACCTAGCAGAGCCGAAGGTAAACCTTCGGTCTCAACAACTCTGTCCTCCTCTTCAATTGCCTCAAACACACTTGCCCTCAGTTCAGCCTAGCAAGACAAATGATAAAGTTTAACAACATTATTACCAAAAAAAAATGCATTTAAACACACAAGAGGTCTTACCAACAATAAAATCAACAGGCAAGTTGGCCAAATGTGCTTTTTCATTTTAACACTTCTTGAGTTGATGAATTAACACACACACACACACCATGCACATTAATCAGTAAGCTTCAAGAAAATAAACTATAACAAAACTAACTCCACAGTAATGCCTATCAGCCACACATCAAAACTAGCCCCATTATCATGCTTATCAGCCACATATGATAGAATGCCACTAATCTCTCAAGGATCACAACCATAGGACCCGAGTTATGAGAGTCAGTATATAAAAAATCGCAGCTACAAAAGTGTAAGAGTCCAAATCCAGTCACAAGGAAGCAAATTTAACCATGAAAAACTAGATCATTGTCAATTTTAGCCAAGAAGCATGAAAAGCCTAAAGCGAGCCAAAAAAAAATGTCGATTACGGGCGATCCGTGCTCAGCTAAATCAGGAAATGCAGCAACTCATCTAAAAAACTGAGAGAAAGGTCCCAATTTTCGGCGGTTTCGAGTTTCAACTGTTGAAGCAGGAAAGGCGGTAGAGCAGCGAACGGAGAGGTTACTTTACCCTGATTTTAGCGAGGACCCCTTTCTTCTCGAGCGTGCGAGTGATTAGGGTTTTGAGGTCCATCATTTCTCTCGCGTAATCATCCATCTCCTTCTCTCTGTGCTGGGGAAGACGAAGCTTCGCCCGTGGGCAGAGAGCGGCGAGCTCGCACCCTCCGAGTTCAGAGCCCAATTCCGATTCGAGCTAGCAAGCGGCAAAGAGAGTGAGGAGGCGAGAGACTAGAGAGAGAGAGAGAGAGAGAGAGAGGGACATCAGACAAGGGATATTGGGGGGAGGGGGTTGGCGTGGGGGGCCGTGAGTGTTAAATTACTTATCAGCAAGATTATGCAATTACTGTCCACAATGAATTGATTATTATTCATGGCTAGAATTATTTCCTTCGAACAAGAATGCTGAGTGTGGCAGTCAGCGACAAATTGCCACAAACACCTTGCCTACGTCCAAGAAAATAAAGCCATCGTCTCTCTCTCCCCCCACTCTCCAAGAATGCGGAGAGCGATCCACGCCCATTCCATCAGAACTATGCCTCTCTTCTCCCTCCCTCCTCCTCCCTCCCAGTCGCTCCCCTTCACAGCTCCAATTCTTCTCAGGCTCACCAGGCCCCTCGCCCAAGGTCGCCCCTTCCCTCTCCCTAAAGTCCTGACCCCACTAACACTAGGCTTAGCAGCTCCTTTCACCGCCTCTCCCACCTCATTCTCGACGACCCATCACAACTCTTTTGGTTCCTTCCTCGCTAGATGCATCTCTTCGTCCCCTTTGAATTCAGCCCATACGCTAGAGTGGAATGAGCCCGTCTCCTCCGAGGTCGTCGGGGAGGCGGATGTCGGTGAAATCGAGGTCGAGGAGGACTCAAGGCCCTCGATTCCTGTTCGGGCTTACTTTTTCTCCACAAGGTCTTGTCTTTGTTTACGTTTCCTGCCCGTTGGTCTTGTGTGTCGTCTACTGGTTGCAGGAATCCAAACTTCTCTTCACGGTCTACTCTTTCAAGAAGCCTTTTCTCTCAAATATGAATCGAGCTTCGTGAAGATTCCGATGTGTTATTCCATATTTCTAGTTGAATTGAGCTTAGAATAGATAGCCATGACACGGGAATTGGATATGTTTAGTGGAAACTAGACAACAAATTGAAACACAAAGATAGATTGCTTTTTTGGCACGTGATGAAAGTCTGGACGTTTTCATGCTGTTAACTGAAAGATGCTCGTCGCCTTTTCTGAAATTGGGACCGTTCTTTTATAGGTTATTTGGGAGATAGGAACGTTCTTGCTAAAGTTCTGACTATGTTGTTTTCTTGCCATGTTCAGTGTGGACTTGAAAGGCCTAGTGGAGCAGAATAAACCCAATTTCATCCCACCTACTTCACGCATGACTAATTATGTCGTTCTCAAATTCGGGAATCTTTCTTATACCAATGTAAGTTTGTCAAGTATATACTTGCTAATGTCTTTTGGCCTTCTGCTATTGGGGGATAGAGGATTTCCTTAAAGCGTCTTCCATTGAATGGAAATTTATCATTATCCCCAGTCTTTGAATGTTATCCTGTTAAGAGCATGTCAAGTTTTGAAACTGAATTGAGGGAGAGTTTGTTTAGTTGTCTTGGGGAAATTAAAGAGAATTTGATTGACACTTATGGGGATAATATTGGAGTGATAATTTCGTCTACTATGGGCTGCTCTTAGGAATGCCACTGTAATTCCTCAGGTCTGCTCCATCCATTTGCGGGGAAGTTAAGTTTTACTGTGAAAGAACACGTGTTTTGCATATCACTTTCTGCTTTAAACGGTTTATATAACTTAAGAGTCAAACTGTAGAATCAAAGAGAATGTTGAGAACCTGATGCAATTAGCCTGAGCACCTTGTCCTTGTATGTGTCGGAAAAATTAGTCTGTATTGCCGAACTGGTCCTTCCTGTTTTCAGGAATCAGGTGCTTGCTTAAGTGGGAGCGGCTGTTGTTGCATGGTAGTTTTTCAATATGGCTCCATTGTCCTGTTCAATGTCCCTGAACATGAGGTTGATGGGTACTTAAAGATTGTAGAAAGACATGCTTCAGGGTTGCTTCCTGAGATGAGGAAGGACGGTAAGATCTCGTACACATGGAGCATTGCTCATTGCAACTGCTTTCTTTTTGATGGCATATCACCCTTCCGCTTCTATCTGCTGTTGATTTTAGTGGGCGTCTTTCTTCAACATTTCTGACCACATCTTTGATGAACCTTAGAATTTCTGGAACTTTATTTCTTTCTGGGTTAATATAGAGTATGAGGTGAGGGAGAAGCCGACACTAAGCACATGGATGCAAGGCGGATTGGATTACATTATGTTGCAGTACCTAAACATTGATGGAATCCGTACAATTGGCAGTGTCCTTGGTCAAAGTATTGCACTTGATTACTATGTTCGTCAGGTGGGTCTTGAATAAAATTTAGACTGGTAGATGCTTCCTTTATAAAATTGAAATATTATACTTACCAAAAGAAATTGAAGTATTAGTGACATCTGTGCTTATGCTGTCCATGCTCTCAGGTTGATGGTATGGTTGCAGAATTCACTGACATAAATCGTGGGATGGAAAAGACAGGGACATTTGAGATGGAAAGGAAAAAACTTTTTCAGTTAGTGGGAAAGGCAAACTCTAATCTCGCTGATGTGATTCTAAAACTTGGTCTTTTTGAGAGGTAATATGGCAACTGCTGCCTCATGAACTCTGCAGTTTGTAAAGATCATGATTTTTGCGCTCCTAAATTTTTGTAAAAAATAAATGAAAAATTAAGTTGAAGAATGACTTGAGACAGGGAGCTAGAAATAGAGAAGAAGATCCAATAGCTTTTGCAAATTAAGTCTGCTTTGCCCATCCTATTCAAGCAGAAACCTTGTATGTTGCTGTCTTAATATGCTGTTGTTTGTGATATGATTGCAGATCGGACATTGCATGGAAGAATGCCAAGTATGCTCAGATATGGGAATTTCTCAGAGACGAGTTCGAGTTGACTCAGAGATTCGCTAGTCTCGACTTCAAGCTGAAGTTTGTTGAGGTATGTCTCTCCTCGCATTTCTCCTTAATCTTGTTTCTTATTTGTGTTATAATGCAGTTGGTGACTTTCCTGTCCATCCTCTTGCAGCACAACATCCGGTTTCTTCAGGAGATCCTTCAGAATCGGAAGTCGGACTTCCTTGAATGGCTCATCATCGTGTTGATCGGTGCCGAAATTCTGATCTCTCTGTATGATATCTTCATGCGTTCAGCAATCTCCAAGCGTTAGTAGTTAGTACTAACTTCTTAGGAGACACGTGAACATGAGCAGACGCATCTCGCAACTCCTCAGACGTCCAATTTTTTTCTCTTGTATATAGCCATACATATGAGGGGTCTTTACACAGTGAGTTCATTGCCTCGGGCATCTTCCGATCGTTTGGCTTATGGGTATCGGCAGGAAGTTCATGTGTCGCTTAACTGGTCAGGGGTAGCCTTTGAGCAGGCCTTGTAAAAAGACTTTACTGGCCAGCAATATTTTAACTCATTATTTTAATTTTTATAATATCTACGTATTTTAATTTGTGTAATCAGGCTCGTCCCAAGTAAGCCAATGAATCTTTTGCTTTTGTCTCATATGAAGCCAATTGATTACTGTGCACGAAGATGTGAATCTTCAGACTTCCTTGTAGTGTGGAATTGAAAAGGGATTATTTTCATGGGTCAAAGTTGATCAGTCCAAAAGTTTATTTGGGCCGGATGAACACCGTAATTTTCAGGCCAATCGGATCAATAACTTAATAAGTTTTGAAAATGATTTTTTGATGGTTCGGTGGTATGATTAATATGGATTTAATAGAGAATAAGAGGTCTAAGAAGTGTTTTGGGGCATACCCGGGCCGGGAGTCATTGAGCCATTGGCTTCGATCTCGGTAAGACCGGATTGAGCTCAATTGCCACTCTCCTATTTGCGGGCGTTAAATGCTTACTAAGGTTGTTAACTTCTTTAAGTTGAAATAGATGTGGCTTAGTACTACCGGTTTATTATTATTGTTAATCATAATTTAGAGCAGACGTATCTCTCTCTCTCTCTCCTCGCCTTGTCGTTCTCTCCCTTTAAAGCGTAAAATTAGATCGTCAACGTCCGCTCGAGCTTCCTTCGTCAGTGTATCTAGTGGAAGGAACACAAAATCTTCGACCCACTGCTCCGTATGTTAATCTGAGAGTCAAAAGTTTTTATTTTTACTCGGCCCATCAGCTAATTTTGTCATGCATGTGAATTTCTTGAATTCTTTCCTTTTCCTTCTTGGGTTCTCGTGTTAGGGTTGGTCGTTTCGCCGAGTATCTGTAATCGAAGCCCCTGGCTTCTTTTGCTGACAGTGCAGAAACTTGGCCAGGTACCGTGAATAATGGATGAGATCAAACGCAAGGATGTCTCTTTGGAGAGTGGAGATACTGGCGGGGGTGATATCTTGGCTGAGCCCATGGAGGAAGTTGTTGAAGGTAATAATGGGGAGGATATAATGGTGGAGGTATTGGGTTCTGATGTGTTTGTGGATGGTGTCTGGAGTCATGACGGTGAAGGTGGTTCTGTTGGTGAAGATGGCCATGGCGGGGCTGTCGTTGAGGCCAAGCCCGATGGTGAGATTGGCGGTAAGTTGAAGGAAAGTGGGGCTCCGGTGGCTGATATAGGGGTCCAGCACTCAGTCGGGGAGGGGTTTGTCAGCAGCGAGAGCCAAGATAAGGCCGCGAAGGATGCTAACAGCTCCGAAATGGATTCTCCTGTCACGGTTGGCAAGTCTGAGGTAGAGGTCTTAACTGTCGAGGATACACAGCTTCTTGATGAGGAAACACAGCCTGTTGAGGAGGGTCTGGTGCACATGGTTGCTGAGAAGAATAAGGTTGATGGTTCGGACAACCCTATAGTTGAAAAAGATGAGGGAGATTTGGCTGAGGCGGCCAAGGAAAAGGACGAACTGTCGATCGTCCAGAGTGGTAGTGGGGTGGTACAGAGGACTCAAGAAACTACTATTCCTGATGAGGAAAAGAGTCAGCTCAAGAGCCTACATGGGGAAGACGATTTGAAGACAAAGGACAGTGAAATGCATACCAATGATGTTAATGACGTTGGTGGAGAAACAGTTTCAATTGTGGAAAATGTTCCTAATAAAGGAGAAGCAGAAGATGATCTGGCTGCTGCTAACGCTGATTACATGGAGAAAAATCCTTCAGTTGCAATCGAAGGGGGAAATAAGATCACCACCATGGAATTATCTTCAGGTCCCACACTAACAAAAGATGCTGGGGTTACTGATGCAACTCTAAGTTCTGCTGAAGACCAAAATGCAAATGGTAGGGATGCAGAGGCTGTAGCTGTAGCAAGTGATGCAGAAGTGGTGGATGGACCAGCTGCAGTTGATGCTGGGATGGTGGTTTCAAGTGATGGGCAAGAGAAGGACACTGAACAACAAATTGTCATAGATGCCGAAATGGCTCCTTCAGATGGAAATGAAAAAGCAGCTGAGGAAGGGTCGTTAAAAGTTAAGTCTGTGACCATTGTTACAGAGTCTGTGACCAATGAATCTGCAGTTCCCAGGACAGGAGAGAAGGCTGTTTCTGACCCAAAGGTGGAAGCCCTTGATAGTTCCGATCTTGAGGAGAGTCTTACTGTTGATATTGTCTGCGAGGGAACTCAGATTGATGTTGAAATGACTGAGGCTGATGAAGGGGTTTTGGGATTGAGCATTGAAGTGTCAGCGCCTGCAGGGAACAACGAAACAGCAGTAGATGGGAGCAGGGATATGGAGTACTCAGATGCAGTTACTGATGCTGAGATGGCCGATTTTCAGGAATGTGATGGGACAGAACCGGATGAGGAGAAGAACGTGAAGCAAGGTGGTAAGATTGAGGTCCAAGCGAGTTATCAGCTCCCACTTGGGAAAGAAGGTGAAGGTGAATACTCTGTCCCAGATTTGGTGTGGAGCAAAGTGAGGAGCCACCCATGGTGGCCTGGGCAAATCTTTGATCCATCAGATGCGTCTGATAAGGCGGTCAAGTGCCAGAAGAAGGACTCCTTCTTGGTGGCCTATTTTGGGGATCGAACCTTTGCATGGAATGAGGCACATCTACTGAGGCATTTCAGGACCCATTTCTCCACTGCAGAGAAGCAGGGAAACTCTGAATTGTTTCAGAATGCAGTTAATTGTGCCTTGGAGGAGGTAACAAGAAGGGTTGAACTAGGGCTTGCCTGTTCTTGCACTCCGAAGGAAGCTATTGAAAAGATCAAGTTTCAGGTTGTTAAGAATACTGGAATAAAGGAAGAGTCAAGCAAGATGGAGGGCTCAGGAGAATTCTCCAAAGGTAATTGTCTTGATCCTGAAAAGTTGGTCGAGTACATGAAAGATTTGGCACAGTTTCCACGTGGTGGGGCTGACAGATTGGAACTTGTGATAGCTAAGGCCCAGTTAATGAGCTTCTACCGCTTCAAGGGTTACTCTTCCTTGCCCGAATTTGCTTTTACTGATGGGTTCTCAGATGTGACTGGGAATTCACAGAACGAGGAGGAGAACAGGGTTGTGGACGAAGCTGCAGATACTGATGGTTTAGCGAGTGCAGAGGAAGAAGAGGAGGATCCCTCCGGACAGGACGGTCCAATGCCTCAAAAGCGCTCGTTTCTGAAACGGAAGCACAATTTAAGGGAGAGCATGTACCCGTTTAAAAAAGGAAGGAGCATCACAGAGCTGATGGAGTCCACTACGGAGGAGGATAGGCAGAAGGGCATTTCTGTTGGCAAATTCACTGAAACTGTCCCCGCACCTGCTACCGTTCCAAAGCCATCCTTTAAAGTCGGAGAATGCATCAAGAGGATTGCGAGTCAGCTCACTGGGTCTCCAATTGTGAAGTTTAAGAGTGAGTCTGATCCTTCACAGAGCATCATGGATCTTGAGAAGGGTGCTGGAGTTGCTTCTGAGTACTCATCAATGGAGGATTTGTTATTGCAGCTCCAGGTGGTGGCTCAGGAGCCAATGCAGGAACACAGCTTCTCAAATGTGATAGCCTGTTTCTTCTCTGACTTCAGGAATACCGTGGTCCTTGACCAGAACCCAAAGCTGGGCAAATCTAGTGGTGGTGGGAAGAGGAAGAGAATGCCTCCCCTTGACAGTTTCTCAGAGGCATTTGAGTTTGAGGACATGAATGACTCTTACTGGACAGACAGGATTATTGAGAATGGAGGCGATGAGGATCCAGATTATGATGGAGGAGGCAGAAAAGTTGAGAATCGGCTTGTCCCAATTGACTCTGGGAAGCCCCATAAGACAGGCCGCCGGCCTTACACTAAGAGGCGACTCCAAGAGACCAATTATGAGCTTCCGCCACAGAAGCCACCTGGGTATATTGATGCAAATGCCCCAGCGGAGCTTGTAATGACGTTTCCTGAGTTTGGGCACTTGCCCTCAGAGGCCAACCTCAGTAGGATGTTCAAGCGGTTCGGGCCTATCAGGGAATCGGGGACAGAAGTTGATCGGGAGGCTAGCAGGGCTCGCATAGTTTTCAAGAAATGCTCTGATGCAGAGGTTGCCTGCAATAGTGCAGGAAGGTTCAACATATTTGGGCCTATCCATGTGACTTACCAGCTTAACTATTCTGTGTCCGAGATGTTCAGCAGTTCGGCTCTCGCAATGATGGAAGTCCCTGAGGAAGTTGGCCTCTGATGTTACAATTAACTGGCTTCTCTTATAACTGTGAGGTGAAACTTGAGCTCTGCCTTTGCTATTCTTCTTTTTCTTTTGTGTATATTAGTATCATTACTAGCAAGTTTAAGATGCTTCCTAGACATGTCTGAATTCAAATAGAAACCATATCACACGCACTGTCATATTAGTAATGCCAATAGTTGTTCTAGGGACATGAAAATACTCACATGGGCGTTGAGATTCCTAGATGCCTGAATTACTTGATGATCGAATGAGTGAGCTAGGGCTGTGTTTACTCATCTCATTCTCACCTTGTTATGTGCTTTTGTGTAAGCTCTTTAATTGGTTCTTGGTACCTCGTGTCAAGATGCATTTGGCAATCATTTCAAAAATAGCTTCAGTCATCATGGATCATGCTTCTAGTTCTGTATTCCACTTCACAGGACCATATCGAGCTTTCCCTTTTCTTTTTTTTTTTTACTTTAGTTTCCCCAAAAGTGCTGAGAACTAATTAAATTCTTTCTTGCGCTGTGCCTTTGAAAATATATTCTTCATTGAAACACATGTTTTAGATATTCAATTTGGCCTGGTGGCAAAAGTGAATCGGATCAAGATTTGGTTAACTGTTTCTGTAACATTATAGCAGGCTTGGGAAATCAGGAGGGCGTATTCTCATTGCTGAATCAAGGGTTTTGCAGCAACGTGTTGAAGACTGCTATGAACATTGAGAGAGACGGAACCTCCGATCCCAGAGACCTGACTGCTGATGATGGGACGGACGATATTTGCCTTCCATCCAGTTAGTTCATTCAGATATGCTGGTTTAGATCTTATCTGCGATTCGTCCTGTACTCTTAAAGATCACGACTGAGATTCAGTCTCGTACTAACTAGGATCCACTTAGGTCGGTTGTAGTGATTGCAAGTTCCTGGCTGCTAATATTCCGAATTTGTTAGTCCTTTGCACTTTGGTTAGAAATTATTCGAGGATGCCTGATATTGAGAACAAAAGGGATGTGAATCCTTATTGTGATGTTATCGGATTGAGAACTTTGGATACCTCATCCTTCGGGAGAGTTTCAGTCTACCATCGGTAGAAATGAATGACAGAGAGACATGCTTTACTTTATTATATTCATGTACGTTCCCCCATGCTCGCTAAATGGCACTGTCAGACTCAGACAAATCATGAGCAATGGAAGTCACCGGAAGTATGGCATCATGCCAAATTTGGGTTGCATTAGCATAAACATCGTTCACCGACGATCGATATAACTATCTTACACCCACCAGAAATCAAGTGCAACTCGTGTTCGAAGTGCATCGAGTGCTGCAAACAATTTACACGCGGGGTTTTTCCTTCAGCAAATCATTGACAGCCGAGGGCTCCTTTTAGGGTTTCATGTGATCCGACTTTGCATTGACAAGCATTTCTTTCCCCGAAGATGTCAAGCATGACGAGAGCGTGCAATAAGCAAGAATCTTGAGCATGCAAAAGGAGGTAGAGAAACCGTGTGGGAGAAGCTTCGGGCGATCCGCAAGTCCAGCTAGCTAATGAGAACGTGTGGACCTCATGCAACGCAACGCAACGCATATATACCATATTGGATGACAGTCTGAAGATTCTGAGGAGGAAAATATGCGTCGAGTCCTTCAAAAGAACTTGTAAATGTGAAACTAGTTGCCATATGGCTTGAAATCTATGTATGGATCTCGTTCATCGACAGAAAGAAAGTGATTGTCCCATCCAATTAATGTCAAAAGAGAAATTTGCATTGCAACTGTTCACTGACCTGTACGACTAATTAATGTATACGTGTCGGAACTTTATTAAATAAAAGTACCGTTCCCACGGCAGAATTCTTCTTAGTATTAAAGTTAGTACGGTTGGTTTCTATCCAAGCAATTGAAAGCCGAAAGCAATTGAGAACAACCAGATAAACTTAAATATAGTTAGGTGACTAACAATCGATTCAAATGACCAAGGGGGGGCTCACAACTTCCCTCAATCTATTCCTTAACCAAGTTCTTTTCTGCCTACGCAACTTATTGATGGATACGATCCTAGGATTTCATAATCTCCTTGCACATCTTCAGGATGCCACTCTATTCCTAGCCAACTAAGACGTGGGCATCCATCGTGGCTCGACCCCAACTGGATACCTAATGTGATCGGATTATATTCCTATGCATCTCACCAACAACCCCGTCGTCTCCCCCAGTATAAGTTATGTTAGGTTAGGTTATCCCTGTCTTAACCTAGCTAGAATCCATCTCCCAAGTTCATATAGATTTTCAAATCAATTCAATTGCTGGCCAGGCAACTGAAAAAGCATTACACACGAGTATAACCTAAATACTCCGATCAAACAATCACACGGGAGAGATAGGACATAAATTCAAGAAATCAACTGAGTGTCATTGCTACTCTAGGAGAATAGGGTTTAATTAGTTCATGCGACAAGTATCAAAGACCATGGAGAGAATTGTATACATGATTCTCCAGGGTGTTCTACTCTACTGTTGAAGGTTCCTCCTCTGTTGAATGCTTCAACTTCTGCAGTGTGAGCTTTTCTGCTCTAGTTTTAAGCTGCCGAACTTCTCCCTCCTTTTGTCCCCATTGAATCTCTTCCTTTGTATACCCTCTCACCTGGTTGCTTCCTACCCTTTTAGGATTACCTTCTCCCACCTCTCTTAGGATGGTAGAAATCCTCTCCGAGGAAAGGAAGGCTCACATTTTCCTTAGATAAATAAAAAGGAACGCTCAGACATTTTAGGGCATCCTCGCTTTGCTTGTGGGACTGCAGCCTAGACCACAGTCTTCTATCACATATTGCATTCTGTGTTTTTGAGAGTGCAGCTTGAACTGCAATTTTAATGCTCATATTGGCTTCTGACTTCTTCACTCCATAATGCATTCAACACTTCATAGACATAGTCTTAGCTGCGATCTTGCACCCCAAATTTACTTATGATCTCCAAGACTCTGGTTTGGACCATGGTCCCGAACTTAAACCTTGAAAAACCATTCACCTGATCCTAATACAGTAGACGTACGTATAGTCTGCGAACAGTGAGTCGCTGGCATATCACACGTGACTAAGTTGTGATGATAAGGAAGATAGAGAAGGCGAACGAACGAACTATTGCCACAGGATAGGAAAGCAGGGCAAGCAAAATAACCATTCCGGTGGTTGATAGTGGAGTAAAGGTTGGATAAGCCACGTTACCACTTGTAGTTTTCTTGCTTCCTTCTTCCCTGAGTCTACGCCATCTGAATTAAAACAACAAGTGGACAAAAATGAGAAATGGCTCGAACTAACCCAATTTCCTCCATCTAATATGGAATCTAGTGCAAAATTGAATGGTTAGAAATGCATCTCTAATTCTACTTTCGTAGAATTAACAGCAAGGCTATCTGGGACTCCACAGAGAGAGATGACAGGCTCTGTTTTGATGGATAAGGACGCATGGGAAAGCTTTTGTTCTGTCTACTGTCCGTGTTCGCTGTCGTTGCTGCAACTGCAAGCAACGCTGTTCAGAGGGACTGGTATTTCGCAAATCATGGATCATCAACTAAAACCCGAAAATTGAAATTATTAACCAGTTGATTGATTGGCCACAAACCCGACACTATCATTAAGCTGACTGAGGCACCGAGAACTTGAATTGCATGGATTGGCAATGCGGCGATGCGGCGGTTCAATATCAGGTGTCTGTTTAGTGGGGCTCATTACACATTGCAGAGGGCTCATACCCAAAATAAAAAAATCCGCTAGAATCTGTGAAAAAGTGAACGAAGATATTAGACTTTTGACTGCACCACAGGCGAGGCCCCCTCCCATTAATTCGAGGTCTCGAAGCAAGATAAGGGGAAACTCCAAAGACGTGCCAAAATGGGGACATGGGACAAGCAATCGTCATGGATATACTTCTTGTATGGAGGGGAGAGACAGGGAGGCCCAGAACCTAACCGGCACCGGAAAAGATGATCTGATACGGTAACATCATCATCGGTCTGATATTAAGAGGTGTCGGATTGGGCTGTTACAGATAAAAATCCCATTACTCTTTATCCACTCTTTTGTTATTAAGAGTTAGCGAGGCTCGTCTCGTCGTGCCCGAAATACGGGAGAAGGGAAAATCACCAACCACTTCCATCACGTCAAGACCCGAAGAACCATGCCTGCTGAAGACCAAAATTCTGCCAAACCTCGAAGAAATACTTGCAGTTGGGTGTTGAAATTAGGTGAAATGTGATTGAAAGCAACCCCTATCTACGATGAAACTCGGAATTGTTATAATGTCTAGTGGCTGAATTTGGCGCGGACATGCAATTGCGCGTTAAATAAGCTGGTCCTCGTTAGACCGGCTTATGGTTGGTTATGGGGCCGTGATCATTGATCAGCGGAAGCCATTGCCCTATGCAACGTGACAGACCAAGTCTAGCAGAAAGTCAAGAATTCTAATTAAGATATCTAAATTTCATCGTTATTACTTTTTTTTCCCTGTGTTTATTTGTCACCGGAAATGCATTTTCTTTCGGTGAATCGGCAAAGGGGTCTATTCATTTTAAGAGCCCATCAATTGGAAGAAGCCTGACAGTCGGGTTATTTCGTTGTCAATGGACTGATCCGACCCAAAAACTTACGGCCGGTAAATCCCATCCCTCGCGAAGTTAGGTGGTGCTACTGCTAGAGCCTCAACTCTCCGGTCGGAAATCGTCGCTCACTGCGGTGGGCGGAATCGTTGACTTTCATCCCGAGACTGTTCCACGTGGGTTGTAATTAAGTCGACATACGAAGAATTGCTATCCATCTCATGTTTGCGCGTCACATCCCATGTCAAAATTGGCAGCACTATAATATCGAAATTAAAAGAGATTTTATATTTAATAATTATTATTATTATTAGCTTTTTTTTTACCATTTTATTTTCATTTTATCACGGCAAAAAGAATTGTAATACCTACAGTAACTTACAGAAGAAGAAGCATCATTGTGGGCACATTGCATGTGCCTTATTGCCACGATTGGAATCCTCTGTTCATTCTCATGACAATTACTTAACGTAGGGAGCATTTACACAGCATATACATAGGTATATAAATATATATATATATAAATGATAAGAATGAAATTCCAAATTTTGTTTTTGTTTTTCTTTTGGCATTTTTCCAGCTTTGCTAGAAAACTTTTTATCCTGGTTAATTTAAGTTTAATTAATATTGGCACTGTAAAAGTAATTAAAGCTAACGACAAAAAGTCCTCAAAAGGACTTGTCCAAAATACTCATCATGGTAAGTTTGTCGGATTAATTAGGCCCACAAGGCGAAACTCTTTCACTTTCTTTTTTGGGTGTACACGATAATATTCTAGCTCGGTCAATGAGTCCAGACTCAAAGTAATTAAGGTTAATGGCATCATCTCTTACATTTATGACGCATTTTATGACATCACTCCCCCCTCTATTTATATTATATGCACCCACGGTCTCTGTACGACCCAAAGCATACTACTGATACCCTTTTCTTTCCACCTCTTTGGTTTCGTTTCCCACCGAAATCTCCCCCCTTCGGAAGATGGACAACCCTAGCGACGCCATGAGGCCGGCAGTCCAAGCTCCTGCCATCGCCATCCCCGTCCCTCTCGTCTCCTGCCCGAACTCTTCGTCCTCGTCGTCCCCGCCCAGTCAATCTCCATCTCCGACCGCTGCGACTCCTCCTCTGCCACCGCCAACTCCTTCCACCCCGGCACCTCCGCCGGCGGTTGTCAGCCCGTGTGCGGCTTGCAAGATTCTCCGCCGCCGGTGCGTCGCAGGCTGCGTGTTGGCACCTTACTTCCCGCCAACTGAACCCTACAAGTTCACCATCGCGCACCGAGTTTTTGGTGCCAGCAACATCATCAAGTTCTTGCAGGTTCACACACCAAGCTTCCCTAATTGCGTTGTCTCACAGTTACACCACCTACGTATGGTGTATTCATGAAAGTGTACGAACGCTAATTTCAATTGACTTTTCGTATAATTCACCGGTCCTGTCCGGTCGACCACCTCATATTTGCGCTTTTGGGTGTGAAACGACAATTTGTTCCCTGGCACAGGGGTGGACTTTATCGGTATAGGGTGAAGTTAATTATAAATTACCTTTTCTTTCCTACCGAAATTTTCATTATTAAACACTTTTTCTACCTATAATAATTGAAACCAAGATATTAATTAAATAAATATCAAATGATAATCTCTACCAATTTTTAATGATAATACTGTGTAATCATCATTAAATGCGCACTGATTTTATTATTATTCAAATTGGTCACTTGTTGTATTTCCTTTCTGGAGAGAGATCTTGTCAGAGAGCAGCGTACAGAATTGACACCCAGCTTGCTTATGTGGCACAACTTTTAAGGCCGACTCATCCTAATGTCAAATTTGGCATTTTTCATATATTTTTACTCTTTTCCCTCTAATCCCTTGAATTGTGCGTGAAATATAAGCCTCACAACAGCTATAACCATACGGTAACTGACACGAGTTTTGGATTCAGGAACTTCCAGAGTCCCAAAGAGCCGACGCAGTGAGCAGTATGGTGTACGAGGCGAATGCGAGGCTTCGTGATCCCGTCTATGGCTGTGCCGGTGCGATATGCCATCTCCAGCAGCAGGTGAGCGACCTCCAAGCGCAGCTCGCTAAGTCACAGGCCGAGCTGCTCAGTCTGAGAGCTGAACGCACCAATCTGGCTGCCCTGATATACATGGAGATGTCCCAGCACCATCCCTCTCAAGAGCCCAGCATTAACCAGTTCCTTGACACGAGTTGCTTCTTGGGTGATGACGCCTCCATCTCCACCTGGGAGTCTCTCTGGGCATGATCGACCCAGGACGTGTCTCGATTGCAATTAACCTCCAACCCAGGTGAAACTGCGCCTGACAAATTGGATCTATCAGACGAGTAACATAGTTAGGTTAGCAAGGTTACTCTGCTTCGCTGCGATTACTGTTCAACTGTGCCGCAACTCACAATATATATTATATATATATCCAGCTAATGACATCCATCATTTGATTACTTCAATATCCAAATCTGGCATGGGTTTTTATCTGCACTTGAGATTGGGAAACGTTCAGACAAACATGGCAAGACCGAATTGCCATTGATAAAATTCTAATTGAAGGTTGCTAAGTACGGCTCCCGCCATGAAATGTGAAGTAAAGAAAATGGGCGGGACAAAATGATGCACCCTTTGATCCCCCACTTTGAAAGGCCATGAATGTGATCCAATCACTAATTGACCCGAATTGAAACTTAGATCGCCACGAAATCAAATTTTGGTCCCTCTGTCAAAATTCGTATGTATGTATGAGAAGATTTGACGGGGGGCTGACTGTTGCTCTTGATCTTCGGGTCCTCCTTCGCTATTGTCGGGTCAAAGCTTTCCGTCTAACTCTCACTGTAGGAACTGTCCGGTCTCCATGTGATTTTCTGAAGTGAATTGCGAAGGATTAATGCTTATACTTGACAACTACGCGGGCAGTTAGAATCTAATTAACCTGCTAATCACTCGTCCCTCCTCAGATCACGATGTGCCATTCTGGTAATTTGACCGTGCAACTCATTTACATGACAAAATGAACGCGTCGACCGATCAAGAAATCTCGGTTCCGAAAAGGGAAATTAAAAAAGAAAGAAGAAGAAGAAGTAGTAGTAGAGAACGTGGCGTGGCCTAACATATACCTCTTTCTATCGTGGGTTGTACCTGCAAGTGAATTACGTGTAAAGTGGCCAAGGGAACGAGACATGAAGCTTTATCGATCGATAAAAGGGCCACTGAGAGATAACACGAAAGTGAGATTACTTCAGATCCATCAAGGACACCCTGAGATCTCCCTTTCTTCTTCTTCTTCCTTTTTTTTTAATTTTTTCACCGCTCGGAATTAATCTATACCTCAAAAGGAGTAGCTTTATAAAAAGGAAAGTTTTGTAAATACACTTTTTTTTTCCAATCGCA
>CXYZ01009678.1:157421-224905 GCA_900006705.1 Sonneratia caseolaris | reverse complement strand
ATTTCTTTCTTTCTTTTCTTGTTCATTAGTTGAATTTATATTTGTTAAGGAGGATTTGGGAATCACGAAAATGAGGCCGACATGCTCTCATGTTTGTTTAAATAATACGGATTATTAATTTTAAAAAAATAAAAATCATAGTTTTTAAAATTGATGTAGACATAAGTTAGCCTATTTTTCTACTAATTCAATTATATTCATCAGTGAGATTAAAAACCGACCGGTTCAATTAGAGTTAATCTCATTGAAAAAGTGTAATTTAATTTTTTATAGCAATCAGACCGACGAGTGGCAAATTCTCGGCTGAACCGATCGAACCGACCGACCCGATTCAGTTTTTAAAATTATGATGAAAATATTTGGGCAGCATTAAAAAGAAAAAAAAAAAAGAAGGGACCGACTCTTTCTCGGTGTATTAATTCTTTACCATTAAATCCGACGGAACTTTCTCCTTAGTATTGACGGTAGTGGAAGCACGAGACAGCCTTTTCCAAGTGTCCTTTGAATAACAATAAACTAATAATAATAATAATAATAATATCCAGCGGGAGGCGCACTCATGGTGAGCGTCACCGCACGGTGTATCACTGTCACATAATAAAAAGCGACACACGTAAACGCGTTTCTCTTTTCCTTTCCTCTAGACCGTGTCCTCGAGAGTGAGTTGCCCCGTAATCCGTAAAAAAAAAAAAAGTAAAAAACATAATGTAATATTTTCTCCTCTAAATAATTTTTTTTAAAAATTGATTAAGATTATTTTAAAAGGGAGAAATTTCGTTATCATTATAAGAATTTCCTTAATAATAGTGGAAATATTTATCAGACTTATGGGTAGTGGGTACTGTGCCCTGAAAAGAAAAAAAACATCCATTTACTATATATACCTCATCGGTCAACATACAAGGTAGCCAATTTTATTTTTATTATTATTATATTACTTATATACTTTATTGTTAATTGCTAGACTTGCTGATTTAATGTCTATCAAGGAATTTGTCGGTCGTTGTTACCTCGATCGATCGATCGAGGCTCCCCAAAAATCGATCGCATGGGGGGCAATCCTCCAATCTACTGAAAACGGTAGCAGCATCTTAGATCTTATATAGATTAGCAAAATGTTATAATATACTGTGGAATAATTAATTATTAGGTTAGACTAAGTTGATGCGTATGATTGCCTACCTCCCGATTGACGAGGGTAATAATACTCAATCACATTCACCGAATGTGGGCGTTTTTATTAGTTTAGTGGGTGGGTCAAGAGCTCGTCAATTTGAAATGACTACAAGAACCCTAGTTAGTACATGCGGCACACAGCACGCAAGCACACATATATGATGCCAAAATTAATCTGTTCATTTCATCGAGCTGCGCAATCTTTGCTCTGCTCTGCTTTGCTTTATGGGAATTCCTATAATTAAGTAGAAAAGAAGGGACAGGTGTAGATGTAGTGGTCAAACGCACATATATGGTATGTATGCACCACCTATAATTCAAATGTACAAATATGAGTAAGATGTATTATGCGTACGATAAGAGTAGAAATGAGGATATAATAGAGAGGGGAGATATTTTTCTTATTATTAAAATAGGGTTTTGGTATAATTGTCTCTTTTAAAAAGAGCAAAATGATGATAAGCCAGTGGAAGTGGAGTCAGCCGCCTAACATTGGCCGGATGGGATTCAATCTATAGATGGCGGTGCGTCATCACATGGGAACGTAAAAGGCAGCCAGATCTTGTACATTGCTGAGGAACTGTGATGACAATTGGCAACGAGAGGCTCCTCATCGCATGCTACATGAATCGGTACCGTGACTGAGGTAGCTGCAGAACGTTGGAGGGGAGGGTCCTTTCAGATTTTGTACACATTTTTCTGATCAATAAGTAACTGCATCTATTAATATATACAGAAGAAAAAGGGATAGACTTGGGCTACACATAGTCATTGCAAATATATAGTCATAGTAGAGGTCGATTCGTATAGTAGTAACCTGTACAGAAACTCTTGTCTGATACAAGAGACTGTACATCTCCATCAATGAGCTCGATCAGTAATCTTTTTTCCTGGAGAATGGAAAGTGGGGATTCAATACGTTCGTAGAGGAAGAGAATATGTGTGTGTGTGTGTGCAGTGCAGACTCACTGCCTTGTGAGGCTCTTTTTTCCCTTCTTTTGGTATCCGTTGCCTCGACCACCCGTTTTCCTAACACTGAACCACCCGTTGTCGACGATAAGGGTGTGGTTGTCTTGCGAGCTCACACTGGTATGATTCAATCTTAGTTCCTCCAGAAATTTGACTTGGTGTCTTTCCGGGGAAATGCCATATTGATGTACCATCACTCTTCACATGGCATGATAATGTTCTTAATTTACTTATGCTTTGTTATTCTATTTTCCTCCGATTCTCTTCTTCATAATGAGAGTTCTGATTTTTCAAAGGGATTATGTTCGCTCTATTACTGTGTTCTAGATTGTTAAGGGTGAATGTTTCCATACGGGCATATATATATATATATATATAGAACCTAACTAGCTACGTCAATATCTCGAAGGCTTTTTCCTTGATGGAATCAAAACTCTGTTCTCGAAGTGAATACACAAATACTAATCGATCTAATCCTGTTCTGAGCTCAACGTATGTGTCCTCTTCCTATCTTGAAACATGGGATGAAGGGGGCATCCGATGCGATACATATGTCAGTAGATAATGTGAAAAGAACAAGATCGATCCTCCCTTGCATTAATCTAGGGTTGCATTACGTAGAAACAGTAGCTTATTAATTACAAACGAAAGAGACCAAAAGGGCTACAATTGAAATTCGAAGATATATAGACCAGCTTGGTATTTATATATTCGGTTTGATCAATCATATGTACCGGAAATGTCAACTGATGCATTGGTTGACTACTTAATAGCTGACTCAATGGAACGGGAGGATGGTATTTAATTGCCTCTATCATTGCTATCATAGTTTAAAAATTATTATTCCCATTTTTTTCCTCATTACAGAACAGACCTAGCAGAACCTAGGAGGAGGAGGACAACCACGACCACGATGATAAAATAAAAAAATAAAAATAAAAACAGCCAAGTTCAACTAATGAGAAATAACATTTTAATGTCCTATTGAAAAATGATATCATATCGTCAAATATATAAAAAGAATATAATCGGACCCGCCCGTATTGCATGATGTGAGGGGACCGCATATACTTGTTTAGTTTGACTTGAAGATCGGTTCATTGTATATGTACGATGTAGATTTTATTTGCAATTATTACGAATTGATTGATTAACTAACTTCGCCCACCAAGAACATTATCGATGGAGGGAGATTTATAAGTAAATTGCAATGTGAACATAGAGACTATTAGTTTCAGCCGGGCAAAGCTTAAGGCTAGACGTATTGGCGCGCGCATGAAATCGTGTCAAGGAATAAATATGCTACTTGTGGCTCCATCATTCATTTCCATTGCGGTCCAATCCCTAAAATTGACAGAAATGAACATGATAGTATAAGAGGCGAATAAAAGGACACGAGAATCTCATGATAAAGATCAAATCTTCAAAATTTTCTTTTTTTTTATTATTAGACTCAAAACAGTACCATGGCATCGGCCCATTTCTCTTTTTTTCTTGAGATTTTGATGGGTAAATATTATAAGTATAACATGTCTTAATCTCACCGTCTGAAACACACATTGTCAATAACGATTTGCGATCCAGTCTTGACTAGGAAAAATAATAAAACCAAGATGCAGCCTTAAAATAGGTTCTTTGACCACACAATTCTCGTTTGTCATCCCCGCACTGTAAATTTCGAGGGCCCATTTTTCACCTAATCAATTTGAAAGTTCAGTCGAAAGAGAATCTATAATTAAAATATTGAGATGGCCTCATAATGGAAATTATATATTCTTTTCTCAGTAATGCTACATATTTCTCAGTCGTGAAGGGGGAAATCGCTGAATTTACAAAGGAATGAGGAAGAGTGAAACAAAGAATATTCTTATAGTGAAAATTGAATTTAGAATTTCTGGATGATGGTACCGTAATAATCCATCTCCTCATTTAACCCTTTTTTCTCAGTGATGCACTTAGGGCTCCTGTTGTGACATTGAAAAAGGGTTAAATGCACTACTTAATATTTTCGGAGAGCTCGATGATTGATCTATTTTCTAAGAGAGGAAGGACAGGGACAAATCCTAAACGGCAGCAGGTCCTTGTTGGACCGACCGGGGCAAGACTACTGGACGACTGAGTGTTCACTAAGGTCCTCCCGCTATTTCTGAAACTGGGAAGCCGATGCGATACATGCTTTGAAAAAATGCACATACCTAACCGAAGAATAGGGGTCATGGTGTGGGGGACGGGGACGCATTAGCATATGAAATAAATAAATAAATATATATACATATGTGACGTTCTCGAATTGCTGTACTGTTGTACATTTTCATCAAATCTAGAAGGCTGCCCTTATTGAATTCTTCACCACCAACACCGCTTCCAAGTCGCCACCTATACGCATAGCACGCGCATAATTCAAAATTTTCAAACCCCATCCCCCCACAAGGGGTGACTAAATTCGGAGAGACGAGAGAATAATCAATCCATTTCAACGATTGAGACGAACTTCTCGGCCGTGGCGCATAAAAGACCCGACGCTTGCGATCGTCGTCGAGCGGTGCATTTTCAACCGGGTGTTTGCGGAATTTCAAACAACTTGAGCATCCGTCCCGTAGTTTCTTCGGAACGGACGAGGAGAGACGAACACCTCCGGTTTGGGAGCTTGATGTTTCCGAGATGGGCCCGGCGAAAGCCCACATCGAGTTCAGTGGCCCCCAATTGAGCTCATAATCGGGCTTTCCTAGTCGCAAGCCCAAATACTAACGGGCCTCGGAGCCCATTGCGAAAGGGGAATTCATCCGAGCTGCTTGAGTTGGCACGGGCACGTGCGACGCTCCATCCACCGCACGAGGGCAGAGAGTCTCGAAGGAATGAGCTAAAGCATCCATCCCTCGGTCAAGAAATCTGCGATGAGTTAAGCGACACGCGAAGACTGCGGCCAAGAAGGATGGCAAGAGCAGGGTTTAGGTCATTGACAGAAGAGACATCGAGCTGGCTTTATACATCAAGGCGGAACAGAGCTTTCCCCGGGTCCTCACTCCGCAGTCAAACATCCAACACAAACCCAAGGGGAAACGAAGGGAATAATAGCCCTCGCCCGAGCTCAGCAGACTGCAAGCATTCACGTACCAAACCATGAGCCATTGGTAGGAACTAACCAGATTAATCTGCTGCTCTCAGAAGAGACAATCTCGACATAAAAAAAAGAACTGCAGGCTCGAAACTAGAAGAAAGCACTGGCATCTGATAACTCACTTTCCTTTCCTCGGATTTCATCCTGGGTCGTTGTTGCAAGCACAGATACCTAAGGAATTTGCCTAGGTCCTTTGTAGCGGTCATTTGCGGTACCAATCTCAATCTTAGGAGGCCCCGAGTGCCGCCTGGGACCTGCAGGGGAACCTTGGAAAGAGAGCCTCTTTTTTGTAGTGGGCCCTGCCAAGACCGATCCCTTCTCCGAGGCTGATCCATTCCGTCGATACCCTAACGGGCTCGGAAACCGCGGCTTGCCCTTGGTGGATTTTGTGGACGCCAAGTGGCTTGGGACTGGAGGAGTGCTCGATAGGCTCCCATCGTCCCTCGTCCAAGACCCTCCCATGCTATGTCTCCTGAAGTAAGGCTGCTCTGACCGCATGCTGAACACGCTCCTCGTGTCCTCATCCCCTCCACCCCAATTGCTTTCCTTTGGGCTGCAAGGTCTCTGCTTTTGAGCCTCTGCAGGAGTAGAAGGTGACTGGGAGGAGAGTTGAGGTCTTCGCGGATTCTGGGCTGTTGGAGAAGGCCTGTTGCAGTAAGATCGGGTGACTTCTCCTATGGACATCGCTCGGCTTGCTGTGCTCTTGATGGAAGCCCGGTCATTATAATCGTTGATGCTTCTGGTCTCCCAGGGCCGAGAAGCCATCCACCTCTCCAGCCAACTCCAGCCCCAGCTGGGGTTGTTCGGGTCCATGAAGGTTGGGTTTGAATATCTCGGATTCTTCGAAGTTTGCTGCAATGTTTAAAGTTTCACCTCTTATTCCAAGCTTAGAAAAGGAGAGAGAAAAGGGGATGCGGAGGAGAAACTCCACAAATAGGAGAACTTTTGCCGAGAACAGTCGTAAAAGATGCCTTAATCATGATCTTCGAAATGCTGAGAAAATAGTCAAGAAAATGTGCCCACCTGATGAGAGAAAGCATAAGCTAACGCTCGTTCTCTCCTTATAGCAGCTTCCTGCCTGTTCAGTAATCTCTTCTCGATCTCCTCCTTCGATTGTGTGCTATCGTTCCATTCATCTCCCAACTATATCAAGAGACATGGAAACCATGGCATTAATCTCTCAGAAAAGCAAAACATTGTTTTGACAGGATCTTCTTGGAATGTGGGGAAACAGAAATTTCTGTACTTACTTTCAACTTAACGTGCTCTTTTTCTCGTCGCTGCTCAAGCTGTCTTTGGAGAGCTCGGTTGTCTTCGGACATTCTGATCCTTCGGGCACGAATCTGGGACTGGACCCGTGCAAGAGTCTGCATACATTGCAATGTTGTAGCAGCCTGTCTCTTCACGGACTGACCTTGAATTAAATTCTTCAACCGGACCAGACCTCTGAGAGCTCTCGATGCCCTTCTCGCCTGAAAGTTCAACACAAGAAGAAGAAAACTTACAAGATAATAACCATGACGGGAGCTGCATGCAAATCTAAAAACTCGCCCAAAGCATAGGTTCACCGTGATATACCATGTAACCTCGAAATGCCGTTTGAATCTTAATTGCTGCTATTTCTTCCTTGGACTTGCCAGAAAAATGGGAGATGGAGGTGAGACGGACGACCTCAGCTGCTGCCTGAGCCGCCGCAACGGCCGCCTCTGCTGCTGCTGCAGTGGCACGGGCCACACTGTAGGCGTGCCTGCTCTGATCATTCTCGACATCATTAAGCTTCAAGTCTCCAACGGGCGGAGGGGGTGGGGGCGGTGGCTGTGCAGCTATAGCTAGTGCTATTTCCTCGTCGCAGGGGACTTGTTGATCCGTGCCGCTTTGCCACCCAAACCATCTCTTGCTCAACTTGTGAGACCTCTAAGCATCAGAAAATTTCTAATAAGTAGAGCAATCATACATTATATCCAGGTTAAATTACATCAATCCACCCTATGTTTAATTATTAGTTTAAAAAGATTATTAGGACACCAAATTGCACTTACCAACACAAAGATTCAAATCGGGCAAGAGTAGAAATATTTCGTTTGAAAACATGACCGTGTTCATGTCTCAAGTCACATACACGTTACCTCGTAATTTCAGAGGCTGGAAAAAAATAAAAACAGAACAGGAAATAATGGCAGGGTTTTCCTTGTAAATTCGATGGAATGAAAGATCAATCCTCGTTAACGCAAGAGATCTAAGAAAGTTGATGACCTGGTCTTTCTTATCCTTGGAATCGGGGCTCAGAGCTTTCTTTACTGCAGAAAACCAACCCCCTTTCTTCCCCATGTCAAACTCATTCACCTGTCTTAACATCCAATCGTCGGCCATTAATTTAAGAACAACGCCAAGGCAGATAATTAAGCTGAATCATCATTCATTAGGAATAAACGTTGAAATAGATCAATTTATGAGGGAAAGAGAACAGATGTGATGGAATTATTAGCTCGAATCTATGGAGCCCGCAAAGTCCAATAAATGGAAGAAAGAAGGAAAGATTTTTCGACAAATGTTGCAATGCAATTCACTGCCCAGGTGGGAAATCACGAGGGGGTGGGGGTGGGGGGGTGTGGAAACACGCAAGCTGAGGTGAAATTTGTCAGCTTCTTCAGCTGCAGAAATGGATGGATCAAGAAAATGAAGAGAACCCAAAACAGGGACAATGCGGAGAAGATTCAGAAGGAAAGAAACGGATTGAGAGAGCGACGTACCGGGAGAGCGACAAGAAGTGCCCGAGATGAGGGAGGGAGATCTCGGAGGAGGGGTCCCCTGCAAAACGAAAGGAGTCTTGCAAGGTGAGCTTGGATTGGAAACCCACAAATATCCAAGGAGGAAGTTCAAATCTCAGAGTGGCGGAGAGAGAGAGAGAGAGAGAGAGGTAGAGCAATGGAAAGGGGGAGGAGGAGGGGGAGAATCAACAGCTGTTTGTTTTTGTGCGTGACGTGGGGCCTAGAGTTCCTGGACAGCCTCAGTATAGACTGAAAATGGGGGGAAGAGAGAGAGAGAGAGAGAGAGAGAGAGGACGGCCCTATTGAAATCAACAGGGTAACGGAGAATGTCGTGGCGAGTACGTACATGTGCAAGAAAGGACGATATACACCGTACGATAATCATTTTTTCAGGGTTGGCTCTAAGGTCTTTCAGATTTGGGGCTAAAGGGAAGGAAAAAGGGTTGTTATCTACGAAGATAATGAAACTTGATCGGACCAATTCGCACGAGAAAAGGTCGTTATCTATTAGAGTGTGTGGTACTCATGTGGACGAAATTTATTAATTATATAAGCTATTTATATAATGAATGAATTTATTAGGAAAAAAAAGTTCATTTGGATGATGGGTTCGAGTTTTATGAGTTCGGCATTCAAAATTACATTTGAACTCATGTGCTGCTCTCGGACAGAAAAAAACTAACAGATGAATGGAGGAAAAGGAGTGACCTCAATTTTAATGGTGGACACAATCTTGGGTTCATTTCCAGATAGATACTGGAGTCGGAGTGGAACCCGTACGATTGTTGGGACCCCACGAGACTATGGTGACCCTCTGAAGAAGCAAACACACGGGCAACTTTTTGCTGTCTCTCTCTTTATTCTATTTTCCATCCCGATCTTCGCTCGCAGGTTGTGAGATGAGAAAAATGGCGTTGTTTCAACAGCTTTCATTTGGTGGTAACGGAGCTTGTTAATGCTTCAAGGCTCAAGCGACAGTTTCTACCGTATAATAATTACCTGTGTATTATTATTACAGCCCGTGAGTCTGTTACACAGTGGACTTTTTTTTTTTTCTTTTTTCAAGGAAAGGTGTGCTGCGTGGGGGGGTTGGGGGCATGACAGGGCTGTTGGGCCTAGTGGCACTGATCACCTCACATGATTGGCCCCCCCAGAAAAACACCCTCACGTGATTTCTCATCAGTGTTTCCCTTCAAATAATGGAACTTATGAATGTGACGACCACGTACTACTGTATTATTATGTTATGCTGTGACAGGCAAAAGGACATTGTTTACTTTTCTTTACTATTATTATTAATATATGACTACTTCCCTTTGCTACCAAAAAAAACAAAACAAAACAAAAAAGAAGGATAAACACGTCGACTCACGCGCTTACCCTGGATTTTATTCCCAAGCCCACTTTTGGTACTCCATAACCACAACCTAGTCTTTTCCCTTCAGCTTGACGATGGTGGAAAAAGAAACGATTAAGTTGATGTTCAAAAAAACAAAAAAAGCAAGAACTTAAATCGTCGTCATAGGTAAAACTAAAAAAAAGCACAAACAGGTTCATTCACTTGGAGAGAAAGGAAGCACGCAGCTCTCTCGCAACCTTCATCAGCGGAGCCATCGGCTTTAACTGGAAAGTAGCAAACAGTTCTGATTCTCACCTAGCCGCCAAAAGACAGACTAATAAAAAGGACAATGCTGCAAAACTAAACATATATGGTCCCAGAAATAACTAGATGAATGCTCATTTGCCACCCTTCTTTGCAGCCGACTTGGTCACCTTGGCACCGGTAGGGTCCTTCTTCTCCACGTTCTTGATGACACCGACAGCCACGGTCTGACGCATGTCCCTCACAGCGAAACGGCCCAGGGGAGGATACTCGGAGAAAGTCTCAACAACCATGGGCTTGGTGGGAATCATCTTAATCATCCCAGCGTCACCGTTCTTCAAGAACTTGGGCTCCTTCTCAAGCTCCTTTCCAGATCGCCTGTCAATCTTGGTGAGGAGCTCAGCAAACTTCACAGCAATGTGAGAGGTGTGGCAGTCCAGCACTGGGGCGTAGCCATTCCCAATCTGACCAGGGTGGTTCATGATGATGACCTGGGAGTTGAAGCTAGCAGCTTCCTTGGCAGGATCATCCTTAGAGTTTGATGCAACATACCCACGCTTGAGATCCTTCACAGCAACGTTCTTCACATTGAAACCGACATTGTCACCAGGAAGGGCCTCTTGGAGGGCCTCATGGTGCATCTCAACAGACTTGACTTCAGTGGTCAGACCAGATGGTCCAAACGTGACAACCATACCAGGCTTGAGGATACCCGTCTCAACACGACCCACAGGGACAGTTCCAATGCCACCAATCTTGTAGACATCCTGAAGAGGAAGTCGGAGAGGCTTGTCCGAGGGTCTCTTGGGCTCCTGGATCTGATCAAGAGCCTCCAGAAGAGTGGGTCCCTTGTACCAGTCGAGGTTGGTGGATCTCTCAATCATGTTGTCACCCTCAAACCCAGAGATGGGCACAAAGGGAATCTTGTCAGGATTGTAACCAACCTTCTTCAAGTATGACGAGACCTCCTTGACAATCTCATCATACCTAGCCTTGGAGTACTTGGGGGTGGTGGCATCCATCTGTTCAAAGAAAATAAACATACCGGTTGAAGAAAATATTGAAATTTGACATACAAGTGACATCTGCTGACAAAAAGCTTCTGTAAGAAGAACATATCCTGTACCTTATTACAGCAGCAGATCATTTGCTTTACACCAAGAGTGAAAGCAAGGAGGGCATGCTCACGCGTCTGCCCGTCCTTGGAGATACCAGCCTCAAATCCACCAGTTGTGGAGTCAATGATCAGTACAGCACAGTCAGCCTGGGAAGTTCCAGTAATCATGTTCTTGATAAAGTCACGGTGTCCAGGGGCATCGATGACAGTGCAGTAGTATTTCGTGGTCTCGAATTTCCAGAGGGCAATGTCAATGGTGATACCACGCTCACGCTCAGCCTTGAGCTTGTCCAGCACCCAGGCATACGGGAAGGACCTCTTGTTCATCTCAGCAGCCTCCTTCTCGACCCTCTCGATCACACTCTTGTCAATCCCTCCAAGCTTGTAGATCAAGTGGCCAGTGGTGGTCGACTTACCAGAGTCGACGTGGCCGATGACCACAATGTTAATGTGGACCTTTTCCTTACCCATTTCAAAGTTTCAATATAGCTGCAATTATGGATAAATAAGACAACATCAAAAGAGAGCTTAGTACTGTGATCAACTTATCAACCAGTATATTTAAAAAAAGCAAGAAAAACAAAGTCAGTTTCAACCACAATTACTTCTAAAGTCAGAGGTTCCTATTATAAACACTCCTTCCTAACATCAAATCTTCAACAAATTCATAATCATAATGTTTCTATACACAAAAGAAATGTATCAATCCATGCTTAAATATTCATCAAACTTTTAACCAGTCCATACTTCAACTTATGGAAAGCAAAAACTGAATTAATTACAAATTATTCCATTCTCTTTGAAGATGCCGTGCTGCCACTCGGATTTGAACCGAGATGATCTATCACTGCTTCATATGGCAGTGCGTGTACCAATTACACCATAGCAGCTAGCGAATTCTGAAATGCACCGGACCAAAGGTTTACTAATTGAGGAAAATGATCCCAGCGGAACAGATCAAATAGATATATATTTCCACGGAGTCCTTGGATCGATTTCAACCTCAATGGTTCAACCACAATAGCAAATTAAAACTCATGAAATGCAACAACAAATCTAAGAGAGTCCACAACAGCTATCAACCGGAAGGTACCACCAGACAACAGCGAGACGATCTAGATCTGAGAACATTTTATCATCACGGAAATAATAGAGACCGAAACCAAACATTAGATAGCATATACATCTTTCCATAATCCAACAAGTCAATCTATATCAGATAAGATCATAGCAGCAAAATGAACCTACTGGATTCATAACAGTTACAGATTAAAAAATTCGTAAGAAGCATGAATTGCGATGAGCTAATAAGAATAAGCAGTATCATCAGCCTATCAATCCAAAGCAAGACCTCAGATAGGACTTATGTAGCACAGATAAGGCACCTGCAATTGAAATCAAATGAAATTGTACAAGCAGAAGCTTAACCTTTACCGAGCTTTCGGAAGAGGAATTCGAGCAACAGACGGACTGTGCGAGAAGAGGAGGCAGTGACAGACCAGGATGGCTCCTCCTGCAGGGCAAAGGGTCTATTAATACCTCCACGGAGCCTAGGGTTTGCCTCTGCACCGTTAATTGGCAACTCTCATCGTGCGGTTTTTATTGTGCCACGTGTCAATACTTAAGTTGATCGCGTAAGCCCATGGCTTTATATGGCTTAGGGTTTTTTACGGGAAGGCTGGGAGCGGATATGGACCGTCCGATTATGATCGGAGGGCTCACGAAGACACAAAGACTTGGACCCTCTGCCCTCGCCTGTAACTGTCTTCGCTTAGGGGTCCGGCGGCTGAGTGGCCGACATACCCTTGGCGAGGAAGCCCACCAATCCCTCAAGCATCATCTTTATGAAGAGAATCATATTATAATTGCACATACATCCCCCAAAAGTTTTGAAATTTCAATTTAGCTTCAAATTTTTTATCCCCAAATTTCCAACCAGGACCCTCAATTCAATTATTATTAACAATAGTGTCTGCACCTTTTGGATCCCGAGAATCGAAGGCTAAACTTCTATTATTTCTAAAATAACAGTACCCAATTCAACATAATTTACATACATGGGCTATCAGATCTACGGATCCCGTCCCCAGGAACCAAACCTAAAGGCTACACTGTTTTCCAAATGGCAGCACTGCCGCATTGCAGACTGCTACTACAGCTCAAAGCCCTGATCAATCGCCACAGGCCCCAGTTCTTGTTTCCCTTCCCGCCACGGCTTCCATTTCCAGCTCGTTCGTCGATGTCCAAGGTTCGGAGCTTCGAAGAAAGACTCCTCCGTCTCTGCCTGGTCTTCATGTCCTGCAACTCCATCCCTACAGGAAACCGTGCTGACCTGAACAGCAGCACGTACCACCGGCACTTCGCCTGACCCGACAGTGCCGGAAATCTCCCCGTTGAGAAACCGTGCTTGTCCTTTATGCATTCCTCAGGAACATACCTGTCGGGTTTTCCAATTAAGTTCAACTCAGGAAATAAGGCAAGGGAAAACGGAAAACGGCAAAACAAGGCACATTCACGATCACGTAAATGTCACCTGTATTTCTCCAAGGGCAAGCGCCCTAAACTGGCCGGTTGATGTTGGTTCTCCGAACCTCTCTTGCCACCGGACTTTGCATTATGGAAGTTAAACAAGCGGCTTTTGTGTTTTCTGAATGGGCTCCGTCTCCACTTGAAGAATCTCCATTTCTTCTTCTTGAGATTGTGGGATCCCCCAGCCTCAGGGGGCGGATCCTGCCTGTACGGGATGAGCCTGCCACAGAAGATTATGCTCTCTGCCGGACACGTTGTGCTACTGGAGGCAGACAGGTCTTCACTTGAGAATTCAAATGGGTCCTCGTAATCGATTTTGGGGGACATGCTAACCCGATGGCTTCCAGCTTCTTTTAGGTGATCTTTTTCACATTCTTCGCTGTAGAGTGGGAGATCACAGAAAGAGAGTGTCTCGAGCTCTGCATCATCTTGGTCTTGCAGAAGACCATGATCATGACCTTCAAGAGCAGAGGGCTCATGATCTACAGCAGCCATTTGCCGAGAGGAAGAAGGAGGAGAGTAGAGGAGGGAATTTACTAGAGGGACACTGAGAAATTGGGACCGGTGCTGTGTCATATGTGTGTTTTTATAGGTCCTCCGTGTGTCAAAAATCTTGTCTCTCCATAGAGAGTGACATCAATACAAGGACACCATCTCAATCTCCATTCAATAAGTCACGGTTTAATTATTACTTGATGAAACTATTCATATTCTTTTATTCCTTCTTCTTCCACTAATCAACCATCCATTGCCAGAGGCTAAAATTTGGGGGATGTGATGCCGGGGAGTGTCTGAAGTGGCATGAAGATGGGCTTCTAGATGGAAAAGTCATTGTGCATATCAAATGAATAAAGATTGGAATACCATGCACCAAGTAAGCAAAGAACAATTTTGCTACTTAAATAACAGTACACAATCCATATAATTTAGATTCTTAAATAAAATTTTATATTTGATTCCCATAATAGAAAAATGAAATAGATATATTAACGATGGAACTCTAATTTAAACCATTGATAAATATTAAAATAATCTTAAAAAAAAGTTCCAATTACTGTTCATTGAAAGGTCTTAAACTTGGATCCATCTCTGTGAACGTGCATGTTTATGTGCACATATGTATCTGTAGGGGAGGGGGAACTTCATGCCAAATCTTATGATGGAAGAGGGATCTCTTACTACCCATTAAACTCAATGAAATCATTTTGGATGAACTCAAGTTACCTCATTACTTCTCGTCCACCCACCCGACCGCCTTTCCATTTTTCGCATCTCTCTGGGATCGATAAGTACCATGTTGGGTATTAGAGGACATGCTCCGATGGCAAAAACATGGCCACGAGATCTTCTAGAAGGGCAGTCGGAGAAGGAGAGGGATGGAGACAGCCGGGAGAGCAACGGTAAATCAGCAAACAAACCCAGCTTTTCCGTGCGGGTGGGGGTGGGGGAGGACGGACGCAAGGGTTTTTTTTTTTTTTAAAGAAACCGCCGATATTTAGACTTTGTCCAACTGACTAATCTGGATTGTCCCGGGTCGGCTTATTTAATAGGTTAAGAGCTCCCCGCCGTAGGTGGGACTCGAACTCGACTCCTCCAATTGGAATGATGAGTGCCGAACGACTCTATCACGCCCACCGTGAATGCAAGGGTTTCTAGACGAGAGAGTGGGACATCCTCCTTGTCTTGGTCAACTATGATCGGTGTCTTTCCCGGAATCGGGGCGAATTTTTTCTCTTCCCCGGTTTCCCGTTCTTCCTCGTGACCTATGTATGCTTTGACTGCCGTCCGCAAGTGTACGTGTTCTCATTGATGATCATTCCCCCTTTTTATTTTATTTTATTTTAAAAAGTTCTCGCCGGTCATCAACAACCGAATTCGTCGTAAAGCAACCCGTCGATTCAGCCAACCGGTGGGTGGATGAATGAGGACGTACACGGTGTAACTTTTTATTACAATTTCCTTTGTCCGTCATAGACGGACCATAGAATACACGAGCTCCCGAGGTCAAAAGAACTAGTGATGTAGAGAAAGAGAGTTCAATATATTAATATCGTATTTAATTTTACAATTAAGATACTATAAATTTAATTATCTTCTAAACTTTTTATATTCTTTTATTTTTTTAATTATATTATCCATTTCTAAGTTTTTTGATGGACAAGGCAATGATCATTTAAGACACTAGCGCAGATAAGTTTGGACCACCAGGGATTCGAAGGGATAAAGAGAAAATGGATTTGGATGGATATGTAAATCTCTCATTTGGTTATGTTTTAAAAAGAGATTTGGGATATACGGAGAAGTGAGTTCTTTTTTCTATATTGTAAAATTATGACAAAAACCCTCCAATTTAACTGTTAGAGTATAACGATCAATTTGTATTCCTTAATCATCTGTTCCCTTTCATAATTATATCTAAGCAGGGGTAATAAATGTGCATTTTATATTTCTGTAACCCTTCCTCCTCCCCTCCCCTTCAAATTCCTCATCCAAGGACACCCTTAAAACACGCATTAGAATACAGTTCACAATCTGCCAACCAGATTTCAACTTCAGCTAATTTTCAGCACACCTTCGAGAGAGCCACCCGACGACGAATTGGTCAGCCCCCAGAAAAGAAATCCCAAAAGCCTGCCGATGAAATCGAAGAGCTTCCAAAAGATAATTCCTGTCGCACAGCACGACCTGGTGAAGATTCTTTCTTGCACGAGGACGCGTATCATTTGGGGTTTTAGAGGATATGTATATCGGAAATTGCTTTGGGCAAATTCGAAGCTGGCAGTCTGGAAATGGACCGATTTGATGAGATCTCGAATCGACTCGATTCGACTCGACACTCTGTTATATGTACGTGGATTGCAAAAGTCTTGCACCCTTCTAGAAAATGAGGAGTTGGGACACGGAAACGACATGGCCCGTTAAGCTGTCCACGTCCTTGAATTAGGCAAGCGGAGTCCAGGCCGCCCCTCCAACATCATTCATTACTGTCGGATCTCCTCGTGTCCTCTAGCCCAATGGTCCCTCACGCTAATGTCATTCTTCCTTTTTTTGGTAAATAGGGATAGATTCATTCATTGACCAAGATAAATCTGAACACATCCAAAGATCATGGTCTCCACCGGTAGGAGCAGTGTGTATAACAGTTCATGGTCAAAGGATAAATAACATCCTCCTGCATGGTCAAATCCATAAGGCGATAATAGTACAAAATCAGGTGGCTGGTCAAAATAGCGAGGGACGAATCCCCTGTCCCTCGCATAGCGGGCTAGCGCTTCTGCCACACCGTTGCCCTCCCGATAGTTATGCGCCACTGTGCATCCCCGAAAGCCGAAAGCTCCTGGTAAGCATCCCGCAATCGGTGATGATAGGCATCAGTAGATTATCCTGCAAGTGTCACTTTTCTTTTGCATAGGAACAGTCACCGGAGATAGAGGATCGGCTAGTTTAATACCTCCTTTCGCATGGATAAAATTTTGAGTATTGATCATGCAAATAGATAAAATTTATAGTTCAAAAGGTTATAGTTCTCAGTGAATCAATTACATTTGAATCCACACTAATAGTATGTGTCGAGTTTGTTTGTAAATAAAGGATGTGTTATCGAGTAGAAAAGAAAATGATATGGTGATGACTATTAAATACATTTAAAGGGAAATTTGGTATTTTGATATAAGAAAAATATAAAGTAGTTTTAATTTTTACCGGATTGATTAACTTAAATATGAACCAATTATTGACTACAAAGTCACTGGTCAACATAAACCCAAGTAAAAGTTCATCGTGTGCCATCTTATGCAACCGACTGAAATTCGATGCAATAGCAGCGGTGGAAACTCTCACCCAACACTTCAATCTCTTTCATGAACCGTTACAGAGTACATCAGAGTAGACATGAATGCACTGTGATGGTCTAAGGGTGACTGGAAGAAGAGCTGGCTCTAGTTGTGCAGAAGAGAGCTGCTCAATTCCGAATCTTCCCGGTCCCTGTAACAGTTGAAGTTTCTAGCTTTCTACCGCGAGCTGCGCACGGCATAAGGGGCTCCCAAAACTGCACAACCTGATCCCTTTCCCGTCAATCCATTCCTGGATCGGCATTGACATGGCCGAAGTATTTAATGATCTATCCTCGTCTGAATCCGTCCCTAAATCTATCCAATGTATATCATGTACTGCCCCATGTATGCTATGAGCTCAACCGATCGACTGTTCCATGTGTGCTATGAGTCTCATGAATTTCACGGGAGCGGCAAGCAACCAATGAGGGAAGGCTTCCCATCACCACTCTGGGCCCGGTTCCTGCTCTTCTTGTCAATCGTGAAATTAGCAGAGACCGTGGAAGATGGGGCCTTCCACTTGAGGCGGCTCTGCCTCGTCTTGATATCCCTCAGCTCCATCTCCACCGGGAATCTGCCAAGCCCGAACACGAATAGGTGCCACCTACTGTTCTGCAAACTGCCATACTTATCGACACATGATCGGTTCGACGAGATGCCCCACCGGAACAGGAGAGACATCCATCTCGAGAGCCGCCCCCTCTGTTTGCCGGGCTTGTGGGGCCTTTCCGAGATGAGGATGGGCTTCTTCTTGTAAGGGATGATCTTGCCGCAGAAGACGACGCTCTCCGACGGGAAGGATTGGGGATCAAATTCATGGGATGAGAACTCGAAGAAGTCCTGGTCCGAGTCAGATGCCCGGCTTTCCTTGGAGAGGCAATCGTCGCTCCAGTCATCGCATCTAAAATCTCCGTATATGGGAAGGTCGCAGAGGGAAAGCGTGTCCTCTGCTTCCTCCAACTGGTCCTGCACCAGTTCGCTGCACTCATGCTGGGACTTATCACAAACCATTTTCTGCTTCTCCTTCTTGTTGTGTCTCAGAGCAAGTACCATGGAGGAGGTGATATCAAGAAGAAATGGGAATCAACCAGAGATGATGAAGTTGGGAGTTGTTCAACAGAAGGAAGATGAAAATAATTATATAATGCTTGTGAGTTGGGTAAGCGATCTGTTGAAAAGGAGAGGGCTTTGAAAGAAGACAGGAGAGGAGGCGGCAGAGGAAGAATCTTTTTGCTCCTGGTGGGTCTTCCTCTAGATAAGCGGGCGGGTGGCGGCCAAAAGGAGCCTGAGTTCTTGCCTTCTAGATGGGGAGGCTCTTCCTTGCTTTTTTTGTTTACCTACTCTCAATTTTATCACCCAATATATTTATCTCATATTTATCAATTTAATAAAAATTAACTATTTTAAATTTGAGATTCATTCATCACTAAAATCACACTGCATTTGACTCTCACGGATTAACGCATTTTTCAAGCAAAAAGCCTATCTGTTATTATTAGAGGGGAAAAAAAAGGGATTTTGAGGGCAGTTGCCTCAGTACGTAGCAGATTCTGATAAATGGAGCCAATCATCCCCCGTCTGGCCACGTCGGATGGAGGATATTTGTGGTATTATGGCAAAATTTTAGGGATATTTATGGGAACAAAAAATGGGGCCAGCTATATGATCTCCTCCTCTGATGTTTCTGCAGTGTCATTCTCTCTTCTCCTTCAGTCCGCCTCTCGCTCACGCCGCTAGGGTTTAAGCGGATACCTTCTCAGTCAGTTGAGGTAGCTTGAGACATCTCATTCGCTTGGTTGTTTTGATCGATTTTTATGCTCTGGGATCTATCTTTCCTGCTGATAAAAAGGTTTTTTTTTGGTAGCATGCTGTCGGACTGTGGTGATTTGCTGATGATTCATTGAAATCTGTTTCATGTCGAGTAGTTGTAGACAATAGGTTTGTAGTTGTTCACGGTTTGTATTAGGATCTGAGTGTTTCATTTCCCCTTCGTATCTTCGCTTTTGAATTTTGATTCAATCACGTTTTTTAATTGTGTAGCTGATGAATCTGAGCTGAAACTGTTGGATGTCATGAATCTGTTATGTCCTATTAATCCACAAGGCATCAGCGTAATGATACGATAGGATGATGATGTTAATGGGGTCATTTGTCCTGCTGACGAGAATTGGAGGACAATTCCTTTATGAGAAATTATACGGACGAGCTGTGGTTTTGTTTTTTTATTTCTGTCCATTCTTAAAATAGCAGCGTCCTTTTTCCATTTCCATCACCATCAGCTTGTTACTCTTTGTTTCTGTATGTCATTGAGGCTTTGCATATTTGTGTTTTGAAGTCTCACTAAGCACATATTTTGTAGGCGTTACTCTTACATTTAATTATGGGAAAGGAGAAGACTCACATCAACATCGTGGTCATTGGGCATGTTGACTCCGGGAAGTCAACCACCACGGGTCACTTGATCTACAAGCTTGGAGGTATTGACAAGCGTGTGATCGAAAGGTTCGAGAAGGAGGCTGCTGAGATGAACAAGAGGTCCTTCAAGTAGGCCTGGGTGCTTGACAAGCTCAAGGCTGAGCGTGAGCGTGGTATCACCATTGATATTGCTCTTTGGAAATTCGAGACTACCAAATACTACTGCACCGTTATTGATGCCCCTGGACACCGTGACTTCATCAAGAACATGATTACTGGAACTTCCCAAGCTGACTGTGCTGTGCTGATTATTGATTCCACCACTGGCGGTTTTGAGGCTGGTATCTCCAAGGATGGGCAGACACGTGAGCATGCTCTCCTTGCTTTCACCCTTGGTGTCAAGCAAATGATCTGCTGCTGTAACAAGGTATAGAGATACTTCCATCTTATATAAGCTGTTCAAAATTAACTTCTTGCATTGACATTAATCACTGTATAATCCAATGTCTTTTTTTTTTTACTGCAACAGATGGATGCTACCACCCCCAAGTACTCCAAGGCAAGGTACGATGAAATCGTTAAGGAAGTGTCCTCGTACCTAAAGAAGGTGGGTTATAACCCTGAAAAGATCCCATTCGTCCCCATCTCTGGGTTTGAGGGAGACAACATGATTGAGAGGTCCACCAACCTCGACTGGTACAAGGGCCCAACTCTTCTGGACGCTCTTGACCAGATTCAGGAGCCGAAGAGGCCCTCAGACAAGCCTCTTCGTCTTCCACTCCAGGATGTCTACAAGATTGGTGGTATTGGAACTGTCCCTGTTGGTCGTGTGGAGACAGGTGTCCTCAAGCCAGGTATGGTTGTTACCTTTGGTCCTTCTGGACTGACCACTGAAGTCAAGTCTGTTGAGATGCATCATGAAGCTCTCCAAGAGGCCCTACCTGGTGACAACGTTGGGTTCAATGTTAAGAACGTTGCTGTCAAGGATCTCAAGCGTGGTTATGTTGCATCGAACTCAAAGGATGATCCTGCCAAGGAAGCTGCAAGTTTCACCTCTCAAGTTATCATCATGAACCACCCCGGTCAGATTGGGAATGGCTATGCTCCGGTTCTTGACTGCCACACCTCCCACATTGCAGTGAAGTTTGCTGAGCTTGTCACCAAGATTGACAGGCGATCAGGCAAGGAGCTGGAGAAGGAACCCAAGTTCCTGAAGAACGGTGATGCTGGATTTGTGAAGATGATTCCCACCAAGCCCATGGTGGTTGAGACCTTTTCCACGTACCCACCACTTGGCCGTTTTGCGGTGAGGGACATGCGACAGACCGTGGCTGTTGGAGTCATCAAGAATGTGGAGAAGAAGGATCCTACTGGGGCCAAGGTTACCAAATCAGCCGCCAAGAAGGGTGGCAAGTGAATCGTGCAGGTTGAACACCCCTGCTATTCTGATAGCAGTAGCTGTCAGTGTAGCTTTGGCTGTTGGCAGCAGTGCCCACATCTATTCTTCAGTCTGCAGTGGGGTCTTATTTTTCTTTTCTTCATCGGTGTAGTGTTGTGTTCCTGCCATGGAGCTGCAGACCAGACCAAGTTTAGTGAATATCTTGGTTTGCCTAAGACAGTATCTTATGGTTTAGTAATTCCTGTGAGGTGACTGGTGTTATCAGAGCTATTGTCACCATGCTTAATGCAATCGTCGTCACGATTGAGAACACTATTGAGTTACATACTTTCTCTTCTAATATTTCCGTGCATAGGTATATTATTCTTGGCTTTCAAATTATCAGTGCTGCAATGCATTGATTTTTTTTTTCAAGTGCTGCAATGGATCTCTTGACCCGGACTCTAGTGGGAAAGACGAGAAACAAGCAAGCAAAATGGGTCAAGGAGATCACAAGTCTCACCAGTTAGGTGTTAGGCCTCATTGCGTGAGGGGAAGATGTGAATAAATTCATTGCCACAATTTTTGTTAGCTCAATTTTTTCTCGCCGAGCAGGTAACAATCTTGTACGAAGGTAAAGATCCGGATACCCTGAGAACTAAATGATTTTGATTTTTGGACCCAGTAACCCAAAGGGATATGGATCATCTTTTCAAGACCAAAATCAACAGGTCAAGTTCAAATTGAAAGAGTAAACTATCAGCATATGGCTACAATATGAGGAGACAGATGAGGAAACTACTTCCATTATAAATTCCACCAACAACAGTAAAATAATCTATAAGCCAGAGATAACCGGTGCTGAGCCATAGAGGACCTGCAAAATGGTATCGAACTTGGATATGTTCAGAATAAACACAAGTTCAGTCTAAGAAACTCTTGCCAAAGATGAGAATCCTACTTTGACTCAAATAACTACAAAACAATACTGATTCTGATGATTTGATCAGCCAGCAGCATAAGGTTATTCAGCAAGCCAAGAAGGGAACCAAGCACGCGGCAATCTCTTCAATTTCTCTCCAACCCAATTCTCTTCACAAATTCTTGAAAGCAGACTCATGAGTAGGGGCCTTCCGTGGGGTCAACCTTGCAAGCAGAGCCTTGTTCTGGCAGTGCTCTGTATCGACAAAATAGAAGCTCCCATTGGCCTTGAATGTCACGAAGGGCCTATTAGTCTCTGGTGGCCGAATATCAGAGAACTTGAGGGTCCTTGGTATGTAAGTTGCCATCCAGGACATCATCTCCACATCAAATGTATCGGATCCAGGCTTCCACTTGAGCTTGTGAATGTATGGGCTCACGAACCAATGAAGGGCTGCAGTGGTGGAAGCACTTAAGAAGATCACAGTGGATGCCACGGCTCCTTTCAGGATCACATTCATGTCAGGAGATGTCATGAAGGTGATCACGGGACCCAAGGAGACTGAAAGGCAGCAGGTGGAGAGTGAGAGGAGCTTGACTTTCTTGATGGTGCTTGAGATGGGCCCGTAGTAGACAAAGCCATCTTCCTTCTCATCTTCCCGGGAATCTAACCCCTTGCGGGGCCCTATTGCGATCCGGCTATCATCTTCAGTTGCTGTGGCCTGAGAAAACCACCTCGACTGAGCAGGAGAGCAGTGGGAGGAGGAGTTAAAGATCGGATTGGGATTCCACGCATTAGAGATTGCCCGATATCTGCATAATTGGGAACCTGAACCAGAGAAAGACAAAGAAGGGACAAATTCACGAATATTCTTCCTTCTACTCCTGCAGAAAGTTGAGAGACAAAGGTCCACAACAATGGCAAGCATCTCTATTCAATTTCAAATACCTTAAACATTAAGCCTTCCACGTCAAGACAACTGAAATGCTCAATCAACTTCAAAGAGAGAGCTTGACATGGTACCAGCTTGAATTATATCACAACAAAAGTGGAGCTTGCAATGGCAATCAGTCTCTCAGTTCAAATGAAACAATAGCATATTCAACGCAAATGCTCATTGCCGTGAAAATAAAAATCAATTACAATTCGTATTACCATGAAGATAAAATTCAATTGCAATTTTGAGTGAACTATAAGGCAAATGTGCGCTTGTTACATGCAATAGTTACAGTCTCGGGAAATTTTTAGCAAAGGCTCGCATCTAATTGCATTGCAGATAGTTTTTCATGTTGAGAGTAAAATATCAGCACCTACTTGCTATTCCATCTAAGAAATTGAGCAAATCAACCACGTAGAAAAGATCTCTGCTAAGTCTGCGTTGGGCAAGATTCATCCTAAGCACTGCTTATTCATCTGTACGACCTCGTACTTCAAAAGGAACACAGTCAACAACACTGAAAGGCAAATAGATCAGAAAGAGCAAAGAGTTGATCAAAAGCTCCTCTTGAAAGTGCAACAGGAAGAAGAACCAATCAACAAGATGACGACATGACAGAATCAGCTGAAATCAACAAGACTATGTTGTGAATGGGATCTTTCACCGTAACCCCACAGCAAAAATTCAGAACACGACAAGCTAAACGGCGTCCCGAGAAGATCCACCAATATTTCAGGAGATAAGAAACTCAACAAACAGCACAACTCTCCGTCTAATTGCTTCCAAGAAATCGCTATCAGGAGAGAAGATTTGGGAGGTGAGAGATGGAGACCTGAAGCGAAGGAGAGGTGCTTCGATTGGGAGCGGACCAGTTGGAGAAGAGCCACCCTCGCCATTTCTCTCCTCTCTGCAACGTCTCTGTTCACTATGACCTCCTGCCACAGCGCGGAGGAGGAGAATCAAGGGGTTTTTTCCTTGGGGTAGCGGAGTTGCTATGGGCCTCTCACGGGCCAATTGCCGCGGCCCAGCCCAAACTACGCCGACTGCTCTCTTTGTTCGCCGTCGGAATCCTTCTCTGCCTGTCATCCGCCTCGCTCCGGTCGAGATTCCATGCCTCTCGGAAAAACTCCAAAGAAAATCTTAGAAATATGGAGAATTAGCCCAAAGGTTAGTCTAGGAATACACTGAGCTCTCCAAGGGAAGAATGAATATTTTTTTATTATGATTAAAAAAATTGAATTTAAGCAATAGAGAAAAATATAATTTATTATAATATAAGATTAAATGAAGAAAATAAATGAATGAGTTGGGCACACAATATTTTTTTTTAAAGTCAGAAGGCAATAGGACCACAGCTGGACCGGGCCGGCAAGGTTGACTCTTACCCGGTCTATCCAACCAAACCGGAGGAACTAGTCGAGACAACAAATACTCTATACTCCCGGGACTACGTGAGTTTGTGAGGAACATTGGTGCGTGGGTTCCACACTTCTCTCCCTTGGGCGTACGTGCTCCCGGCGTTCATTGAAACATCCTCAGCAACGAACTTGACCAAAGCAGCGTGTGGACAGCACGGCGTCGTTTGTTCTTCTCGCCCCACGGCGCCCCCCACCCCCCCACAACCACCACCTCTACGTTGAGAAAAAGAACAAGGGGAAGTCTTCCACTTCCTCCTCTGCATCCTCTTCTTACCAACTCCTCCCGGTCTCTCTGTCTTCGTCTCTGTGATCCAGGTACCGGTTCGAATTCCGCCTTTCCTCAGATTTCTGTTTTCTGGTGTGATGAAGTTTATTTTTTAGTCACCAATTGCCATGGTTGAGGAGCTGTTCTCTGTCGATGATTCTTGTCGTGCGCCGATATGATCTCTTCGTTTGTTTCGTCTGTGGATTTTGTTTCAGTTTCTCTTTCTACTTCAATTCCGATTGTCATCCGGAACTTTCATAAGATTACCGGCGCATCCTTCCTATTGGTCGATAGCTTATTGGCAGTATCTTCCGTAGGTGTAAGTTTTTTGTTTGGATCTGGGACTTTGATGGTTGACAGTTGAGTAATTTCCTGTCTCGGGCTGATGGGGATCTGAGAATTTATGCTTCGCCTAGGAATTAGTGGCCTTTGAAGAAGTTAAACTTTGATTAAGAATTTTAGGGATAGGATCTCATACGGTACTAGCACGGTGGGTCCTTTAATTCTTGCAGTCCTCTTGCTGTTGTGTCTTCTGCAGTTTCCCCGGGTGGAATTATTGGAATGATTGGTCAGCTTGACGCTTTGTTGCCCAGTGATTGAGTTGTGATTGCTTATGATATAAGACTTGCGATTTCCAACTGGGTTCTCTCTTTGTGCTCATCATGAGTGGCTGATACAGTTCTCGAAACATGACTTCTAGCTTGCATCTTCCTGGTGTTCATGGAATTTTTCACACTTTTAGTTCTGTCCATATATGTGGCATGCCATTTCCAATTCGAGTGTTGACTCAGGAGAACTTTTAACCATGGTCCTTTGCCTTGCTTTCTCGAGCATATGAGCTTTTATCATAAATGTTTGTTCAGACCTTTGGTTCTGTCATTGGACTTGTTATCATAAGCAACTGCTCATGTGCACTTCCTGCCCTTTGTGCAGGCATACAGTTTATTACGTGAATGATGGATGTTTTCTTCAGAGATTTGAGTGAGGAGTCAGTGCCTTCTCAGTTCGATATCTTTAGGTGCCCCTTTTTGAGGAACATCAATGAGCCTACTAATTTCTCTTTTGCCTCAACCATGCCATTTCCAATGCCTGTAAGTTATAGACTTATCTTTATATATCTGTCTCTGCTTCTCAAATTGGTGTCTATGTGATATATATATATATATATATATATATATTTCAAATTAGTGTCATTTGTAGTTTATTTATGTAAAAACTGCATTGTATCTATTGTAACAATTATCCAAGGGAATGAACAAATATGAGTAGATATTTCTTTGTGATTCAGGTACGTGGGGCCAAAGGACCAATATTCGAAGATGGCCCCAATTTTGATATGGCGTTCAGGCTTTTCCATGGCCGTGATGGAGTAGTCCCACTATCAGAGAGATCATGCACCCGCTTGGAGAAACAACAGCCTGAGGCTGCTGCACCTCCACCTCAGTTTCACCCATTAGCTGCAAAGGCTGCTACCATCAGTCTCTCATCCTTTGGACCTGGAGGACCTTTTGGCTTCGATTCTTTCTTTCAGAAATTGAACAGTCAGAAACAAAAATCAAAATCGTCCAAGGACTCTTCTTCACAGGTAGATGAATGGTTATTTCTACTGGGCTTATTATGATGGAGATATTGGGATCTTCTGAAGTTTGTATTTTGGCTCTAATTCTTGATTCACGGGATTGCTTCTCAGGGAAAGTCAGATCATGAGGCTTTGGGCAATGAATGGTTGGAAACTGGGAACTGTCCAATTGCCAAGTCTTACCGTGCGGTGAGCAGTGTATTGCCCCTTGTGGCAAAGGTCCTACAGCCTCCTCCTGGGATGAAGTTCAGGTGCCCCCCAGCAATAGTAGCTGCCCGGGCAGCCATAGCACGCACTACTTTTGCTAAGAACCTTAGGCCGCAGCCTTTACCTGCAAAGATCCTTGTGATTGGACTCTTAGGAATGGCAGCAAATGTTCCTTTAGGTATATGGAGGGAACATACGAAGAAGTTCTCTCCTTCTTGGTTTGCTGCTGTCCATGCTGCAGTTCCCTTTATAGCATTGCTGAGGAAGTCAGTTTTGATGCCAAAATCAGCAATGGCCTTCACAATTGCGGCATCTGTTCTGGGTCAAGTAATCGGGTCCAGGGCAGAACGCAACCGACTGAAGGCATCAGCTGCTAAGAAACTCACTCTGCTCAAGACCCCTTCTGAAGTTGGTAAGGCAAGCCAGTTCAAGATGGTTGAGGTTAAAGGTGGCCACTGCGGGAACCCAATGGAGTGGGAACAACTCGCTCTTCAGGTGGCAGGATCCTCTTCATCTACTGATGTGTTCTGCTGATTCTTGATATTGTTGCAGTTTGCCCCATCAAGTTCTTCTGGGTCCGGGTTGTAATTCATGTGTTATACTATGCGATCATTTCCTTTGTCTGTTCTATTCGTGAGCCTGGTGTCTTCTTTCCCATCTGATGTTGAATAAAGAAGACGAATTGAGAAACTTTTGTTGTCAATGAGTCTTTCCTTGAAATAGTGAGATAAGTTGCTGAGATCTCTCCCTCTGGGCTTAACATTTTGGTGGTGCAAATTTAGTGAGAAGCATAGGGGCTTGACAATTTAATCCGCCTGCTGCTATCATCAGCTCAAATTTGTATGGCTGTACAGGTTAACTAATAAAAAAAATATCTACAAAGAATTTAACAATTGAGAAGTAATCTCAAACAATCATGACCACCAGTAAGTGATCCAATCTCCTTTTAAGCCTTCGAGTAGAGTCAGAGGAGTCGAGAACATTATTTCATCCAAAATACAGGGTCTAAGGACATCTCCGAGAATTTTCTTGAACCCATGAAAGCAACTATATCAGTCGGTGGGTCGTCGAGCGGCTATATCTCCTCTTTAGTCTTCAAGGAGTTGAGAACATTCACCTCGCTGGTCTTCCTGACCTGGCAGTTATAGAAGCTGAAGACGTAAAAGTGCCTTCCCAAATTGCGGTTGAAGAAGATTATGAGTTTGAAGTTTGAATAATACATTTACATCTTTATGAACTCCTTACCCCCAGGAAGGTTAAGGATGCCTATAAGGGTGTTTGGCAGGCTGTGGAGCGAGCAATTAAATGGTAGCACAAAAGTAGGAGAAAAAGAAAAAGAAGGGTAAAAGCAGCTAACTTTGCTTCCTGCCTCGGGTGGCCTCTGTCTCAGGTTGGATAGGAGAATTATTTCAGGAGACACATTTGAATCTCTAGCAGACTCTCCAAGTAGTTAAGAGTAGAGAATCTTCTTTTCCTCACCACCCCATGAAAAATTAGCTGGATTTCTTCTCACTATCATTGGCAAATAGTACAGTGCATACTTTGACACTGGTTTGAGTTCTTGAGGGATAGGCTGCTTGGTAGTTGCTTATTAGCCGATAATTTCTCCCCCTCCCTCCTGTTTTTTTTTTTTTTTCTGCAGGAACTGCTTTTCGTTTTCTTTGTTTAAAATCTCCTCCAATTGCTGATACTCACAGAGCACATAGAATAAGGCTGCAAACCCTTTGCTGGAAAGTTTACCGGCACCGAACATTTTCACTGTTAACTTCATCTCAGTGACTGTTCTGCTAACCTAAGATTTCATTCCATCTCACTTCCTGGGAGGATTCTTGGTTCTCGGATGTGGTAAATGTCCAGATTCCCTTAGAGGAACTTTGCATCCAGGCAAGGGGAGAGGATACTTAATCTGCCCACATTTCAAGCGGTATGTGAATCAAAGAGAGCATTAAAAGGAAGAGGATATCTTTTTATCAACTTGTTTATTGATCAGGAATGAATATATTCTTCAACCCCCAGCTTTAGACAAACGGCACTCAGTCTTATGGTTCAGATCAAGACTTGCATGCGAGGCTACAAAGGGGTCCACCAAGAAACAAAAGGAGCAGAATTCACAAGTTGCAGAAAATTTGCTCATACCAGTTTGCCTCTAATATTCTTTCCTTGCCTTGAATAATGCAAGAGGGAACAAATTCTTCCTCCAACACAATTCAGAAGATCAATTCTGCTCTCAAAGGGACGGTCTGTGCCTGATACAGAGCTATGAAAAGTATTCATTTCCTCTACATTATGATGGAATCTAAAAGTTTTTTTTTTTTTGTTGGGGGGGGGGGTGGGGGGGTGGGTGGGGTGTGGCGGTGGTGCTGCTCAGGGCTTAATCCCTGAAAGCTTTGCACTAATGACCACAATTGACAGTACAAACTAACCTGATTCACCAAACTTCAAGTAATATCCATGTCAACTGTTCGATCGGATATTATGTAGTAACCTGATCGATCACATCCCATAGCTCAAATCTTTATACTTGCTTGCATGTTGATAGGATAAGATTGGAGGCATAGTTTATGTCAATTATACATAAAAGTTAGAGGGAATATCATATGACATGGCAAAGCAGACAATCACAGCAAAAGGGTATCCACATTCTCTTTTTAATTGTTGCTCTATTCTGTTAAAAAGAAGAAGAAGAAGAAAAATAAATCAAAAGCAATGTTATATGTGTTCACCTTCACCATTTACAATCTCTACGCTCAGAGAAGCAGAGAGAAAGAGCATAAACAGGAAAAGCAGAGAGAAACAGGGAGAGCCGGGATAGAGTTTAGAGCTTGAAAGATGTACCGTTTCAGCAACACACTGATCGGGTTCCTAAACCTCTTCACGCTCCTGGCATCAATACCGATAATCGGGGCGGGCCTATGGATGGCGAAGAGCAGCACGACCTGCGAGAACTTCCTGCGGACGCCGCTGCTCGTCATCGGCTTCGTGATCCTGGTGGTTTCCTTGGTGGGATTCATCGGCGCCTGTTTCCAAGTGGCATGGGCCCTGTGGGTCTACCTGCTGGTCATGCTGTGCCTCATCGCCGCTCTCCTGGGGCTCACTATCTTCGGCCTCGTGGTCACGGGCCCCGGCGGCGGCGTCGATGTCCCAGGGAGGAACTACCGGGAGTACCGGCTCACCGACTACTCCCCCTGGCTCAGGAATCGAGTCAAGGACCCGCAATACTGGAGCGCCATCAGGAACTGTATCATCGGGTCCAGCACCTGCGCCAAGATCACCTCATGGGGCCCTCTCGATTACCTGCAGCGGGATATGTCTCCGATTCAGGTACGATGCGACAATAATATGCTCCTAACAAGGTAAAAGTTCTTCCCAGCTCCTCCGAATAATGTTCGTTTGTTTCGTTATCAGTCGGGCTGCTGTAAGCCGCCGACTGCCTGCACGTACAACACGGCGGTGATGGCGGCCCAGGATCCCGACTGCTACAAGTGGAACAACGCCCCTACGGTGCTGTGCTACGAGTGCGACTCGTGCAAGGCCGGGGTGCTGGAGAACATCAGGAATAACTGGCACAAGATCTCGGTGCTCAACATCGTGGTGCTCGTCCTGCTCATCGGCATCTACTCGATCGGGTGCTGCGCGTTCCGGAACACGAGGCGGGCGGAGACCGATTACCCTCACGGGGAGAACAGGATGAGGAAGGTCCGGCCGAGATGGGACTACTACTGGTGAGTTGAACGAGCCACCCCCACCGCATATGCTGCCATCCACTCATCTTCCGACTGGCCTCTCTGCCTCCTGTTCTTTTCTGCCTTCTGCTACACGATACTCCATCGAAACATTACACTCGATGGCTAGACTTATCCATGGACCGGTTGCCTTGAGGCCGTGATTGGGCCTCAGTGAGGCCCATTAAGTGATGGGATCGGCCCAATCTATTTTGTTAGTGGGCTCTCTCAATGAATGAACATTAACGCTTCTTGCGCCGCGCGTTTGCGCTTTTGTGTCACAGGTGGAGATGGTGGCATGACTTCAAGGAGTGGCTATACTAAGCTCAGTTGATCAACATTTCCTGTGCCCCCCCCTTTTCCTTCGGTATTGTGATTTTAAGCATGAGCTCTCCATATGTATGTATTTGATCATCTTTCTGTCTAACATCGATTGATACACACAGTAAGGATATGTCACATCCATAGTTTCTTTGTATTGTTATTTGCCGTTTACCTTTTCGAACCGATGGTAGTTTTCCATCTTGAAAAAGAAAAATTGTGTCAAATTCAATGAGTTTCTTTGTACACTTTTTTGCTTTTTATCCTTTCGAGTAAGGGTAATTTTTCGTATAAAAAATGGATGGAGAACACTACTCATCTGTGGGGCTAAGCCATATCTCAAACAAAAAAAGAAAAAAAGAACTTTCTTTTTGGGTCACCTTGATGAAGTGAGCGATTTGTTGGTGGTTTGATAAAGTGGAGAAACGAGGGAGAGTAGTACAATCTAACCGGGAAGAGTCGGAGATCAGCCCCAGAGAGACGTGACCCGGAGGAGGCTGCTATCAGTTTCTCCGATTTCTGTGTCAGGAGAAGAAAGACTTCCGGGGTACGTTTTTGGGTTGCTCTGCACATCTCTCTCTGGTACATGAACGTAGTGATGATGGTAAAAAGAGTAACAGTTAGCCAGTAAAATTAGGATCCCAATGCATACTCTCTCTGCTGTTTCGCAAGTTTAGCCTGAAATCAGCTGAAGCTTAAAGCTCCGTTAGTTCTTCTGCTGTTGCTGCAATATCATATTTCTAATAAGCAGCATATATATACTCCATAGACCAAGAATACCTTCAGTTTCACTGGCGAAATACATATCAAATGATTCACAAGTAACATGCACAGAAAAGAACTGCAAATTTTGGCTTGCTGTAAGGAGCGTAATCCGCAGTGACATTGCAAAACCAAATCTCTCCAGTCACGATAACAGGAAGAGAAAAGCAAAATCGTAGTTTAAAAAAAAAAAGGAGAGAAAACAAGATGTCAGTACTCCACAAATCTGCAGCAAAATGCTGTGACTTAACGACACAAAAGATTCTTGTGTGTTACAGTGCTGTACTGTTGATTGTCCAAGAGCTGTCAAACATTTGCTGCAGCATCCCTTTGAGAATCTTCTGCACACCGTGCAGCAGCCATTCTCTCAGCTGCAAGCCTCTCTTCCAAGGCCGAGCTCCTCGTTCTCTGTTACCAGTTTTCAGTCAGGACAATAAAAGCTCCTTTATGTTATAGGTAGAGAAAATCTTCTGCTCTGCTACATACTAACGTCTCCCTTCTCATGTAGTACAATGCGATTTCGGTGACAAAAACACAGAGCGAAGTCGAAAAGTTGACTACGAATGTGAACTTCACGAACTCCCCAGACAGAACCCCACATAGGCTCAAGCAGCCTTCCCATGGAAAGAAGACCAACAAGACTGGCAAAAGCCCAGAAACAACCGGGTAAAGAACCACTAGAAGAGGAAAATCGTGACGGGAAAATTTCTCATGGGAAGAAGTGGCTCTAAATTACGTACGCCATAGACTGATTGCTCGATGATGCAACCAGCAATTACAAGATTCCAACCAAATCGAATTGTCCTGCAAGGAGAAGACAAATCCGACGAAGGTCTCAACAGTTTCGGCGCCTGGACAGATGTAACTGTACATCAATGGTCATCTTGAGCTACTGTACTGAAAAAAAAATCTGTCTATCAGAATTCAGGCTATCTTCGCTCTAGAGTATAAGATGAAAATTCGTAACTGTAGATCACATAAAATTTCCAGAAAAAGAAAAGGAATTTTCAGCCTTGAAGATCATATTATCACATCAATGCTAATCTCACGTTTGATAAACAATCAACAACACCGACTTCAGCTGCCTGGGGTGAATCTCCCTGCACGCACGATATAGCAGAAAAAAGGGGATAGAAAAGGTTGAAAAAACAGCTGAATTGAGGGTACCTAGCAGGAATCAGAGCTAAGTAAGCGACAGTGCCAGGGGAGATCTGCACCGCCGCGGCGTATCCGCCGACGAGCACCACCGCCAAGCCCTTGCAGAGAGCTTCGTGAATCCACCATGCATGCTCGCTCCCCGAAATTCCAACCACAAAATCAACTGAAATCAGCAGGGAATTCAAGGGCAGTAAAATGGGACCCGCTGGCGGAACAAATTCAAAGCGTCCCCAGTAACCTTTCCAAAATGCCTGCATTTTTTTTTTTTTCGTCGGCGTTTAAGTGTCACGATCTTGGTATCTAGCCACAAGGAAGTGATGTAGAGGCAAAGCAATTTTCATTTTTCTCATGCTGAGGATCTACATTTTGGTATTATCTCTCGTTCATTTCTATCTTTCATGTAACTATAATTCTTAAATCTAATTCGAATCGATAAAACTTTTATACCTCTTTATTCTTCTCTTTCTCCATCACTTTTAAATTTTCCAGATTTGTTTGGTAATTTTATGTTTTGTTTAGTCGATTTGCCTTCAACCAGTGGTGGTGCTTCACTAGATTAATCTCTGCATGGCTATATATGTATATAAAAGAAGATTCGTGGAATTTAAGGAATCTAGCAATGCTGATTGCTGGGATAAACTTAAATCAGTTTATAGAGATTATATATGGATGCAATTCGGTCCAATGTCGAGGCCCACTGTTCCAGCCCAAGGGGCCCGTTTTGCTAGAGCAGCCCAAAAATCTGTCCCTTTTTTTAAATTCCTAATAAATAATAATGGAATACATCAATAGAAATACAAATGATGATTTAGATAATACAATAAAATACATCTGCTATTTTTCATAATAAATTAATAAATAAGCTATCATATTTTTTCTTGTTTAAGTGTGAGCTCCACTCGTATCATCACTAACTTATATTCAACTCAGATGACATATAAGATTTTCAATGCATTTGTCCGATTCAAAGCCCTTCACTGGACCACACAAAAGAATCTCCATATCCATCTAGGAATCCCACGGATTGACTAAGATGCCACGTGGCCCAATGAACACCAGCCAAGCTCAAGGATCATGAACCAATAGCAATCCACTCTCGGATACTCACCTATACCCCCTCCTCCCATTTTGGCTTCCCTCCCCTTCCTCCATTTGACCCCTCCCCTACTTACCGTCCCATTCTCAGGAAAGTCCCATTCCGAGAGCTTAATTTCCCTTACTCTGTGGATTCAGGCCCTGAGAATGGCTTCCAGCGCACTGATGATGAGCTGCGGCGTTGCCGCCTCTGCCTTCCCCTCGGTCCTCTCCTCCTCCAAGACGAAATTTGCTGCCTCGGTCCCGCTCCTGAGCGGCGCTGCCAACTCAACCTCCCGCTTCTCCATGTCCGCTGAGTGGATGCCCGGTCAACCCCGGCCACCATACCCCGATGGCTCAGCTCCTGGGTTAGTTGATATCCGACTGCTGCAGTTATTATATCACTCTACATTCCTCTCATGACTACAAGTTTGAGCTTTCAAATCGGCGGGTATATATGACACTTGTACATTACTTTTCGCTGCTGAGATATCCTCGCGAGCTTCTGTCGTTGGAAAAATGGCAAATATGTCTAAATGAGAGATTGTTTCTTATGATATTTTTCAAATATTTCGAATAGAAGAATTTGATATCATAAATATTCTATTATATTGGAAAATATTTCGAAACAAATATATTCGAATGTCTTTTGAATATTTTTAAATATAATATTATATCAAATCTCTTGTCGGTTAATGTACGATCAGATTTTGTATCTAATTCCATCTAGATATCGATATGGGTTGCCATATTGGAGATGATTCCCATCAACATCTATTTATCTTTGAGCTAGTTGCTCACTTGCATTAATTGTAAGAACAAGTCTTGAAAACTTCATTCTGTATGTACATGATTTTTCCGTAGTATTTTGCATTCATTCGTGTTCATCAGGGGCTCGGAATCTATGTAACTCACAATCTCCATTGCCGTTGTGTTCTCAGAGACTAATGTCCACGTATCCTCAAGCATGCATAAGAGGGGTTGAATCAATTTTAATGACATCATGTTTGTCACAAGCCTCGATTTTTCAAATTCTTTCTTTTTATCTATTTGATCGTTTAATTTATAATTTTATATCAAACTACTTCTTATCCATATTACCTTCAAATTTAGTCTAACAATTAGAGCTTCCTCGATTAGAAACCTTGCTAGATTCAATGTGATCAAGTAGAACAACATTTTTTTTACTACAATCTCTTATAATTCAACCCGTTGAACTCCTCAAGTACCTTACATGGACACTAAAAGTAACCACGTTCTTGTCACAACCGCTAGAGTGGGGATCTATTCCTGTGATAGCGCTAGGAAGTTTGGCTTCTTGCTAGTGTTCTGCCTACAACGGACTCGAATTTTTTCCGAATGTGGAAGGCTCTATCTCAATCGTTGTTGTACCTTTGGCTGGTGCAAGCTACCATGCCTACTACAATTACTATGAACCACAATAAGAAACCCGAGAAGTACAATAGGTTGAATTTCAAGAGATGGCAACAAAAGATGTTGTTCCACCCGATCATGCTGAATCCGACAAGCTTCGAAACTGAAGAAGGTAGACTAAATTTGAAGAAAATATGGGTAAGTAGTAATTTCAAATGAAATTATAAATTGGTCAAATAAGTAGAGAAAAAGAATTCAAAAAATTGAAGCTCGTTGCAATTAGGATATCCTTAAAACTGATTCGACCATTTCTATGTGTGCCTGAGGATACGTAAATGTTAGTTTTCCATAATACAATAGGTGCCAAGGTTGTGAGTTTCACGGAACTCTTAGCTCTTGATGAACACGAATAGGTGCAAAACACTACCAAAAATCATGTACGTATCGAAGTTTTCAAGAATTTTTTTCCCAATTAATACAAATGAGCAACCAACTCGAAAATAAATAGATGTAAATAGGGATCAATATCTAATATGGCAAATATAATTAACTAAATATTTGATATAATATCTATAAAAAAATGTTTAAAAGATATTCAAATATATATAATATTGGAACATATCATAATATTTATGGTATCAAATTCATCTATTCGAAATATCTACCAAATATTATAAGAAATAATTTATCATTCACATATATTTGCCAAATTTCCAACATTTGTTGTGTACAACAATTTCGGATTCGGCCCACTTCGGCTAGGAAAGGTTCCGGAGAACCTCGAGAGGTTCAAGGAGTCAGAACTCATTCACTGCAGATGGGCTATGCTCGCCGTAGTAAGTGTCTCTTCTTTCTCTTGTCTCATAAAATTTGGCGTGATCTAAGCATCGTTGATTGGAATACTTTCTTATTATTTTTCTGGCTGCTGCCGGGGATGCTGGTGCCGGAGGCTCTGGGTCTCGGTAACTGGGTCCAGGCCCCGGAGGCCAGGCCACCTACTTGGGCAACCCGGTGCCATGGGGTACCCTCCCAACCATCCTAGTGATCGAGTTCCTGGCGACCGCATTCGTGGAGCACCAGAGGAGCATGGAGAAGGACCCGGAGAAGAAGAAGTACCCCCCGGTGGGGGCTTTCGACCCATTGGGCTACTCCAAGGACCCCGTCAAGTTCCAGCAGCACAAGGTCAAGGAGATCAAGAACGGTAATCATCACCACAAAAAAGGGAAACAAGAAAACCCTCGGTGATCATATGTGCACATTCTCCTTTTTTTCTCTCGATGATGGGTGAGTTCATATGCGTTAGTATCTTATGACAAGTCGGTTGGCATCGTTGGCGTTCGTGGGGTTCTGCGTAGAACAGTCGGCGTACCCGGGCATTGGACCTCTCGAGAACTTGGCGACTGACCTGTCGGATCCATGGCACAGCAACATCGGGGACATCATCATCCCCAGATCCCTTTTGCCCTAGTGATTTGCCATCCCCACACATAATTTGCTGGTCGATCAACATCAGCCCTCAATACTCTTACCTATCTCTTGTAAAATTCCATGTAATCAAATCATCCACGAGTAATCGATTCTCTCTCTCTCCCTCTCCCTCTCTGAATACGTGTGTAGAAAGGAGAGTTGATGCGGGATACATAGCCTTCGATCCTCTCTTTCTTCCACGGTTCCACCACTTATAATCCTGTGTCTCTCGTGTAATGGAGAACAGAGTTTGTTCTTCATGCGAGAACGAGTATCAGGTCTCTTTGGCAAATAAGTGAGATCCATTATGCGACAAGGGTCAATTATTCTCTCGAGAAGAAATTATTTTGATTTTCGCTGTCATTTCTTGAGTCGGAATTTCCTTCTGGTGAGAGGCTCGATCGATCTAAAGACAAACCAGACCCCAGATATACCCCCGTAACAATCGGGTCCTGTACATATATGGCAGCAGAGAAATTCGAACCAAACCACATATTCATACTTCAAGAACATAACCTTTCTCTTGAGTGAGAGAAGCCAGCGGATTAATGCGCCGATAACGCGGATCATATCAAGACATCCAAGTCAATAGGATGCCATTGTACCAAACTATTTTCTCAAATCATGTTCTTATTTAGTCGAAAACTTTGAAGGTGTGGATATTATTATTTGTTGACAATGTGACAATTTGTCACTCTTAGTTGATCTCTTTCACCGTATACACCTATTCCAGAAGAGTAATTGGAGACGGAGGGCCGCCATTGTAGAAGCACAAACAGATCTGTCCACTGCTGATGGGCGAACGCAGGCAGACGGCTTTGATAAGCTTGGGGCCGTGCGCCGCCTTGCACTTATTGGTGCAGTCGGGCTGCTTGCACTCTATAACCATCCTGACTCCTTCCACCGCTTCCGGGCCAGTGATCGTAAGTGCGAACAGGCACGATGAGAGCCAGCGCCACGGTCTTGACTGGCAATTTGTACTTGCCTACCATCAGAAACTCTTCTTTTTTCTCCCTTCCGTGTCAGTTCCTTTGTTCTCTGCAGTTCCTTTCCCTTCGGGCTGTTCAATTTATAGGAGCAAATTCTGCTCATGACGGCAAGTTTCTGATTTCCGTTTCCTTGTATGAGTAATGAAGGGAGTTAAGTAATTTCCCTTTAGGATTGTCACTTCATTCTCCCTAGGCTGGGCAAATCAAGTCGTTAATGGTTCCAGCTCAATGGAGGATATCGTATTTACAACATTTCCTGAGAGGGCCCTCGATGAGTCCTCGTCTCACAGGATCTTTTAAAGCTGAAAATTTCTTGCTGAAAGTCTGAATCGAGTGATTGTCTGGAGGCTAATTTAGAGGAGTATCAGGCTCGAAGATATTTGAACAATATCTTTACATTCGCCAAGAAACACAATTCCACATCAAAGAACAGTTTTAAAAATACGAGAGAACTGTCATATTAGTTTAACCTGATGAGTTCGACATTTTGCTCATAATCCCGAGCAATATTTTAACAGTAATGGGAGGACACGATTAGAACTGACAAAAGGGTCCAGAAATTGAGAACCTGCTGGGAAGAGGAAGATGTACCTGTTAAACAGAACTATTGCGTTACATGGACGGACAACAGAGCCGAGAAGATATGATTTCTGAATAGATATGATATGCACGGTGTTTTTCAAGTAAATTGAATTGGAAAAACAGAACCGTCTTACCTGGAAATGAGTCCTCCGTGGAGGCTGCAGAATCCTGTTCTGCAGTATTCTGTCGAAGCATGCTCTGTGAAATCGAAGCTGATTCTCCCAGGTAAGCCCGGGTAAGTGTCTCAATCCTTCTCAACTCCTGAGTACTGCAAGACAATCATAGCATCTTTTATCTGGGAGCTCTACGCTGAACATTTCGAGCCTACTTGTTTGATTCGGGTACTCTCCTACACCATGTCAACCATATGCAGCACCCTAATAGTTATGAGTTCGTACCTCGGACTCAGAAGATGGTTTGAGTCAACTTTGGCAGAATAGGAAGATTGAACCCAGGAAACATTCTCCAACCCGTTTAAGATGATCAGTCTTTTGCTGTTTGGAAGAGAGTTACTTGCTATGATCACGTTTCCTGGTACTCTCCCGAATCTGCAGAAGGGAGGAAGAACATCAAGATCAGCAAGTACTACCTTTGAAATTATCAGAAGCTCTCCAAGCATAATATCGATTTACCATGAGTAAAAACAATCATTGATACTTACGAACATGCCCCGGGATAACCGTTTATTTCTTGGCAACCTCCTTCTGGACATAAGTACCTGCATTAAGATGGATTTTCTCAGACCGTCCTGGAATCCGTCCCTCAGACTACGGAAGAACTAATTCGAATCGAGATGAACAGATACTCACAAGAAGTCACGAATGGATTTCGTGGACCATGATCGGTTGTAAGGCCCCTCCATGGAATATAACAATGGAGTGTCACCCCTCACAAATGCAATGTCTCCCAACCCTTCCATAAGGCACCTAAACGCCCCTCTATCCCCACTGTACAACATATCACAGGATCCACTCTCCCCGTGACCACAGCCACCACAAATCCAAGCTGCTTTCTCCTCCTCAAACCCTGAGGCTGACGGGGCACAGACCTCTGAGAAGAAACCCGTAGCTAACTCCTCAATGGTGCTAGACCGGTCTCTGGCCATCCGTTTCCTAAGATGGTCCAGGGGGTAATTCCAGCCAGATGCCGAGGAGCGGGTTCCATGGCAGGATCGTGCTCCCTTGAAGTCCATGAGGGAGGTCTTCCTCGATTTACAAGACGTTCTTGGGACGACTGCAACTGATTCGTACGATCCGGCATGGTTGCAGTAGACTTCACTGGCAATGGCCTTGAGGGAGAAGTTGAGGAATGCAGTGAAGGCAAGCCCTGCTTCCAGGCTTATCAGGTCTGCTTCTCCCTGCTTTATTGCCTCCAAGCATTCCTTGGTTGTTTCTTTGCTCACACTTCACAATATGAAAAAGTATGATTTTCAGCGTGTGAAAGCCGGATGATTTAAGGAAAACATGGAGAAGATATGCGGTCACAATAATATATATATATATATATATATATATATATATATACACAACACTCAAATACGACATCTTCACCTTGACTAACTCAAGCTGATTTACATCATATAAAAATTTCCGTTTTCTCCGAGGAGCAATAGAGAGTTGAGTTTTCTCCTTACCACTTCCACGTGTAATTACTGGCTTGGCTCAGGACCCCGGATATGTAACGGCAGTCCACCACCTCCTCCCCAACAGTGCACCATGTCACCGTCTCCGGCTCTGGATTCCTAGCCGGAGAACCAAAATTCCCGGAATCTCCGTCCCCACTACCACCACTGGATTGTTCTTCTGTCTCGGGCGACCAAGCTGCGGCAACTGACTTGTCCAAACCAGCGGGCGATGTGGCTGGTGGCTCTGACAGTGGCGGTGCTGGTGGAGATACACCACCGCGAGGCCAGGAATCTCCACCTACAGGCTCGGGAGGCGATCCGAATTCTCTGGGAAAGTATGGCGCTGGGGATGGAGCGGAAGCTGAAACTAAGATCGAGTTATCCCCGTGAGCTGGAGTACAAGTGAATGAGAAGAAGAGAATCGAGATGAGAGCGACTCTCGAATTCTGCATTTTCTACGGATTCAATTCAGGATTATTAATGCAGCCTGGATCTGTGAAATACATATGGCAAAGTTTTCGCATGACTTGCAAAGCTCTAAGGTGGTGGCGTTGCCGCGAAGAAATGGGCTGCCTCTAGATTTGCACTTGTGCACGCAGCCGAACGTTGACCTTTGAAGGAGAAAAAAATTAATAAAAAAGAAAAGAAATTACTGACCAATTTTAAGTTTATTCTAAAAATATGATTTACTACATCTATCTATATTATATAAATTTTTATTTATTTTTGTTAAAAATTTGTAGGATACAAGAAGTATATTTTTTCACATATTATATTTACTTATAATATATATATAATATGTGTATACTGCATAGGATATATATATATATAGTGGGATGGGCCTCCGACACATAAATATAGATGAACTGAAATGTTCATTCACGAGGCCCAGGAAGAAGTCCGCTCGGCCGGGTCGGCCCGGACTGCAGATGAGTCGGCCCGAATAACCGCTACATTCCATACCGATTCTCTGGGTTTTGTTTTTTCTGGCTACCCTGAGCCCGGTGAATTGCCTCTCATCTATGGGAGCTAGAAGAAAAACTGATTGATCCGAGTTGCTTCGACAGAACTCAACGCACTGATCGCTGCTGGGCTCATCGAAACTGCTACTCTCGGATCGGAGACGTGCGATCCCAAGAGACCTCTTCCTCTTCGGGAGGGAGACGATCTGCTTCTCAAAGTTCTGTCGTCCTTTTTAAGCAACTGGAAGCCGACGTACTTTGTTTTGACGAAGTTTCTACTGCACAACGAATTAATAACCCACCATTAATACGGACTGTGGGCGTGAGCTCGCTTCTGACAAGACCCAAGTGAGTTTCCGAGAAGAAAACACTGTCGTGGGGATTGGCTCTGACAACGATTCGAGAGGCAAATGCATGCAGCCATTTTAACCACCGGTTGTTGAAACGTTGGTAGAGCTCGAAAAACCCGAATGTACTCCATGGCAAATCTACATTACACACCAACAGCGCTTCACGTGTTTCTTATTTAGCTAATCACTTGAAAGAGAAGAATGAAAAAAAGCCATGCCAACAACAACAAATAATTTCTTGGCGACACCATATAAGATAGTATCAAGCAGCGGGCGACGGCTAGTGAGGTCGATCAGCAGTCAGTCGAACTATTGACTCGACCAGCAGGCAGTTCTCTCGATTTCATTTATATGGTTTTGTTAGGTAGATAATGGCCATCTTCGATCTGGAGGGCTACTTTCCTGTCATGTCCGATCCTTCCAAAGATTGTCAGGTCCAATTATTCCGCTAAATAATTTGCTCTCCCAACATTATATCATATTGAAGACTAAAACATAATACAAAGGACATGACATGAGAAAGTAGTTGCTGGACAAGATGGATCATCTATCAATCTATCTTTATATCCCTCGCTTATTATAAGCAAACAAACAGTGAGAGAGATAGAGAATAAGATTAATGTAAGAAGGATGGATTATTTGTGATCTTCTTCTTCTTCTTCTTCTTCTTCTTCTTCTTCTTCTCGAGATGAGTCGATAAACAATAAATCTTCAGTTTTTACATGGGTCATGGATTTATCTACAGATTCGATCGATCCAAGGAAGATGAGATTCAGAGTCAGAGGATGGACAAGGGAGCTTACTGTTTTTTTTTTTCAACCCTGAATTCAAGAAATCGGCTGCCATCAATGCCCTGAATCCCATTCCTGAAACTAGTATTATATATGCATATGTTTCTATCTTTGTGTGTGTGTATTTTGGGCGATGATTATCGACTTCATTTTAGTGGATGACAAGAGTGGGGGGGAAAACGAAATGTAATGGGAGGAGGAGAGTGCAACACCGAGGAGTCATGTTGGGTGGATTATCATTAGCCAGCCCATCAACCATATCTCAATCAATTTAATGCTAATGAACATAAAAAAAAAAAAAAACTTCCCAATAAAGAGAAACGAGCGATACATCTCAATCCATAAAGAAAACAGACAAATGAGATGGACAAGTCCATTTTATAAAGAAAATATAAAATTGGTTCTCTCAATTTATCTTAAATGAATTATTTCATTGATAAATTGACAATAAGTAATAAGATAAATATAGAGTTTAAAATTTTTGATGATTCGTATTTAAAAATTAATTACATATTATCTGATAGATTAGTCTGTTGTTATAATATCATATATTATTGATATTAGAAAAGAAAACAAAGAAGAGTAAATCTAAACTTAAAAAGTATGAAACAGTTATACAAATTGTACGTCGCCTTCTATCCTTGTCAAGGAATTGAGCGGCAGCAAGAAAGATGAGGTTGAAAGGGGAATCATCTTCTTGATTAATTCATATCTTAGAGACTTAGATTTTATTTCCGCCACTGATGACGCGGTTTCTTATTATACATACCGATTGTATTTGCCACCAAAAGATCATGTACGGTTCGATGCATCATCCCCATGGTTGATAGTTTACAATATGTATTGTAACATGATGAGATAGCTGCATCAAAATTAATAAAAAGATTGTACTTATACCTTTTAAAATTCTGAAAAACATTAAATACGTAGTTTAATTATTCATATTTTGGGACAAGAGTTGAAAACGAGCTAGACATGTTACAATTAATTAATTAACAAGGATAGTTTAAAATGATTAAATATCTTTTTATTTTAATTTAAATAGAATCTTGTATTCGTATGGACCGACCAATTTATGTGAAATTTAAAATAGTTAGGATTGATTGAGTCTACGGATGAAAGCATATGAAAGAGAAATTTATGAATTATACAAAGAGCTAAATTTTATGGAAACGTGCGAATGATGTCGTCACACGTCATCCACAGCGAAAATTCTGCATAGTAACAGGGAAGAACGAATAAGAGAGAGAGGGGGAAGATCCACACCGTCAGATCAAGTGGTTTGACCTTGGAAAACAATCGAATGGTGAAGCATGCACGATTGCTTTATGCCACTGAGACGAATAAGAGAGACGGATAAGAGTAACACAATACATACATAGAGATATATATATATATATAATATGCATTTATATTTGATATCTTCTGCTAAATCATCCATCATACACGCACGGTAATGTACCTTTCAGTCGATTCTTTGAATAAATATAGAACCCTAATATATATATATATATATGTATATATATCACTTCTATCCCATATGACATAATCGACCAGATCACTCTGTAAAGTTAAAAGGCTTGGTTGCTTTGCTTCTTATCCTCTGTTCATTTTCCTTCTTTTAGACTCGCGACTTCATGACCTGCATCCATCTGGAGAATGGAAAAGAAGTTGGTCATCCTTCAACTATGCATAAATACATACATACATACATACATGTCAAGTGGGATGGATTCTAGGGTTTACATGCTCCATAAGAAGATTCCCATGCGCGCTTTTTATAACTTTTGCTTGTATTAGAAATCGCACCATCTTTTAGATATGGATGGTGCCTGTATCCGAAACTGAAATTCATATGGATGATGAACCCTCCGTGGCTCATTAGTTCCCGCTTTCTCCTTTTTTTTTTTTTTTTTATCTAGGCCGATTAGGCAGCTTATACTATTCAACACAGACACATAATCTCTTTTATAATCGGAAGCAGATTGCGAGATCAAACTGAGTATAAAATGAAAGGATAGTGTAAACTATATGGCGGGTCTAAGAAGTTTTACCTGTTGACATCGCCGCAGGTTCTTGGCCAAGGGCAGCGGTAGAAGCTTTGCAACTCTTCCTCACATCGTGCTCCAGCACGAGGTCGGCTGCAAATGAGTCGAGCTTCTCATAGTTGGTCAAGTCCGAGACCTTCTTCCCGCCGAAGAGGACCGATTCGACGTTCTTCTGTTTGAGCATCTCTTCGGCGATCTTGGCCAGCTTCTTGGCTTTGCGGGGACCCGGCTCCGCTTCTACGTTGGGTCCGTCCCGGAAAAGGCTGCTCCCATTTGCCTGTCAATCCATAAATTCCTTTTTTCTTTTTCAAAATTGCTCGAGATGCAAGCGACGTACACTATTAATTTCAATCCGAAGCCGACCCATTAATTGTCTTCTCTAACGACGTAGATTCACCGAGATCCTTTTGGGGGCCAAGTTTTTAAGGGCTCCTCTGAGCAAAGGAGAAGAACTCCACATATAAGGTACCAGAAGAATGGCAGAGATATGTGATTTCGCAATACCACTGTTGTGAAGAGACTGCATGTTAGTACTTGGGAAAAGCAAAAAAGAAGAAAGAATGAAATGATCTTGCAGGTTATAGGTGGAAAGTCCATTTTCATTTCCATGCCTATTCGTCTTAAATATTTTAGATAAAATAAAAAAGTATTAGTTTAAAAGAAAATTAGATGAGGAATGAAACCATTTTGTTAATTATAATCAATTTTAAAATATATAATTTAGAATTGAATTAGTGCACACTAAGCACCCCTCTCTCTCTCTCTCTCTCTCTCTCATTACCATTACCATTGAGGAAGAAGGCATAAGAGTGAAAGGGACCATATGTCAATTTCGAAAGCTGAAAAGCAAGAAACCTTAGATCAGAATCTTTTTGTCCACCGTCCGAAGGAAGTGCATTTTTATGGAAATTAAAATCTGAATCCTTGACAAAACGCGTTTGATGATGCACGTTCATGGAAATTAAAATCTCGAGGAAGAAACAAAGGTAAGCGAGTCAGAAAGAAGATGAGGTGTTTGTCATGTCAGGTCAGGTCATTGATAAAGCTCAGGCTACGGAGGAAGAAGAAATCGGGGGAGAAAGCGTGTTCCAGTTTGACGGCGGGACGGAGATAACGTGCAGTCTACAGTAGAGACTTTCCCTCGGGGCTGTCAGCCTGTTACTGGCTCGATACAATAACTTCTACTGCTGCCACTTTGGTATGGCGGACGCACACAAGACTTTCTCCTATTTGATGGAGTCGGACATAATAATGGTGAGAATATTAACCGGACCAACCAAAAAATAAACCGTAAAATCAGCAGTTACCTGAATGCGGACGTAACTGCCTGTCCTACAGCCGCCAAAGCCCATGGCCACGGCCTGGTCGACGAGATCGGCGGAACCGTCGCCTGTGATACGGACGGCAGGCTGAGCCCAGTCCTTGGCCTTCCAGCCCCTTGCGTTATCGTGATGGAGCCCACCGCCACCGCCACCGCCACCGCCACCCGGTTTAATCGCCTGACCCGTCCCCAGCGACAGGACCAGGAGATCCTCCACCCCGCGCACGCGCGGGAACTCCTTCTTGTTGTGCAGCACGTGCGTGATTGCCGCCGCCGTTGGATTGCTCATCACCAGCCCGCCGTCCAACCCCATGCACCGGTTCTTCCCGTCCACGGAGCGCATGAGAACTGGTTCGAACCGGTCCGGCTCGGCCACAGTGGCTCGGCAGACCTCCCAGAGCCGGAAATCGTAGCCGTCGGATTCTAGGGCGTCCGCCCGCGAGAACAGAAATGGCGCCGCCGTTGATAGGTCGTAGCACGGAATGAGAACAGGCTTCAGAGTGTCCCTCAAAGTCAACGCCTTGTCTCCGCCGCTAAAAGTCTCTCTCAAGAATTTCTCAAAACCATTGCGGCCCCCTCCTCCTCGTGCTCCTCCACGAAACAAACGCTGTATGAAACCGCCGCGGCCGCTGCTGCTGCTGGAAGTCCATTTCCCCTGTTCCACGAGGAGCCGCCACGTGTCCTCCGCCCCGAAAGCCGGCTGAGACCCGTCTTTCGTGGCAAAAAGCATCGCCGCGACAACGCCTCCAATCCCTGTCCCAGTCACGACATCGAAGTAATCTGCTATCGTCGCGTTCGGGTCGTTCGATTTCTCCCTTATCGCCTGCTCCAGGTAGGCCAGCGCCCTGCAGGAAAGAACCCCTCCCACGCTGCTGCAGCCGCCTCCGTCGATACTGAGGATGCGGATTCTTGGCCGCGGATCTCCTCCGGACACAGAGGGGGGACTGGGCTCCTCGTTCTGGTTACAGGGCAATAACTCCTGGGGCTCCGTTTCGGTCTCAGTCAGGTGCGGAACTTGTCTGGGAATCCACACCCTGGAGTCGTCATTGGGGCCAAACAGGAACTTCTTTTCGAGGATGGCGAAGATTTCATAGCTGAGCTTGTTCGTGTCTATGACGGGCTCGTCGTTCATCTCTAACAGCCCGTTGAAGGCCATATCTTGAGGTTTATGATCGCCTACCGTCTATCTGTCACGGCCTGAAACGAACATAAAATGAATTCATAAACTAGCAGACCAGAATATAAGATCACGACGATGAGAACTGCAGGAGGATCGATTTCTGGGCATCAAACACAGTGTACGGACATCGAGAGTTAGTTGGACGAATGATGAAACGCCAGGCCTTACTTGTCGAGCGAATGTCGACTTCAGGGATCGAGGACGAAGTCGATTCAAGCGCCTGACCTTTAAAAACTTGCAGATGGAGAAGAATCCAAAAGCCATCAATTTACTGTTGTGATAACAATGCAATACCAACTGCTTAACGTTTTCTCCCACGATCAATCAAATGAAAATGAAAACTCAAAACTTCAAACCTTTTGCTTCATCTGCAAATCAATATCCTCCTGGGCGCTTCCATATCAACTCTTCCAGAGTCTCTCTCTCTCTCTCTCTCTCTCTCTCTCTGTTTGCAATTAACGCATGGCTCTGTATCGAACAGACGCACGATGACGTTCCATGGAGACAGCAAGAGATCAGGGGTAAAAAAGATACAGAGAAGAAGAAGCCAAGAGGAGAGAGCAGAGAGAGACGGAGAAGGGGGGAAAAGCTTCAGAGAAAGGAACAGAGTTGGCTCTGCAGACAAGCCGAGGCCATTTTCTTCTTCCAAATGGAGACTTTTTCCTTGATTAATTATCGTGCGACAGCATTAACTTCCTCGCTTTTATTCTAACCGCGTCTTAGATTCTTATTTCCTCCTCCTCCTCCTTTTCATGATTTATATTAACATTATTATCATTGAAATTTATTAGTATTACTTTATGTGCACATTCCCTCTTAGTTGAATCTTAAAAAGGCAAAACCCATGGAGATGTGAGGGTGATAAAGTTGCCATAATCCTCCAAGTCTCAAGTTTATCCTCATCGATAGGCTCATGTCGATTTATTTCTCCTCCTTTACGCATTTTCTTCGGGGCTCCTCCTTTGCCAATTAGCAAAACAAATTCAATAGGGATTTAAAATGTACTCGGAGTCCGATTGGAAATATGTTATCGGTGAGCTTATTTTGTCCGGTACCGAGAAGGGTAATAACATTCATTGTTATAATGCCAGTAAGATAATCCTAATATACATGAATATAAACTTGTCAGGGTACCCATTGATGGCAAGATTGCTTCGTGGTTCTTCGTGGATGCGGGATGAGATTGAGCACGAGATTATAACGGTAAATAAACTGTGAATATAAATTATTTTAATTGGTTAATTTAATTATTAAAAACAACAGAGGATGATGACAGGGGGAGTTGGTCGCTTCCGAAAGTTGAGCCTTCCGCGTGGGGGCGGGGGGCGTGGCGCTGGCATATCCGTTACGATCGGACGGCCAAGATCCCGTAGACGAAAAGTTTGTCCGTGATCAACGGTCATATGGGGAGAGTTCTCCGGTCTCTCGCTATCCTTTCCCGCGCTCGGCGCCGCGCAGGGCCCCACTTCAGGCAGACTACCGAATTGGGTGGGGCCGGTGGACTGCCATTTTATGTTTAATTAATTATTAATTAATTCATCATATATTTAGCGAAGGTCCACCGACGCAGAGCGGTTAGTGCGCAATTAGATACGATAATATATTGATTTGAATAAAAAAATTAAATTAATTTTTTTACCAGATTTTTTTATTTTATTTTATTTATCTATTTTTTTACCTTTTACATTCATAAGACTTTCTAGCAATGGAGATTTCGAGTAATGGTAAGATTATAGGATTTTTTTTCCAATGAAAAAGGGTAAGGAATACGTGCTTTCAAATAATTAATTGCTGATTAGACCTATAATGATAAACGTTTTTTTGGGTGTCCACGTGTAATTAATATCTTTAATTATTGAGGGTTTTTGGTTTCCCTTTGATTATGTAAAGCCAACCTTCTGTGAGCCGAAAGAGGGCCCCTTGGAGTAAAGTGGAGCCATTTCCATTACGTGCTCCCAAGTTAGAAGCAATGGCGGGTCAAGTGTAAGGTCAGAAGCTGGAGGCTTGGAGATCTTCACTGTTGACCCCTCAGGTCAAATTAGGTGGATCACTCTGGCAGAAAATATCGGGAATCTTATTGATAGACCGTAGGAGAAGTCCCCCTAGCACTAAAAACTTTCATGTTAACAAGATGGATATCGTATCATAATTAGATCCCTACAGTCGACAGTAAAGAAAATCACCCTCCAAAGATCTTATTTTGGTGAGGCTCGGGATCAATTGAGGATAGAAATTCACTGATCTTTAAGTGCTCCCAACAAACCCACAATCGGGACAGGTGCCACGATAAGCCCACGCTGATCATGACTCTGATCCACTATGAAGTACAATTTGATGACGAATAATGATTTATCCCAGTGACTGTGTGGAGGACCACGCAGATTGACGCATCATACAAGCTGTTGACTAAATCCATTTAATCGTACTTAGTCTTATCCTTAATCCTCACTTAAGTCAAGATGTCAGATAATTGGGATCTTTGATCGGGTTAAGGAATTCCCAATCCATCCCCCTGGCTAGGCCGATGTCCCTCTGCAAGAAAGGGACTTGAAAATGAAATAGGAAGTTGCAGGGGGGGCTTTTGGTTAAAGAACAAGCATCTTATAGGTATACCCGTTCGCGCAACTTTGTAGTGTTGCAGGCAGGACATGGGAGAAGACCATTGTAATGGCAGGAGGAAGGTAAGAGGTAGAGAGAATCTGTGGTCATGGGAGAAGTCTTTCAGTTTCTGTGGTCTCGTTTATCAGTGAAGAAAGCAAAACTCGGGAGCAAAAAAAAGAGGAGAAGAATCAATCAGTGGGGGAAGAGAAAACATAAGGCAGTCATTTCAGAAGGAAGCTTCTTTGTTTGGTTGAAACTTGCTCCAAGAAACAAAGACACGATAGAACTAGACAAAATATCACTTATCTGATTTTCTTCTTGTGTGTAGTAATTTGGGGTAAAGTAAATAGGCAACTTACAACAAGAAAGTGCTGTTTTTTGCTTCAGCGACCGAGTCTTGGAGCTGAAAGGCTCACCTACAAAATAATCTTCCAGGGGAGGAGAAAGAGATCATTCAGTACCAAATATCAAATCCAAACACAAATATATGCGTCAATTTATTATTTGGAATGTACATGTTGAAGATTCCTTCTAGTCTTTTGCTTGTAAGCAACAGGTACTTGGGCCAGCATATCAATTTGAAATGACATCACTTTTTTTTACTTGAATCATCCCTCATTACAGTTGGCTACCTAATCTTTCCTTTCCTATAACCCCGAAAAGAAAAAAAAAACCCATAGAGCTAGCAATTATTCTCAAGTGCTGGGATTTGCTCAAGGGAGGGAAACACCAATCAATTACACAATGCAATAGCATGCAGAATCATACAGATAGCTGCTTAAGTTTCAACAATATTGATGACAGTAGCAAAAACTTACTCACATAGAAGCTCCGCACAGGCACAGCTGTATGCCATATAATCTAAATGATGACTAGAAATTCTGCACAAGTTGAGTTTGCAGGGTGCCCCTAGTTCTTCACGGTCGTCACATGCTTCAGAAGAAGCATTTGCATGACATCATGGGATATCCTTGTAGTCTCTGTCTTCAAGTGAACAATTTTTGCATCAGTTTCTTGCTCAAGCCGGTTCACATTAGCACCCGAATCTCCACCGCTCTGTTCCATCACATGCGAGGTGGTAACATTAAGTAGAGATGGACAACCACTAGCAAAGTGCAACAGTGACTTCCTTTTCCTTTTCTCACCTGTGACAATCTTTTCTGGAACTCTGCCTCCACGTGGGCACGGAAATCTCCAATATCTTTCTCAGCATCTTCTTTGGCCTGCCTCAATCGAACCATTTTTGCTGCAAACAGGATTTAGTGGAATGATGATAGAATGTAAATGGTAGAATCTCATAGTTGTCTTAGTCAAAGCATTGATACATTGTACAGTTAATTGTCCATATGCTTAGGAATATTTTATTTATCAGCACATACGTCTAACTCAGCAATCTCATAAAGTAAACTCAAAATTCAAAGCACCATAAGAGCAATAGGTGTTAGGTAAAATACCATCCCTGGCAGTAGCAAGAATGTGCTGCGCCACTTGTTCCGCAGCAAGCAGCAATTGAATTCCATTTTGTCCCCCGTTGGCTTCCATGCTTGCTAAAATTCAAAACGGAGAGAAAATAAAGACTATTTCAAAATGTACAAGAACTTTACCAAGGGTTGCTTGAGGCAAATGCTATTACAATAAAATTGGAATATGATCAATAATAGAACAGCACAAGAATATCGCAATGACAACAAAAAAAAATGGAAAAAAATTGGGACATTCCTAATCCCTGCGCAACTTGAGACCTGAAGTTCATATTCAAGTAAACTACTACAATTGTTCCAAACCAGTGATTTTGTCTCTTACTTTGATCAGTCTGTATACTGGGAACTAAGGCTTGATTAGAGGATTAAGGACAATTTTAGGAATCCATCATCCAAGCAAGAAAATAAGATACTACAGATCAGACAACTAACAGAGACCATTACTTACTGGACCACTCATTCAACTGAGGTACACATTGCAACCCTTCAAAACTCCACCCCCTCAAACTAGATGCAAAATAAACTAAAGTTATCGGCTTCATGTATACCCAATACTGACTGAGTCAACCGAGCCACCTACCTAGGACACTAAAACTGACTAGTAAAGATGAAAGGTCTCTACTCTATAGCGAACAAGGTGCCCCTCGAACTAATACTCCATATGGAATTTCTCAGAATGCCAGTAGCTGTCCACTGAATACTGGAGCCTCAATTAAAGAACAACCTCCTTTCTCTGTAAAATGTCAAAGTCTGGATTCCTAGCATAAAATCCTCCAGCTGTGTTTATCATCTCCTCTCAGAAACATCAATGAAAAACTACAGAATTCCAGCGAATTCCTACATTTGCCAGTAGACGCAGAAGATTACATGTATCGCACAGCATTGATCAAAGAGAAATTCTCAACAACATCGGCCGAAAATAAACTGTAACCTGTTCCTATCAAAGATCCATCAGTAAAACTGATCCGATCAGGCAAATAAGACAGTCAACATAATTAATCCTACTGACGACCCGAGCTCCTACTACTACTCGATTCACTTAGCAGACCAAAACTTGAACTGTATATGATATTCGAGTTAATAAGCGGGGGGAGAGAGAGAACCCGAAGAACCGGGAGAGCACGAAATTGAACGAGAGAGGGAGGAGACTGAGGGAGGGTTAACTGAAAACTTTGAAGTAACGAAGATATCATGGGCCTGGCCCGCTGTAAAATGGGCGGATAATATAAGCTCAGCAGTCTCGGCCCACAGTGAAGTTCATGGGCCGTTGCATAATGTGGGCCCACAATGTTGGTCTCCACATGTGAGAGAAAGGGTTACCCTCACCTCCTCAACTACTAAACCAAGGCTGCTTCTACCGATCGATTATTGTTCTCCGATCATCCGTACCCTAGATGTCGGTGAAAAATGTTGCGCTCAATCTCGTTGGTACTAGAGTTAGTATATTACGGATAAGAGTAACCGCAGGGGCTGCTGCTCGTGATCATGCACTCGAATTCGCAAGAAATTAAACCGCTGAAGGTGCGTATGGTACGGACTTTTATACACCAATGGCTATGCCCTATAAAGAGATGAAACCCAACCTCGTGTGGAGACAGACAGATGTCATTCGCGGCTCAGCCGTGGCTAAGTTTGTCATGGACCGGTGTGGTGGTCCTGTCGAGGTTTGTAGCACCCGTCTGAGATTGGCTTCGGGACACACACATGATAGTTTTAATTCAAAAGGGAACGTATTATCATCATCATCATTTTATTATAGGGAATCGTCGACCGGGTTCCGATCCATGTTCTCTAGTTGCTGGGTCCGTGTCAGCTGTCGACGTTGGTGGAGCTCGAAATATTTAAGATCTAGATTGAGGAGTGCGTTTAAGAAGGTCCTGGATCAGCATAGGCAGGAGGACAACATATATGTCAATAGGAAAATCAAATGTGACAAAGTGCAGATAACATACATCAATTGGGACGACACAGGGGGCGACTTGCATATCCAAAGAAAATCACACGAGACATCCAGAACAGCACAGAAATTAGTTCCCCCATTGTTCACCTTTTTTTAAAAAAAAAATTGGGGTTGGAAATTTAAACATGGGGATTGCTCCTGAATGAACCAAGAGCTTTAACTGCGCCGGCTCTCAATATGAACTGGTGGTAGAATGCAGCTACTGCAGCCCCGGCGAATGGTCCGACCCAGAATATCCACTGTAAGATAAGAACACAATAGTCACATGATCTAGAGAATCGATTCTCTTTCCCTTTAATTTAGAGACTGATTTATGAAATTGAGTCTTTGAGAAATTTTATGGCCGGGCACAGATCCTGTTTTCGTGACAGTGACAAAGCAGTTACCTGGTCATCCCAGGCTTTGTGTTTGTTGTAAATGACGGCTGCACCGAGGCTCCTCGCTGGGTTGATGCCGGTCCCCGTGATCGGGATGGTGGCCAAGTGAACCATGAAGACCGCAAACCCAATGGGCAGTGGAGCCAATACCTTCCGACGGAAAACACATCAGCACACCGAGTGATCAGTCAAGAAGGAAGAACCCCAAATACTGAGTAGATATGACACCAGATTAAAAGCAAGCTAGACAAACAATTAGCTAACTTTCACATGGCACCGCATTACGATACTCGCCGAAAGAAGAACCCTAACTCCATTTTTTTCCCCTTTTTCTGGGAGGAAGAAGACAAAGTTAGGTCACATATCCACCTAGTAAAAGATAAGATCGAGACAGCCTCTCTTCTCCATCCTCCCATATTCAAAATTCTCGCATAAATTGATTAATTCATAATCAAAATTTACTAATCTACTAAGAAAAAAATCTTTTTTAATTATAAATATTCTGATTTTGTAAAATTCAAATAAGATATTTTATTTATAAGAGGTACTGACCCTCTCAAATAACCCATGTTTGGCATGTAGCTTACTGATTTTGGTGCCCAAGCAAGTTGTGGTCACAAAAATGGTTTTAACTAGTGGGACCCCATGAAAGGCCAGCTCATTGTATTCTGTGTGTTCCCTCCTCCTCATCCGCCCATTGATTAATTTCCTGAATAATTCATCACTGGGTCTGGATTTACCAGGATGAATATATATATATATATATATATATGTATCAATTATACTAGACTAAATGTATGATGTTGCATCTAATTTCATGAGAAATATTAGGGTCGATCCAATGTACAGAACTGCTAGGAGCTTGGTGAGTTGAACTGTTTCTACGGTAAACGGTATGCCTGAGATATAACCGTACAACTTTCGTATTGATCAATGTAATGTTTTTCACCTTTGTAGGTGGTCCTGAGTTTGAATCATATGTGCGGCATAGATGAACGGATCCAAGCGTGACTAAGCGTAACAATCATGTTCATCAAAGGTAGTGGACCATGTGATGCTCACAATCACATGGTGGGGGAAGGAAAAAGAGGAGAACACGAAAATCAGATAACATTTGAACTTTGGGTTCCATTTCATCCCTAAAGTGTTTTTTTTTTTTGGGTGAAATCATTTTATACATAAATTTCAAGTAACTCTTGGACGGCAGAAACTCTTTTATGGATTATTCCTCGTGTGATCCTAAAATTGCATCAGAAGCCCGAATGAATCATGACCACCCCGGTCGGAACTGAATCAGCCTAAGGGGGGTAAATAAATCAGTGCACGTATATTGTTCCTATTCACGAATTTAAGATTGAAAATTCAAGGGAATTGAGTAAATACCTGTGGGCGTAAAGTATTTATTCAAGCTAAGATTTTATGAGGACCATTCATTCTCTCCTTTATAAAAATACTATATGTATCCTTCTATACGTGTCTTTACAGACATTTATGGTTTTATAGGTAGCAACAGATGAAGTTAAGGAGTACAGTTATTAATAATGAATTGTGCTTTTTTTTTTAGGATAAGTTGAGGTATATGGCATTGAAATATTACTAAAAAAATAATTAAAAAGCTGCTTGGATTTATGATCGTGAATAGTAAGAGATCATATAAAACAATTCATAGGTAGGGACCGGTGGTCATACCGGGATATGGGAATCTCTGGCATTCCTCTTGGGATCGGTGGCGGAGAAGACTGTGTAGACGAGCACGAAGGTCCCGATGATCTCAGCCCCCACACCGACTCGGGTGGGGTAGCCGTCGGCGAGGACGTTGGCGCCGCCGCCGTACTGTTCGTAGTAAGACTTCTGGAAGGCTTTGACGAGCCCAACTCCGCAGATAGCACCCAAGCACTGGGCGACCATGTACATGATGGCTCGAACCAGGGAAACCTTCCGGGCAAGGAGTAGCCCGAACGTCACGGCCGGGTTTATATGACCACCTATTTGCCGATCAAACGGACATCATCAGTGATTTAAGACTATGGAATTTTGTCATGCAATAATTTAGCCAGATAAATGGGTAAAAACGTGTAGAAAAGGAGACGAGGAAAAATGGTACCGGAGATTCCGGCGGTGCAGTAGACGAGGACGAAGATCATGCCGCCGAAGGCCCAGGCGATGCCTAGGAGGCCGACGCCGTCGCATTGGCCGACCCCGGGCTTGGTCGTGTCGGTCTGGCTCTTGTAGCCGATGACCGTGAGGACGGTGACGTAGAGGAAGAGGAGGGTGGCGATGAACTCGGCGATGATGGCCCTGTAGAAGGACCACTTGGTGAGCTCGGCCGCGTCTAAGAGTGGAGCGGGCGGCGGGTCGTGATAGTCCTTGGCCGAGAACGACCCTTGCTCCACCACATCCTTGGCCATCCTCGGAGCTGGTTTGAGATTACGATCTCAGGAGGAGACAACCACGGAGAGGGAGAGGGAGAAGGAAGCTCAATGGGGAGAGAGGTCCTAGTTAGTCTTACGTCTCTGTGGGAGAGGAATGAGAGGGTCTGGATGGGGTATATATGGACCGGGAGAAGGTGGTGGAGAAGGCCAAGGGTGACTGTGGTTGTGGGTAACCGGACTTTAGTACATTGCTGTCCATATGTATATAAAATGTTAGAAATTCAATTCCAATCCATTAGCTTCTAAGATTGGTTAGTCTTTTTTTTCTTTTTTCAATCTTCTGGTATACAAATTTACAACATTTAAATTTAAATTTTAAAAAAACTGTTTATGGGGGGAGTTTAATTATTTCGCTTTCATGCCGACCCTACAGGACTGACCTTACCACGCTACCTCCCACTTTGCTGAGTCTACCGTCCACCTTTTAATTGCTTCCTGTACAAAAGGCACGTGTGTCGCACGTGAGACACACTTATTATTACGAGAGATTAATATATATATATATATCTAATCAGTATAAATTAGTTATTATAAAATTTAAAATATAATGGGTAGAGACGGAAGACATAAATGTGGTGGGCAATTGTCTAAAACTGCATAATATAATATTTTTTAATTAATATGTGATTCAAAGGATTACACAAAGGAGACGCACACAAGATATTTATGAGCTTCATAATGTTTCTAAATCATGAAACAAATAATGCTATAATCCATAATAAATCTGAATTAAACTTAATAAATTATCATAAATCTCAATGGTCACAAGATAATATCTTAATAATTACAATAATTATATGTATCTTGTAGTAAGATTTCAATGTATTAGATTATTAGATTTAGAACTGACACGCCCAAAAAAAAAGTATAATTATATCAGGCGTCTATAGCATCCTACGAAGCTGTGGCCAGCCTCTTGTGTGAACCGCACTAACAAATTTTTTTTTAAAATCAAATCAGTAAAAACAGCAGCCACGGTACAATTCTTCCATCTTCCCCCAGCACTTTTAATGTCAGATCAAGTGGACGTGGCAGGCAAAAGTTAAAATGATCAAAAAAAAGATTAAATAATTTAAGAGGCTGATTAGATAACTGATAATGCACCGCTCGATTNGGGGGGGGGTTCATGTTCATGTATCCGACCATACACGTCTAGCTCTGCCGGCCCTCTCGTGCTCCACGTTTTCCAAACTTACTGCCGTACGTTCAATTCCGTCCTCATAGGTCTTTATCTATAATTTATGATGGCACACGGAAATTCATAGGAGAAAAAGGGTCAATATTCTTCTGCATTATATTCACTGAGGGGTTAAACCAAAAAAAAAAAACCCATCTGGGGATGAACACGACAGGAGATATCATTTTATAATTTATTTATGTTAAAATTATAGTAAACATTATATGTGCTTTTTTATATTTTAGTTATATATATATATTAAAATAGTTATTTTATTCCTACTTATTTGGTTACGTGAAATATTTGTATTCTAATTTTAATGGTTCGCCAATATTGCATTTAAGGACATCGCATGATACAGCAGATTAGCGAAATTCTCATCACGTCAGTCAAATTTTACTGTATTTGTAACTTGTCAACATGTTATTATGACACGTCAACGAATAACAATCACATCAACACCCTATTAAAATTAAAATTTAAATATATTATAACCAACCTATAATAATAATTAATTATTTTAAAATATATATAATTTCAGAATTAAAATAAGTAAATATGTAATTCAGTTCACTATAATGGTGTATATATATATATATGATATCACATGCATTGTGTTGAGTGAGAAAAATAAGAAAAAGGAATCCACAGTTTTCGACAAAAATAATCTTTTATTCTATATGTAGAATCTCACCTTCTTGGGTAGAAATCAATCATGAAATTCCTCCAATAATGCATAAGACGAGCATGAGTTTATTATATATATATATATATATATATATGTCATCCAACAATACATTTCTATGTATGTCGTGAATGGAAACGGAAGGCACCGAGGCGGCTTGGCACTGCTGGATGATGGGATGGCCAGTCGGGAAAGGAAAACGGTCCCACGAAGATTGAAAACAGGCGACAGACAGTGGCAGCTGGTAATTAGCTAATTATCTATATAAATTAATAAGATCCAATAAAAATCATTTTTCACTTAAATTAATTTTTGTCACATTATTATTCATTTATAAATAATAAAACTCTATAATATATATATATATATGGAGAGAGTTAGAAATTAGACTTATCTCTTTTTTTCTTTTAAAAGAAAGAATAAAGAAAGGCCATTAAATTCATTGCCCTCTCAATTAAAAACGTACCGCAGTGACAAGTCTCATCTGTGCACGATAATCCACACACCACCACCTCTTTGTTCCCGACAAAACAGGACAAACATTAATTTTCGCACAAAATTCGCAGAGAAAGTTCTTTTTTCTTCCTCCGAATGGTACCCAAAAATTGGAGAAATTTCTTTTCTCAGTCACTGCGGGGCGATCAATCTTAATAGACATTCAGCCATGACAAAAAAAAAAGGAAAGGAAAATGAGATAAATTTTATTAAAGGTAAGGATCAGCTAGTCGACTCTATTACGTACAGAGAATCGAGGTTGAATTATTGAGTCGACTACGGATTTTGATTTGGCTTCTGACCAGACCCATTGTTACTAACATGATTCATACTTATGCATTATATTTGTACGCGATTTTTTTCTTGCACCATTACATAAAATCCAAAATAAAATTTTAAAGTAATAAATTGTTTGCATTTATATTATCATAATTCGGAATTTATTTAGTTAGGATTTTTTGATAGACAATTTTGTGGATCGTGCGCGTTCTTTTTTTTTTTTTCCAAAACCAAAATATGGGGAAGCAAGAGGATTTGGGTCTCCGGCCAAATTATATACACAAGATAGACTTTGTCTTCAATTTCAAATCGGGCAAGAGGAAGATAGGTGGATTGGCTTAAAAGCGAAAGAATCAATTCGGATTTCACGCGGCCGCCAACTGTTATCAGTTGCTTAAGGTTGAAAATGCCGCCTTACCACTACGGTCGGAAACGTGAATCTGACAGTCCCCAAATCATCTCTCCTGTAAGAGGCCTCACTCCTCAAGGAAAGCCGCATCATCGTAGATGCCCGCGCGTGGATCTCATGGTCTCAAGGTGACATCATCGTCGTCCGCCTCACCAAAACCCTAATTTATCGAAGAAGAAACCCTTGAGGTCCTCTTGGAATTGATGACGCGAGGAGCTCAGCTAGAGTGGCTTAGATTCCCCAAGATTTTGCCCGCTGAGGCGAAGAGTGCCTTCCCTTCCTTCATTTCTCAGCCCCACCAAAGGGAAGGCTCAATATTTGTACGACCCCTTTAATTGCCATCTTAATTAGTTTTTCTTATGCCCTCCATATGATATAAGAAAGTTTTATCTAATGATAAATAAAAAAATTAATTTTTCAAGGAATGACCGAATTCATATTTGTCCGATACTGAAATGCCAACAATACCCATGTTATGGTTCAGATCTTGGCTGATTGTGGAGGGTAGTTGACATATCCTTTGGGTTTGGAGCACGAGATGCCTAAGTGTCTACGGAGGCCGTATGCAAAGTACATTATCTTGGTTGTGAAGCTTGCTCAACTAAGAGAAAATTAAATTGATATGGAATTCTTCAATAAAAGGAAAAAATCAACAAGATAAAGATAAATAAATGAGAAGAAATTTACTACTTTCTTTTTTAAAAGCTGTGGAAATGGATTGATTATATTAATAAAAATAAATTAAACTATCATCTCATCTCTTTATATAAAAGATTGATATCGAATTTTTTGAATATAAATAACTTATGTATGAAGAATTCTGCCCATATATAAGTCATTATGGTTCGTGTGAAATTGAGTATAAATTAATAAATTTTTTATAACATTTGATTTATAAAAAAAATTATCCATCAGTGTCGTTACCGTTATATTTAAAATGGTCTCAACGGCTAGGGAAGACAATTGCTACGTCAGGGTTGTTGAACTGCCCTCACAATTATGACTGAAGAACAATTTACCTGCACATCTTTTTATATTAGAGAGAGAGGGAAAAAAAAAAGGGGCAAAACTTTTAGCTTTTAAATTAATAATCGAACGGACATTTTCTGAAAAAAATAATAATTAAATGGAGGGCACATTCCATGAAGGCCCCCCCCACTCTTGTTTTCTCTGCTCTTCTTTCTTTGAGAATCGGAAGCCTTTTTTGGGTGCCGCTAGATTAATTTAGATGATGCCAAGATCGAGTCATCGGTCAGCAAATCCACATGGCGCACGACGTGATTGATGGCTGTAGCCATGAATGAGGAAAAAAATACATATACACGTTGAGCTTGACCTCTTATATTTTGTCCAAGAATCTCCCTCCCTTTTTAACCTAAAATGGATTGCAATGGCTAAGAAAGAAGGGTATAATGGGCACTGAAAATTAAAGGGAATGAGATTTTATTATTCTTCTTTTTTTTCCTTAGTATATACCTAATAAAATTTAGGTGTCATTAGGTTATAAATTTTTTCGATTCACATAAGTTAAACATGAAATTATACTTAAAAGGAAAATAATATCGAACGATCTCTCAAACAATTTAAGTAAATATAAGATTTTCACTTATAAGAACTTGCTTGAAGAATTTTTTTTATTTTAGAATAATAGTGAAATTATTGCACTTAATCCTATGTATCGTCTTCTTGATTCAATTATACCCTCACCTCTGCAACGTTAAAGAGGCAAAACTAGGTCCAGCCGGCTGGACCAAAATCCCGTGATTGGATGGATTCAATCCATTATGCTCTTGATCGACTGCCGACATTAGCAAAGAGAGCTAGCCGTTGATGATTTGCTGGGCCTTTCGAAATTTAGAAAGGGACATCTTGTCTTGTCCTCAACAATTACGTACCATAAAGATGACAAGATTTCTCATAATCTCTCCTATATTAGCAATAATGTTTCTTAATTCATTTATACTCTCTCTCTCTTATATTAGCAGTGATGTTTAGGGGTTACCATTTATAGCCACATAGAATGGTTAAACTATCTGTAGTGAAGGAAATGGGAGGTTTACATGTTGTGATTGACCTGTAATTGTGAGAAATCCTGCCATCTTTATATTACGTGAGTGTGTCGAGGACAGGACAAGATGTCACTTTCTAAATTTCGAAAGGCCCAGCAAATCATCAACGGCTAGCTCTCTCCTTGCAAATGTCGGCAGCCAATCAAGAGCACAGTGGGATTGAATCCTTCCAAACACTGGGATTTTGATCCAGCCGATTGGGCCTAATTTTGCTTCTTTAACGTTCCGGAGATGATGGTGCGCCAAATCACCTCTCATTCAATTCTCCCATCCAACTCAGACGAAGCACCCCACCCGGTCGTTGTTACCGTACGTATTCATGCTTTAGCCTCTTGTGAGAATCCATTCGAAATCCTCGGCAATCAATGCGCCATACACCTGTGAGTGACCGTGTTGCTTGTCTCGGATCCTCCTCCTCATCCTAGGAACGACAAGCCAATGAGCCCAGGGCACGTAGAATGATAAGTATCGCTCATTTTACCAACGAGTGATGTTAAGTGATTAAAATTCACTGGAAGTAAGTAGGAGACAAAAGGGAAAAAAGAAAAAAAAAAAGAAAGCGATTTAACCGACCATGGACCACAAAGTTGCCGCCCAATTGGCCCTTTTGTGGATTCAAGCACGTGAAGAACACTCCGACAGCTTAATGCCCATCTTCTCCACTCGACCTAACGCTTCACGGATTGCAACAGGGCGGCCACTGTGTTGCTTTTGTCCCGTTCATTTCCCTACTAAGCCAGGCTTCATTTGCTACGTCTATATCGAGACATTCATAAACCAATTCTATTCTGTTAAATAATTTTTTTTTATGTATCACCAATAATAGAAATTTATATTGATAATGTTTTGTTTATAAATCTAACACAAATTTAAAGTATTTATTATACTTATGATATTATCACTTTTTAGCTAGCTCTAGTGAGTTGCTAGGGTTTCCCAGCAAGCTTGAATGAACGGAGGTCAAGTAGAATCCGATAATGGAAATCCAGTTTTCACACTGATAAATGCAATTCTCATTACACATTATTGTTCCATATTGAAGTTATATTAATTTACTGTCAAGCATACTGTTGGCTGTCAGATCTCCATTGCCGTCAGCCCAATCGATGATTGGAGATCGATATCGGAGCGTTGCTTTTTGACATGCGTATCTATAGGTGATGGCATCGTCGGTTGCGTTAAGTTTCCATCATTCGCAATGGTGGGCGCGCGTCGCGTGTTCGGCACTCCTTGGTCTCGACCATAATCATATTGTCGTCCCATCAAGGAGATAGACTAAACCGGCTTTCTCTGCTCTGTCTCCGGTCTCCCCAATCATTTTACCAAAATCCACTTTTAACTCAGACCACAAAAATAAGTGGATGAGAGTGAACCATGAATGTGTCGACAAAGGTCCACGCGACATATTATAAGTTAAAATTTATCAACTCGAGATCGTGTTAATTACCTATCGTTAGGTTAAATGATATAGTTGTAAATTGAGAAATACCCATCACAAGCTCTGAAAATGAAATATAAATCCTACCGAGCTAGAAAATCAGCCACTATATCGACCAGCACATATTAACTTGTATAAAATATATATAACATCATCTTGGTCACTCATTCCTAGATTATCTCCGATGCAGTATCCTCTTGGCTCCTACCAATCAAGATTTCCGATTGTATAGTAAATGGGGTAGCCACCACAGTGAAAGATATCTTGATGGAATTGTATCACCAATAGGCTCGACATTTAATTAAAAACCCTAAGTCCAATTTTTACCTGCGAGACTCTTATGTATACCTCTTCACTCCTCTTTCTCCTCCCTTTTTTGGCAAGTTAATACGGCTTCAATGTAGAGAGAAGTACTGTAGAATGGCGACGACAAAGCGACCGACTAGATGTATACCTAAATGAGCCGTAAATGTGGAGACACTTGGCTCCTAGCAAGAGTCGTGAGCTTACGGTTCACTGGTGGTGGCGGGTCCATCCATATGAGGATTCCAAGAAGCGGGAACATGAGTATACTCCCTACTGGACCACCATCCCCGGATATGCTGCTCTCTCTTCTGATTCCTCCCAGTTAATAAATATAATAAATGGATGGATGGACATTCGACAGCTCGGAGAAACATATACCTTTCATTCAAAAATGGTCCCCCACGCCCGTGCCGGCCCGACTCAGCCCCAACGGTATGTTTCTCCTTTGACACCAGAATTTCAAAATCTGACAGCACAAGAAGTTGGATGCCCCCGCGAGCCGATTTTGTAACGAATACGTGAATTATCTGATTGACGCTGTCGTTTAGCGACTTCGCACTCGAAAATTCTACTCCTAGCTACAGCTGCAAAACGGGAACGCATAACCTCCATGCTTGAACTGCAAAGCTGAGACTGCCATCTTTCCGTAAGAAAATGTTCCATGGGCATTCCATCCTGCTTCTGATCCGTTGAAAAGGGCAACCATTGTCTCGACCCTGTTGGATGCTGCTTTGACTTACAGCATTTATGGCAGTCACACACCATTAACCTGTATGCTCAGAAGATTTGGCACGAACTTGACCCGAAACTGCTACGAACACAATGAGCAAGAGATCCCTAGCAGTCTCTATGGTGGAAACGAGTTTGCCAAATGCATCGAAGCTCGCCTGTATCGCTCTCAGGACAGCAGGAGTGTTGAAGATTAGATGAAGATGCCTCGGGTGTACATTCAGTTGTCTCTCAGTCACAATCTCGTTATCATCAAGTGACCTCCCGCTGGAATTGTAATTTGTCACCGCACTACCAAATGTGGACATCGGCGGCATCAAGACAGCGAGAACTAGTCCTGCACACATTCCATGAAATCGTCCTCCCACTAACGAAAATTGCATTAGATAGGAGACAACGCCACTACACTTTGCATCGTCCTTGATGTCATCCCGCTATTTATGTTTTCACCGGTTTCCATAATAAAAGGCTAAACCAATAAATCACTGTATAAACACCCTCACAGTTTTATCCCTGCGCAGGCGGGGCCTGATTATGGGCCAAGATCGGGCGATATGCTACTTCCCGTTTCGCATTTACATGGAGATCCAACGACATGTGACGTGTCTAAGCTGTGGCCCATGAGGCCCAAAATAGGACGCTTCACGCCTCTAGTCAACGGTGGTGATGCCAGATTTAGCAGACTAGTGCACAGAAACAGAACCGAGTTCTTTATTCGTCTAGATGCGAACAAGGTCGGGGCGCATTCAGAGGCTTCATATTCTTAGGCAGTTCTCTCGACAATGAATGTTGCAGACGCCAAGATTTGCAGTCCGAGATTTCTTGATCGACAGCAAATGTTTCGGGTGCAACCAAGAGAGCAACATGGCCATGGTTGATATGACCGCAACCCAGAGGCCCGATCCGACTCACCGGGCCGAGATACTCGCTGCTGCAGGCCCCTGGAGAGAGTTAGCAGGAGCTCCTGCACCGTTGGCGACCCATCTAAGCCCACTCTTCGGCGACCCAAAACCCATCGACCCAACGATAGGCCATCCGAACTGAAGGACCTACCAACGATTAAACTTTTGAGATATCGCTCATCAGTTGTTTTGATTATGACAAGCTTATAGTTAGATAGATGTGTTTAGTCAGACTCGGACGTGTTGCCTGATCCCTCAGCTTCAACCTCATCAAGATTTGGATATCTCAGCTAGAAACCTCCTACCCAGTTTTCCGGTGGAGCCTTTCACTTGCCGACAACGAGTAACCTCAATTCAGACATCGGCTTAGCTTTGATCGACCATTAAGTGATTTCAGTTAATTTCATACCCTAGCATTGGATGTAAAAATACAGCTTGGCAACTGTACCACAACCACAACATTGCATATTGAATTATAGGCCCCTCAAAAAAGAAAAGGGACAAGAATTGATTTACTTAACAAACGCCATTTTTTTTTTTGAAATGATGGGTACGAATAGGGTATCTGAGTAGTGGGCTGCCGCATGACCCCTAAGTCAAATCTCCAATCGGTTAACTTACTGAATTTCAATTGGAATGATCGCGGGAAAGATTATTTATTTCAAAATTTAACTTTAAAATATTTTCCACGCAAAATTCCGTGATTTATGCTGAAAAATTGATAAATAATCATCCACCATCGGTTAGGCACTCCCCGTATGGCGAAGTCTTGTCATATGCCATCATTTTCTCATCAACCCCCACCTTTTTTGTTTGGGGCTTCTTGTCTTTCTCTTCTCCTAATACTTGTCCGGTGCAACTTCTTTCTCCACACCGCACTGTCTTTTTTATCAGTAAAATGTTAATTTATATTCGAAGAAAATAGCCGTGAACCTGCTCGACATTCATTACTGTTCAACTACTGCCAAAATATTCTGCAGGTCTTTCTGGGCCAATTTGCTGGCCCTTCTTCTCTGATAATTACTTGACAGAGAAAGGTCATTTGAAGGTTCACTGGGATTCCCTTTACGGGCACAACCGTAGTAATGCGGATTCCGGGTTGAACCTCATCCAGAATCCCGCATCAGGTCGGTCTGCATCAGCTATCCGTGCGGTTCCCCGACTCCTCGATGGGAATTACTCTAAAATGATATGTTGACAAAATCTAATCGTTTCTAATGATTTCAGCAAATTGTATACAGGCATTATGTGGAAAAGAAAGAAACGGGAGTAATGTGAACCGACATAATCGAATCTCATTGAACTGATCTCAGAATTTGTTTTTTCGTTTTCCAACTACAGCTGAACTGCAAAAAGAGTTCCCCATGGCACAGGAACCATTGGATGACGACCAGAAATCTAATGCAAAACTGAGACAACATAGTCTTCCCCGACTCTGTGTTTTCCTTAGAAACTACTGGTAATTCTTAATCAAATGGCTGCTCCTTTACCTTGAAAATCTACCCTTAAGGTTGATGCTGTAGCTTCTCATTTCTCCCTCCCCTTTTCAAACTAATCAAATCGGACTACAATCAACCGGGTCATCACTACTCACTAAACCGATCGTCCCCTGTACAAAAGAACAATTGAACAAAGAATCGAAATATAACCACGACAGACACAAGCACGACCGGGGTGGTTCACTGGAGGGGAGGAGTCGTCTCCTGTGGTGGGAAACTCGATCCTGTCTCCCCTGCATCATTGCATCACATACAGTCCAGTTGAATGGCTGGGTTGGGGATGAGTTCCAGTGGGTCACCCGTGGTTGCTCCCGACTCCACCTTGCTCCTCATCTCAAGCACTTTCTTGTGGGAGTTCGAGTGCACCGAGGGGATGAATGTCGGGCTGGCCGCAGGCCGGTACTCAGGGAAGAGCCGGCCCGACTTGTAGCGGACGCCACATGCATTGCACAGGGTCTTCGGGCCTAGCGGGCCGGCCCGCCATTGCGGGGTCTTCGTGATCTCGCAGTGCAGGCATTTTCTAACCGCCTGGCCCGATGGGGTGCGGTCACCAGCAACGGCCTCATCCGATCCCTGGACAATTGTGAATTTGATCTTCTTCTTCTTCTTCTTAGGCTCTGTGTTCTCCTGCGACTGATTCAGTATCTTGATCGCCGGTGCAGGCCGAGACTCGGCATAGTTCTCAGAATCGGACAGCGCCTTTGGGGAAACACTCGGAGGCAAGTTCTCGGCGACAGAAGAGGCCGAAGGGGAAATTATTTGCATAGCGGTGCGAGGGTTGAATGAGGCAGGACGGGCCCGCTTGCTACGGGCTTTCCCCTTCCGGCCACCAGGGACAGGAATCGGGCCGTTAGTGGTGGACTTCTCGCCGTAGGGCGAGCTGCTGCCACTGCTCTCGAGGACGGAGACGGGGCTGGTAGTGCAGAAGAACTGGGTCTGGAATGGCTCTTCCTTGGTGAGACCGGAGGAGTCCTGTCCGGTAGAGTAGTTGACGGTGAGGCTTCCACCGCCGGAGAAGGAATCGTCCACAAAGTTTGACAGCCATTCAAGCTCGACAATGTCTTCATACTGCAAATCACAAAGTCCATAGAGTGCCCGAGTCAGTCGAGCCCTGATCGGGATTAAACGACTCAAACAGACACCTTTGACTCTAACCATTCTCCAAAGTGTAAAATCGTGCCGGAGTTTTTAGCGTTGCAAGCCTTTGACAAGGAATTTTGGTGTCCCCACCAAAAGGACAACTTGCCCCGGGTCCCGAAGAAAAGAGCTGTAACCCGGGCGGTGACAAGTCACGTGCCACCAATCAATGCACCAATTATTTCCCTCACCGTGTCTCGAATCGGGTCGATCCGCGAGGATTCGGGTCATTACATGCTGACCGCAACCAAACGGCGCCGTTCACGTCCAAAATAATTTTTCAACGCGCCGTGCCAGCCTGGCACCATCACTCGACTAGAGCAGTGCCCTATCCTATGTTGTGTCGATCCAGCGGCTCACATTTAAAGCATCACCGCGCTTAAAAATGACTATGGAAAAGTGCAAGGAGCCGAACAGCGTTGATTGATACGCAATCGGGCATGTGATTGCGGATAGAAATCATTGCAAGGCACCGCCCCACTATTTATCATAAATTACGATTGTAGGTGTCCCTTATTTTAAGAAAACTACAATTTAATACTCGAACTTGAATGCGCTCCCGGAGTTGACCCCCTCCGTTATTTCAGTGCAGACAGTAGGTTTTTGAGTGCAAGTTCACACAATAATACGCGATTGTGAGTGTAATTTGCAGGAATTCAGGGATATCTGTGGGACTTACGGGAACGGGGAGCTGAGCAGAGAGGTCGGACTCATTGTTGGAGAAGACAGTATCGGACTCGGTGGACCAAATGCTGGGGAATGAGTCGAGCTTGGCGGGGAGGGCGGCGTCGATGTACTCGTCGTTCATGGGGAAGTCTAGGAGGTCGTCTATGTGATCGAAGAAGCTCCCGCAATCCAACTCCTCCATGCTGCCGTTGTGAATGGGTCCAGACATTTCGACGAACTTCCCTGCAAAACCCGAAGAGGAGAGCGCATCAATCACAAACACAGTCCACTTGCCCCAAACCAGGACAATCCTGGGCAACTGTAGGCCTCAAACTTCGAAGAATTTCTAGTAGAATTCATAGCATATTCTGAAATGATACGAGACACCAAAGAATCGAAACTTTCAGAGTTTCGTTCAGTCGTGGTGAATGCTTCAATAACGTTCAAGAGAGGGCAGGGCTCTTCAACTGTATTAAAAGAGAAGAGACTTTCCAAGTCCCGAGTTTCCGTAGGGACGGAGAAAAACCCCAGCCACGGGTACAATTCACGGCCTAAAGTGTGCTGTGATGTGCACCGACAAAATCAACTTTTGTTGTGAAATGGGGCTAGCAAGAGCCGAACCTCTTCGAAGAACCCCTGAGTAGAACGAACCAAGACTCGTAATTCAAGGCGACGAACGCGACCGAATAAACTGAAACAGGAAGTTTGCACCGAGACCGACTGGTCTTGGGTTTGAGGAGAGCAGAAGAGAGAATGAGGGCCCAAGAGAAATTCTCTATTCCTCCATAATCTCTATGACTGAGGGACTGTGCTCTGTTTTATAGGACAGAGGAAGGGGCAAAGATAGACAGAGAGAGAGAGAGAGAGAGAGAGAGAGAGAGAG
>CXYZ01009678.1:93956-157238 GCA_900006705.1 Sonneratia caseolaris | reverse complement strand
GGAGGAGGAGGAGGAGGTGAGTTACGATGGTAGGTGAGAATCCTCATTCATTGCTAGCTGTCTTTTAACTCCCCATACCATAACCTTACTTCCTTGATTTTGAAGCTTCACCGTCTTCCTTCCGAGAGGATTATCATAGAAATTAGCCCCATATTTTTCAATTAAAAATATAAATTAGAAAAATGAAACCGTCCGAATGCCTTTCCTTTTGTTTTTTTTTTTCCTTAACTCGATCGCAACGAACATGCCGTGAAATCGACCGAAATAACCTATTTGTGAAGATGAAAATTGTGGAAAACAAAGTGGGAAGAAAACTCCTGCCTATGTTTTTGTTCTTTCCCGGCTTCACCGTGGCTCGAGTTCTTAGAAATACTGATATGGTAGAATTATCTAATAAAAATAATATTTTTATTAATATAACAACAATTACACGAGATACTTTCTATATAAGCATGCTAATTCAAAAAAAAAAATCATACCCTAAGTCTTTACGGAAATAGAGGGGAAGGATAGGGAAACTGAATCTACGATTCCATAAACTATAGCGCGCGTGTGCATACGGCCTGTTGACTTGACTGGAGCTGTGTATTGGGACCTAACCGCGCCGCTACTTGCAATTACTAGGGATTTTCACACCGCCCCCAACTCCCCCATTCCTATGGGAGGCCGAAATTCTCAAAGAAAAAGAAAACAGTTTCTAAGGAAAAGTCAGTTGCCTCCAGTAACGAACGTAATAATGCCACCCTGCCACCAAATAACCGCGTGAAATATGTCCGTCCCATCTCCATATTCCCTTGACCATCGAGACATAATCATGATTTATTACTCACTACAATGACAATTAAGCTTTTTGAATGTTGAAGGGAACCGAAGATTTTCAACCATCAACGGAGCCCGCGTGCTAAGAACGGGACGGAGTTTTAGGTACCGAGATCGAACACGGGATTCTCCGGGGCCCTGTATCGAAGGTGTTTCATCCTTTAAAAAAAAGAGAAGAAATTCCCCCGTCAGAGAACATTCACACGGTTTGAGAAAATCGGGCGCACACTTTTTTTTTCTCGTATTTCGGTGATTCAGAGGAGGATTCGATGTGCCCATCTAGGGTTCAGGCAAAACTCCAAAGTGGGAACCTTCCTTGTTTAATTACAGCCATGCAAAAACAAGAAAGAGAGTGCCAACAGGACGCTGAATATTTCGGGTACACATTGTTAACCATTTTTCTCCATTGATGAACTAAGAGCAAAATCCTGCATTTGAATGAATATAGCTATCCATTTTGTACTCAGTTGTACTTCCATGGCTGAGGATGGACGATCACTCCTTTTCGGGGCAAAAATAGTTTTCTTTTTTAGATGCGGAACGACACGGTAATGTCTGTATCGATCTCGCTCGCTTCATACGACTGATTCCTCGGAGGCATTTCTTTTCCTTGCATCTGTCTTGACGTGTAAAATATGGACAATGTATCATGTGGGTGCGTAGCTGTGCAAGCCTGTAAGCCCGTTCATGGTCAGTCATGCATGCGCCAGTCAGGATAGTGGCACAGTCCAACAAGAGACCAAAATTAAATTCCATTCCTCCCCCACCCCCCCCATATTATAGAAAATTAAAATTGAAATACATGCATCCCAAGATACCTTATATAACATAACGGTCACACCACGTGATATCTTGATATGATACGACGACCCAATAAAAGGATTTAACGTATATTAATTTCTTTTAACTTGCATCTTTGGAAGACGGGTTTTTTATAGGACAAGAATGTGCCATTTATATTATGAATTTCAGCGAAATGAGACCTTTAGCATGAACGGCTAAATATTTCAGTGTGTCAGTCCGGTCCATGTGATTCGGTTATGATCAAATCATGGAAAAAGAAGTACAGTGAGGCAAATAATGAAATGGGAAAATAATAATAATAATGGAAATAACTTTTTTTTTTAATTAAACACACATCACTGCAAACGATTACATATTGCTGATATAAGTTATTGGTAGCAGAAGTTATTAATCTATGACTATTTCAATTTAAGCTGGATTAGCTCACTCGATAAATAAAATTATTTGAAAATAAATTATTTTTATTTACAGTATTTAAAAGGAAAAATATGTTCAAATATTTAAACTAACTTGTATTTGTGTAACTCGGGCTTGCCGCTAATTACATAGCACATGCTCATGTGGTCTTGACAATTATCAGGAACCGAAAAAGGCGCAAAGAAACACACAGGATGCTGTCTGATGAGATTAATATTATCCATATTCTGCTCCTATGCTTAGAAAATTCCTTTCCAGCATTGGAAACCAGTGTTCGTCGATATGCACGGTGAGGTGTAGCACCACTGTCAACCATGCATCCGATGACACTCTGCATGTTCTCTTTCTTACTTGGTAGTACTGGAAAACAAATATGTATATGGCGATGACTGAATGAATATATATATATCTTGACATTCAATTCACTCTAGATGTCGGAAGTTGTGATTTTCAAGTTTTGATTTAGTTCATAAAATTCATCCTTCTATTTGAGATGCATGAATGATATGTAGAAGCCTATTAAACATTAACCGATCTAAATTTTAATTTTATTAATTAATTTAAGAAATAAAACTCTTTAAATATAAATCCACCGCTGGATGGGTGAGATCGCTAGCAATTTCCTACGCCCACCGCGGGACCGAATGTAAGGATTGATCTACTAATTGACCAGAGTAGAGCAGGAAAACGTACGTCCATCCCCCATCATCATCATTGCACTTTGCCCTTGATTACCCAAATAATATTAGTTTCCTCGAAAACAGAAACGCGTTGTCCTTACTTAACCTTACCAATTTGGATTAATTAAAGAATTAGCAAAACATGATGCCTATTTAGTAATAGAAAATAGACAACTGGCGAGTGCGGGGGGCCCTTAGAAAGCCACCTTAAAATTGAAGCAAAAACATTTTCATCTGGGGCGCTATGAGACATGATGAGCCTCTGGCTCTCACCATTTCTATGAACTTGACTTCGATTGCACTCTTTGTATCAGTTAAACCCTCCAAAATACTCTCTCTGTGCCTTTTCCTCATGCACCCTTCTCTCCCTCTTTTTTGTTCTTTTGGTTCTAGCTAGCTTACTTGAGTTGCACACTATGAATCACTCCCCTTCCAAACACTTTTTCTATTCTCTTTAAAAGTAATAAAGAGAGAGAGAGAGAGAGGGAGAAAGAAAGAAGGGATCGAACCACTAAATTCTTCGGTCATGGATCGGTCTCATGAGTTTAGAACGGATGACATAAATAATAGATGAATAAAAATGTATGAGAATCGAACACATAACTTATGGGTGTCAAACGGAGGTTATACCGATGCATAGAACCACTTTTGATTAGAAACCCTAGTATAGTTTAAGCATTGAGAGGGTGAGTCTCCATGGAGAAGTCGCCTTCACGACGCAAGATGTTTTTTGCACGATAATCATGCAATCCCAATAACACTTCTACATTCGCTCTCCACATCTAAAGTAGAAATATATATATAAGAAGAAGAAGAAAATGGCATCATTCGGTGAATGCATATGCAGCTGCTGCTCCCACCCCCCAATCAAAATCAATTTCTGCCTTACCAACCGGCGCCGCTGCGGAATGCGTAAGGCTTCGGGGATTTTTCCTTTTTTCCCACGAGCTGCGACCGTTAAAAGTCAATTGTGGTTTCGAATCTGCTGCAATTGTCGCTGTCAAATGAAATTCCGAAGTATTGCCACGCTAATTTAGTGGAGGAAATTGGGAGGAGGTGGAAAATACGACTAGTTGATTTTGTTCTCCTATTCCATCACATGCTTGGGAGGAAAACGATGTGTATGAGTACAAAGTTTGGGAGAAGAAGCACATGCGTCTGGACCCAAGAGGATGAATGTCACGCTTTATGCCAAGATAGCAATATTATTCTACTTATTGATTGATTTCTCCATATTATATATATATATAATCATACAATAAGAATTTGAATTTCATGACTTATTAATATCACATTGATAACGATACTATTACAGCAAACTTCATTTCTCTTCTCGTATTTCTGAATTAATTTAACGAGTCCTTGTCGGGAGGCATAAATCGTGCGCGTAGGATTGATTATATAGGTGGAGTCCCTGTCCCTCTCCTTATTCTATCCCTGCGGACAAGGATCCAATACGACACGACCCAACATCATTATGCGAGTTTCTCGTGCCGATTTTGGTCGTGTCATTAGACTACGAACCCTCTCAATTAGATGCATCCCTTAAACCTACCGAATGATGCCGATTTGCGAACACAAATGAAACAAATGCATTCGACCGAACGCAAGTCGTCGACGAGACTTATTTTTCTAACCAAAATTGAATTACGGTCCGTTTGTGGGCTAATGTGCTTGAAGCACTGGATTGGAAGCTGTCACGAGCTGACCAGAGGGAAAAACGGTGCCGTAGCCGCCCCTGTTGTCGTGTGAACATGTTGGTTGTCACGTTTCGACCAGTACGAAGGGGTTTCTGCTTGTGCGGTGTATGGCAATGAAGTGAACCGGGCGGGATGAGAGTGCACGTGGCTCCTGCGTGATAGCAAGTAGAGAGCCCATGTTACCCGTGGCCCGTGGGACCCGGCCCGCACGTTCGCCACCGACGCTCCACACGTTCTTCAACGTGGCAACCAAAATTTCGCCAGTTTTACCACCGAGCCCCCTGCCCACAGACCCCGGAATCATCTCCGCCACAGGTAATAATAGCCAATGCCATTGCAATTCGGAATTCGCGACCAGGGTGTCCGCCAGGGTGAGTGAATACATCCCCAGCCGTTTAAGTCCGGAGATTGAATCTCAGCCATTAACTGTTTTATTTATTTTTTTTAAAACCTCTCAAAACTAAAATCATGGATCCAAATCGAATTCCAACTTTATTAGCACACTAAATTCAAAGGTGCTCAGTGTCGTAACTCGACCTATTGAGCGTCGACACCTGGCAGTCGAGGCTGATTCAGTTCGAAGTCAACCTATTGTGTGACGACAGCTGGTGCTGTCTGACTTGTCCGCGGGCTGCAACATTGCAAGATCCTCCCCCCACCGACGAATAAAACCGATAATAAATAAAAATGGAAAAAAAAGGTAATTCAATTCCTTATGTTTCTCGATCAAGATATCTGTAGAATAAAAATATGTATAAATGCAATGTGACATGAAGGAAAATGAAACAAGGATGGATGGATGTTGAGTTTCATTGGTAAAAGTCGAAGCATGAACCTCTTGATATCATATTAAAATTAGCGGATGCGAATAACTTGATTTCTCTTGTTGGTCCGTTATTTAGCGTCGGCATTACTCGAAAAATTCCTCCTAAGAGACGAGGGCATAAGAGGAATTCACATGATCTTTTATTTTTGTTTTTATGGTTATGTGGTTCATGTTTACATCTATCTCCACGGCACAAAGCAACCATTTTTCCTAAGGAAAAAAAGGCCCGCGGCATCATCATGTGGTTTGCTTTGATTAGAAAACAAGTTGTTAGCCAGTTGTGGTTACGTTAGTTGACTCCACCTAAGAAAACAAAAAATAATCACGATATATATATATATGATTCGATTATACTAATTCTATACATCTTTCTCTTAAATAAAATTTGTAAGTTTAAGAATTTTGAATTCATAAAACAAAAAACAATTAGATAAGTTTTATTCATTATTTTTAAAATTGAACCGGACCAAAAATCGGTGGAAACATGGGTTTATGGGTCGGACTTGAGGTTCGATGAACAAATTACATATTTANTGTTGTTCGGTTCTTGGGTTATAAGTTGGAACTTGGACGGAAATGCTGATGCGCAATCAAGCAAGCTAGCTACTAGCTAAGAAGAGTATGGCCAGCACATTCCGGACGAGGACGTGAAACCAAGCGTCGATGCAACCACAGACCAGATCAGGAGACCCGACATATTCACCGTTCACCATAGTTTTTAAAATTGGACCGAATTAGAAACCAATATAGGTATGAGTTTATGGATCGGATTAGAGGTTCAATAGATTGAATCGCATGTTTAATAAATTTACATAATATTATAATTTAAATATAATTTATAATAAAAATTATTAATATAATAATTATATTAAATAAAAATTTAATATAAAATAAATAAATAAATATATATTATAATATCTATATTTTTAATTTTAAATTAATCGATTTTTTTATTGATTCAGTTGGATTTATCGGTTAGACTGAAAATCGATCGATTCAATCGAAATTGACCTCATTAAAAGTATAATTTTTTATAAGAAATAAACATGATCTTTTATTCGAATCCATCATATATATATATATGTATGTATATACACATATATATCAGGTTAGGTTTAACCGATGACACAGAAAGGGCCTAGCAAATTGAAGAATGAATCCGGTAGAGAGATTATATCCAATCTCAGCAGTTCCATGAGCAAATACGTTTATAATAACTTATACAGATATATATATATATATGTATGTATATATAGCAAGGATAAAACAAAAACAATTGACGTTAAGTCCAAGGAACAAATGAAAATGTAATGACTGGTCAGACAACTTTATCAGATTGTTACTGTCATAATTATAATTATTAATATCATTATTGGTGGGCCATTACTAATTATTTTTATATGACAACTTATATTTCAAGATACCGATTTTTAAATTAAAATAACTTATTTTTCAAGACAGAGAAATTTCACTTTTTTTGTTTTTGTTTTTCTTTTCGAGGGGGGTGGGGTGGTGTGCCGTATAAAGCCACTTTTAGTGGTCGCATGTGCGACAATACAGTACGTCCCCTTCCACGGAACTGAGAGGGACAACGTGGGTCCCGCAGCCACCAATCGGAGCATTAGTTATCAGGAGGACACCCAATTTATCCTATTCCGCGACACACCTAATGGTCTCTGTAAAAAAAGAAAGAAAGAAAGAAAGAAACCACTGTTAGCACGGATCCCCAAAGGTTATCCACGTGACGTCAGCGTTCGAGCCAGCCAGAAGGCACGACGGCCCTTCCCTGGGAATTTTATACTCTCTCTCTCTCTCTCTCGTATTTTGTTTCGTAATGGCGGTTAAAAGTTGTTTTTAATGGAGAGCTGGAATTACCTGGAGACGAAGCTGGCGTGTCGGTCGTTGCCGACAGCGGTGCCCGCCGACAGAATGACCGGTTGTACCCGGTGACTCACCCCGGACAACGCGGTCTTGCGTTTACCGGCTAGCGGGTGAGATGGCCGTTACCATGGGGGGAGGGAAACGCGTCGGTGCGTTTACTTTGTGTCACCGCCCCGTGACACCGTACCGCCTACGGATTCCCGTTGCACTCCTGGCTTTCGACCGTTGACATTTAATGTGTTCATATTTCTTCACAAGAGCAATTTTTTTTCTTTTTTGGGAGGTGAGATCTTGGGAATGTTTTAAATTGTAAACCAAATTCACGAGCTAAAGTAAGGTGAATGCACACCACCGGATCATGAGAACTATGCCAGTGCCTCTTAAATGCGATTATATCAAAAGTGCTATACGATAGGAAGATTGGATAGGTCGAACGGAGAGGGACAACATGTTCTTTCATTCTCATTTAAACGGCACCATGTGTTCAAGTAAACCACTGCGGAAGACCAGGCTATCTACTCTCGTGGGCAAAATACTTCAGGGGAAAGAATGATTTATGAGTAAAATCTTGGAGTTGCATGCCATGTACTTTACTGTGTATGATGTGGATGGTTTTGAGACAAATGATGAGAGAGAGAGAGAGAGGGAGAGAGACATCGAGGTCTGAATCCACGTGGCACGTGGGTTCTCCTATCAGTTCAGTAGACATAACGGGGGGGGACAGCGTTGAGAAGATTTCCCCCCCTCGTCCCTTTTAAGGTCTCCGGTATAAATAATGTCCTCTTTACCACCCATCGTACGCATTTAATTTGGACGTGGGCAACTTTGGTCGCTCTGGGAATCTCAGATAAATCTATATGGGTCGTGGCACATGGGACGCGGATTCCATGTCGAATCTTGTCCAATAGGGGAGCGGCAGTGGCAATGGCGATTCGGGGGACAATTCTGCAAAGACGAGAAAGCACATGAACTCTGCAAAGAGATAATAACATTTTGTTCAGCCCATCGCGGCCCAGACATTTCAATTTCTCGGCCCAGAACTTTGTTAAGTGGGATTCCTCCTGCTCTTTCCACAGGATTAGCGAGCGGATTAGCTGGCTGAAGCACACGTTAGTTTCGGGATTGTTCATTGGACCGTCGACCGCATTGAGGCAGGCCGTTTCGTAAATGATGCACTTGATACCAACTGACTGGGTTGTATATCAGCCAACAGCAGGCAAAGCAGCATCTGTTTATGGTTGCAGTTCGTTCCCTTGCTTGGAGCATCCATCCCATTTCTGCACTGACTTTGATCGGCGTCTTAGCTTTATGGTGATCGTGTGGCATCATTTGAAAGTGGGATCATGGCTTTGCCTGAGGCTCATATCAAAGTCTGAGTTGCTTGGCCTCGGAGGAAACACTTGGTACTTTCATTTCTTTGCTGATTCTCAAATCCCCATGTGCTCCTGTTGCTGCAGCTCCAATCTTTAATCGGGATCAATCTTTGTCCTGCTTTTCCACTATATTTTCGAGAAATTGTACCTGCTGGCTTCTTCGTTCCGAGTGTTCATATAAATTTGATTCTCAGTCTGCCAAGTGTTCCTAATCGACAATACCGTGCCTGTATGAATCAGTGTACATATATATATTTCTTTTTATTTTTGGGTTACTGTTCTGCTGTACAGCTTGGACAGATGCCGTCATTTTAAAGTAAAATCTTGCAGCAGTCATTTAGAAACACTCAGCGATGATGACATTCCTTTTTCTGCTCTGACTTCTGCAGCACTATGGCAATTACTACGGCCCCGAAATCTAGACTTTCCTTCCTTGAAAACAATGAGATTACAATCAAAGTGAAACGGGGTTTTTGCAGACTCTGCTCAGCCGGTCTTCCTAGCGATGACTTGAAGTCGGGGACACAGTCCTTCCACTTACACAAGGTCCAGATTCCGGTGCATTTCATCATCCTGTCAAACCTTTTGAATGAAGTTCCCAATAGCTCATGTCCTCACTCCTAATGCGCGTTACTCTGCAGAGGCTCTCTATGATATTGACTGTCCAGATGATTCTCGATCACTTCATGCCAGCTTCTTATCAGCGGGCACTTGAAGGAAGAGGATTCTCGACTAAATAAATTCCATAAATTGTGTCATGTTGCCGATTAATTGTCACATACCACTTTCTCTTTCAGTATACATTTGTTTTGTACCTCAGATAGTTGCGTCATCCTTACACATCTACTAACCATGGATTTCACCGTTTGTTGTTTTCCTTTCTATCAGGCGTTCCACATTCTGAGCTGCGAATCTCTCTGTTCCCGGTACAATTGAGTCTCGTTCAGATCTTGAATGTCGGCTTGCGGAATAGATTGCTTACAACTTCTCCAAGTACAAGTTTAAAGTTACTGAAGAACATCTTGATCCCATCCGATACCTTCCATTGCCTCGAATCACCACATTACATGCTAGTCATAGCAATCTTCAGATATGGTCAAGATTAGATAATACTAACATTTATGTTGAAAGAATTGAGAGGAGATACATCCCATGATCCTTTTCCCCACAACTACAAAACATGTACCACAGTTTTCCACTATTTTCATTCAATCCTCGCGAAGAGAAGCCATGCTTTAGTTTCTTTACATTACCCCAAAATAGCCAAACAAAACTTCTCCAAAATGGCCTATCTAAGCACCATATTCCTCGTTCAACTTGCCATCGATGAAGTAAACCTACTCTGCACATTTTCCCAGATTCTTATTCATTTACACAAACAAAAGAAAGGACCAAAAATCCAACTCAAGCATCTTCCAACATGTGGAAGCCAAGGCAACCTTAACACACATGTAGGATTACCTAGGCTTTGGCTGTGAACTCGGGGACAATAGAGGTTGAATAAGCATCTGAGACGACGGGCTCCTCGGCAACATGGCTTGAGATCGAGTGAGCATCTCAGCCATGGATGGCGTTTGATATGCTTGGATGAGGCTTGACCGATTGGTGAAGTCTCCTCTTGCAGTTGCTCTTTGCCACGAGTGGGAGCTCAGCCCTGAGAGGATGTAAGCCCGCCCAGAGGCCTCATACACATGCCTGCTTGCCATCCTCTCCTGCATCTCCTTGAGCTCAGCGTCCAGAGCCACGCAGAGCCGGTCTCCCGATTTGGCTGATACTGAGTCAGCCAGAGCCCGGCAGCAGTTCTGAAGGATTGATGATGCACCAGCAAGGTCCCCTTGCTCCGCTGCCTCACGGGCCTGAGACATTGCCAAGGCTGCCTGAAGCCGATTCTTTTGTCTGTCTACTTCAATTGATACAATTGCTGCCTGTTCCCCAGCAGCTTCTGGTCTATTAACCCCGACTTCTCCACCCTCAACTGTTAATAGATCCTTTGTCAATGGATCTCGATAGACACATTTAATTTTGAGAAGACCCGACTCAGAATTGTAGGCTTCAACCGGGAGATTAACAGAAATGAGGAAATCCCGTTCTTCGTCAGCATATAAATCTCCCACATCAATCACTCCTGATCGTCCGCCAACTGATACACGGTTTGGGTAGCTTCCTGCTCTAAGCAAGCTCAAGCGAACACTCCGATGTGCACTTTCAATGATCACCTGCAGATCCTGAGCGACCACACTTAGCAATCCCCCAATACATTGGGCCAATGCATCCTGAATTGCAGCTTCAGTCTCAATGAAAGAGAAAGTGCCCCCAGAGATCTCCGATATCGAGTGCATTGATGAAGCATCATGGTCTGTCCCAAACCCAAAAGCATGAACTGGGATTTGGAATCCCGAGGTGCCATCTCCATGAATTGATAGAGGGAGGAGCAGCTGATAGTTTGGTTTAGACTCACTGTTGCTTGAATTATTGACAGTATAAGTGTCCTGTCCATCAGACAACAGTATTATACTCGCCACGGGACTCTTCTGCTTCCGATCAGACATCACCTTAGCTCCCTTTCTAAGGCCTTCAGCAATATTCGTCCCACCATTGGCCACAAGCGAGTTGACTGCTTGAAGGGCCTGCTGCCGCCCAATATCAGTCATCCGCCGGAGAGCAAAGAGGCGGCGGGCAGTGGAAGAGAAGGCAATCACAGAGAGCCTATCACTAGAGCTGAGGTTTTGAATAACGAAGCCCATAGCTCGTTTCAGCAGAGCAAGTTTTGTGCCCGCCATGCTCCCACTGATGTCTAGCACTGTGACGAGGTCTACTGGAGCACGAGGCATTCGAGGAACTTGAAGGAAGTTAGTTTGGCTTTGGGAGCTGCTTTTTGATGCAGGGATCGCTTTGAGATGTGCCAAAATGGTGAAGTTATCATATGATTGGAACCGTGGAGCAGCTGAAACTTCTGGATATGTTCTGATCTCAATCGTGCTTGGAGAACTGCCCTCAGAGAGCTTATCAGATGAGCTCTTCTCAGGCTGGTGATGATCCAGGGATTCATCATCATCATAGATGCCGGGCTCGGGGGCCTGTAATAGGGGCATGACATGGCGTCGATTAGGGTCCCGCTGAGGAGAGAGGAGGCGAACATTAGTGATCAAAGCATCGCTGTGGTCCCAATCAGCCGGATTTCTCGGCCCTCTCGTGAGACGAGGAAGCAGGTCCAGGCAAGGGGCATGGGAGGGAATCTCCTTCCATTTGGCCCTGCAGACCGGGCATATTTGGTTCCCATGTTTTACACTTGAAGCGATGCAGTGGAAGTGGAAGGAGTGCGAGCATTCTGCAGTAAATATCGCATGCCCTCCTCCTTGCTTTATCTTGGTCAAGCAAATCGAGCAAGTTTGCTGAAATGTGAGAGAGATGTGGGAGAGAGTTAGATATAATACTACAAGAGGAAGATCAAAACAGTTCATGGTCTGATTAAAGTGTCTACGTAATGCTATGCATTGAGAGCTTAACCAAATGGATCTAGCAATTGGAAAAAGCCAAGAATGAATTTAATCCTAAAAATCCAAAACTGACGCAATTAAAGCAAGATCGATATCCTGTCAGGAAAAAAGATGACTGGGTGTGGGCTCGATCTGATCTGAAGCCTTCCAAGCTCAAGATAATCAGTGTCCTTGTGATCGTGACCGAACTGGGAAATGTCTCAGAAATGAAGAGAGGCCCCAAAATGATCAAACGAAAGAAGATGCTAGAACAGACTGAATCTACCCAAAAATAACTGGTAACCAGAGAACAAGTGAGAAATCCGAGGAAAACACTTGACGGGAAACCTAAGCTTTTAAACCGCCCCAGCTTCATGATAAAGCAACAACGGAAAGAATTCCCTCAGTGAAAAAGAATATTTATAGCTCTCACTATCATAACCGTTTGAATTTCCCTCCTCTTACACTGATAACATCAACTGCGAGCACGAAGAAAGGAACGGTGGAGGATCCACAACAATAGTACTGAAGTGGAATTCAAACTAGCTGAAACGGGGGCTTATAAATCCAAGACAATACCAAATAATCTACAACTTGATCATGTAATTTCCTCCCAAAAAAGTCCAAACAACTGGAATCTCCACAGAGTTGAAATATGAATCAACCGTTACAGGAGAAGGATGCCAAAAGTGCAAACCTTGGACGACTTGCTTGAACTCCTAGACAACCTCAGGCCATGAGAGGAAGGTGTCGGGGTCATTGGTCTGGAACGGCCCATGTCCCAATTTCCCGGTGACAGCAGAGCGGCATGAGAGAGTCTCTCTGTCGAAGCATCGTCACTGATGGGATGCGAGTCCTCCAGGGTTCTGGGCACGTACACGCACAGATTCAACCCCAAAGCGAGCTTCGCTCTCCGCCATTTGCTCCCCATTTCTCTTTACACCAAGCTCTGGAACTTATCAGAAAGCAGGCAGGGGTCTTTCGAGTAGGAGACTTCAAGCCCGAAATTGAGACCGGTCCACGAGAGATATCTTGATGGGAAGAGAAGGCCAGGAGTTTGATCAAGTTTCCCTCTTGAAACACATGACAGGAGAAAATCTAGGATATTTTTTTTCAGCTGCTCGTGAGTTGGAGTTGGAGGAGGAGGGCGGCGGCTTTAGGGTAGGGTAAGTAAGCAGGGCACGGAGGCCGAGGACGACTTTTATGGTGGGCTGAGGAGAGTCTCAGACAAGTTGGATTGGTGGAGCTGGGAACGTCAAAGGAAGGGACTGGATCGCACAAAAGAGAGAAGAGTATGTCGGTTCCCCCGGTTAAGCGTAACTAGTTGAGAGAGAGGACGACGCCGGGCAAGGCGGAGGACTAGCATTCTTGTTCTTGGCGCCATTCGAAGTGTAAGGCTGACTGAGCCAGCGTTCTTCGAGAGAGAGGGCGGAGAGAGAGAGAGAGAGACTTGGGATTTGACGTTAATGCAAGGCGCTGATTTATGTAGAGTATAAAAAGGAAGATAACGGATATTAGTATAATAATATTATTTTTAATTTAATAATTTAAAAAATACAAATTTAATATTTATTTACTTTTTTTCTTTTCTTATATCTTATTTGATCTTATTTTAAGTTTATAAATTTTTTATATAATGAATTAAAGAAATGCATGGTAAATTTTCAGGTGGGGGAAATGGGAATGAAAAGTGGAAAAAGCGCACGTTTTTTGGTTGATTGTGCGAAAGCTGACTCCTTTGTCCGCTCGGAATCTCTGCTTTGACTTCCCGAAATGCCCCTCCTCGTTCTGCCCGTCTCCTAAATTCTCCTCCATTATTATTTTTTTCTCTTTTTAAAAACAATAAATAATAAAACTATCAATTTCGAAGAGTATTATTGCTTCCCCCTCTTTTATCTTTTTAAGCTGTTAAACAATAATTATGGACACTCATTTATTTCCTTATCTAAGTCAAAGTCAGTCCATCATCTAGGACGGTCGATGAAGCACGGGGCACGGTGGAAAATTGGATTTAACCGCTTTGGAAAAAGTAGAGTTGAATTTGCTTGTGGACATGCTGCCATGATCTATAAATTGACTTCACCTTTTACTAAAGCATCCATTTATTAATCGAATATATTTATATAAAAATATTGAGAAAACTTCCTGATAAATTCTTTAATATAAATTACGGAATACAATACGATTGTTTATCTTTTTTTTTACAAGTATGCATTAGTTAATATTTAAAAATTCATTACATCTCCATTAAGTGGAAGTTGAGGTATAACAACTCCATTTTTATCTACTAAATTTAATCAGAGATTTTTATTAAGGATAATGAATTATTAAAAGACATTCATTAATGAAAAGTTTATTTATAGCTTTACAAATGCAGAATTTTGTATACTGGTCATGGGATTGTCAAGCCTCTACGTATATATACATATATGTATGTATTATGCGTCTCACGCTTACCGTCATTATGATCAAATGGCCAGCTGGGGAAATCGACCGGTGCCACTCAACCCAAATTCTTTCCAGATGGGGTCATCATCAGCATCAAGAAATTCCACAGTTATAAAAAAAAGATGGAAGAAAATAACGTCCATTGACTTTCAAAATTAAAAATATAATTCCGAAAAAAGAAAAAAGTAAAAGAAAAAACCCTCCGATTTTCCACCAGGACATCGATGACCCAGATGAATCGAAACGGCCAGCCTCTAGGCTCTAATCATGACGGTGACTGAAGATGTTTGGACTTTCCTTCTGTTTCCTCTCGAGGGCCAGCAAATCAACCCATGTTTTTCCCCCCCGTAACATTTGAATTGATTCCACTGTTTATTCGGCACGAGGAGATAAGTGCGATGATGCTGTCAACCATGCTGACATTAGCCTCATCATGTCTTATGAGAATCATACAGCCAAAAACTAATCAACATGTGAGCACACAAAGGCCAAATCACACGCGGATAGGTAGATCAAGCAATTTCTTTCCCTTTTTTTTTCATGAATTCCGTATTGATGCATTGGAACAATTAACGCGTGTTCCGCACTATGACTGTCCCACAGGCTCCCCTCCGAGTCTGAGTCATCATCACTGAAAGGGAATCATCTCATCTGGGCCAAGTCAAAAGAACTGTTTGGAGGGGGTCCAATTTCACTGTCGCAATCTGAAGAATAATGCTCTAGGCATCGGCATGAGACTCTCAACTCCGCTCTCTGGAGCAAAATCCCACTTCCCTATTCTGCAGGCCATTCATATATTGACAAGTTGAGAGAGAGAGAGAGAGAGAGAGAGCTACAAATAGTGTGTTAAGCTGGCACTGAAAATTTTGAGGTGGAAGTTCCTGAGGGTCTTTGAGTGGTGGNCACACAAAGGCCAAATCACACGCGGATAGGTAGATCAAGCAATTTCTTTCCCTTTTTTTTTCATGAATTCCGTATTGATGCATTGGAACAATTAACGCGTGTTCCGCACTATGACTGTCCCACAGGCTCCCCTCCGAGTCTGAGTCATCATCACTGAAAGGGAATCATCTCATCTGGGCCAAGTCAAAAGAACTGTTTGGAGGGGGTCCAATTTCACTGTCGCAATCTGAAGAATAATGCTCTAGGCATCGGCATGAGACTCTCAACTCCGCTCTCTGGAGCAAAATCCCACTTCCCTATTCTGCAGGCCATTCATATATTGACAAGTTGAGAGAGAGAGAGAGAGAGAGAGAGCTACAAATAGTGTGTTAAGCTGGCACTGAAAATTTTGAGGTGGAAGTTCCTGAGGGTCTTTGAGTGGTGGAAGAATTTTCCTCTCATTCCCATTCAAGATGTTCTCTATTGCACATTGGCCTAACTTTATTGTCGGGGCCTCAATTCAAATCAAGAATCTCAGCAACCACACTAAACACCAACTGCATTCTTACTCTCTCCCCACTGAGATTAATGCTCCCCATTTTATTTTTTTTAAGGATTAATCTGTTCAATTTGCATTTAGGTTATATGCCTAACCTGTCCTCTCTAACATGCCCTTTTCAAAAAGAATTCTTTGTAGATTCAACTTGTTTCATACCCTGTTGACCCGTAGAGTCTGTCGTAGACCGAGTTTAAGTGATGATACACGAGAGGGAGGGGAGGGGGCCTCATCTGAAATGCAAAGGGAGAAAAAGATGTAGCATGATCTTAAAGCACCTTTGAGTGAAGTTTTTCCTATTCCCACTCCTTTAGTCTCTCTCAAAATGACGACCTTTTAAAAGAGAATTGCACCATCCTTTTGGGTGCAAAAGTTAATTCCTCTCCCCCCACAAAAACAACATCAACAAAGGAATCAAAGACAGTGATCCCTCTTTTTCTCTCATCTCTTTCCCCCTCTCCCTCCTCCTTACATTACAACCGATGGCATGTTGTAAACAGAGAGAGCTTAAAAATCTTCAAGTGGGAGTCTCATTTTCATGGACGATTGGGTGGAGATCCATAGTTTAAGAAGAGGGAATCATTCGTTTCATTAAAGCCCCTTAGCACTTCAGGAGGATTGGATTCCCCTTAGGTTTTAATCTTATCCTGCGTTAACCCAACATCTGATTCTTCCCCTCTCCCTTTCTCTACACCACTCTANTCCCCCCACAAAAACAACATCAACAAAGGAATCAAAGACAGTGATCCCTCTTTTTCTCTCATCTCTTTCCCCCTCTCCCTCCTCCTTACATTACAACCGATGGCATGTTGTAAACAGAGAGAGCTTAAAAATCTTCAAGTGGGGGTCTCATTTTCATGGACGATTGGGTGGAGATCCATAGTTTAAGAAGAGGGAATCATTCGTTTCATTAAAGCCCCTTAGCACTTGCAGGAGGATTGGATTCCCCTTTACAGTGACCCCCTAAATTTGCCAGGCTTTCTAGGGCAAGTCAACGAGAAAGCTAACCCTTTTTTCTCTTCAATTTTATCCCCCTTTTTATTTTAATCAAGCGAGGATTCTCTCCAATTTTATTCACAATCTTTTTCTTTTCTTTTTTTTTTATCACGAAGGAGGTTCACATAATCAGGGGAATGAGAGAAAGACAAAATAAAAGAATATGTAAATTTTATAAGTAAGATTCATCTCTTAATTTTGAATTCACATAATGTCATTATATCAAATTAGAAATAATGGAAAAGAGGGATTGTCAGCTCTTATGTTGCTCCCCACTTAGGCCGTGGTTATTATAATCGACAAATAGATAGATAGCACTTGGAAAAAGAGGACTCACTTACTCGAGTCCACTTTTCTTGATATATGCATTATAATACTCCATTGTATAGCCTGATTCACTGGATGGTGGCCTTCAAAATCTTGAAACTATCAATATTATTTAGTTAGCTTAGGTTTAATCTTATCCTGCGTTAACCCAACATCTGATTCTTCCCCTCTCCCTTTCTCTACACCACTTTATATATAGAACTTAATTAACCTATCTAAGTTCATAGATAACTGAATTATTAAATGGTAAATTATTTTTAATATGATTTTTCTATTTATACAATTTTCAAATAGACATCGAACCATATAATCCAATCCATGCCGTGTATATTCTCATTATATATATATATATATATTTATACATCTCTGTCCATCTCTCCATAGGAAATTGCTCCAAAGCGTAATTTCTCCGTGGAGCCTGTCTCTAGACACAAAATTCTGGCAGGTCTAAGATGCACAAATAGATTATTCGACGGCTCTACAGCAACGATGCCGAATATACATTTGGAACACATCTATAGCATATAAATGGGATAGGAAGAATTGAGAGAATATGTGAACGGATATAATTATGGAAAACGCACTGCTCTACGACCGAGTTCAACGATTGCTCTCTCGCTCTCACCCTCACTCTCTCTCTCTTCATCATTGTGCCCACATGGATGTGCTGCCATCATCGTCGTCACCGTGCAAGTCAAAACTTATCTCAGGCACATACATGACATCCACTACTGGGCTCCATCCCCTGGACATAGATAGGGAGAGAGAGAGAGAGAGCTTGATTTATCCCATATATATTAGAAGGACAAAATGGAATGGAAAAGGAGGAAGAAACAAAAGAAAGAGGGCAAGGACATGCATTCTCTCCATGTAATAAAGCCCTAAGCCTCTCTTTATTACACCTTCTTTTGTGCTCGGTTTTTCTCCCCCTTGTCATTATGGAATATGTGCTGTAAAATTGCATGCACTCTCTGTGCTCCCATGATCATGATTGCATGCCCACAAATAAATGCCCTTTTCCCCTTTATTTATTTTATCTTTCCCTTCCCTTTGGCTAATGATCTTACACGAATGGCTGTTTTCCTTTTCTTCCTTCTTCTTTTTCCCACTCTTATATGACACCACGAATGGCTTGGCCTTATTGTCCCGGTCACGGGATGCTCAGTGTGAGTCCTGAGTTCCGTGCTACAAGTAAAGCTACGGGACGTAATTTGCCAATTGCACCACACATTTTGTAGCTTTCTTTTTTCTTTTTTCGTTTTACCCTTTGGGGTGGGCATACGAGTAATTATAAAGATGGGAAAACTAAGAAACTTAAAAAAAAATATTGACTCTTGCATGACGGCAATCACTTGAACTTGTGGGGGTTTTAAGATCCATTTACTACGATCGGCAATTACGGCTGAATTTTTGAAGGAGGATTCGGATCATAAATGACATTCATTTCAAATTGATATGTTATGGATCTTTAACTAATCACGTTGGGATGTCGCCCGGAAATCATGGAAGCCGCGAGAGGGGGAAAAAGGGTGAGGAGGGGCCTGACCTGCGTAGGACCCGGGTCGCTCGGGGGCTCGGACAACAACATATGGACATAATTCTAGAGCCGCATTAAGCTCAAAACCTAAAATCAGTAAGCACCTCCGTCGTGAGTCCAGCGACCAACTTAGCTCACGGGCTTGGACCAGCCAAACTGGCCCAGTTTGGTCAGAGACAAAACCAACCCTTTTGGATTGGTCTGATGTGCAGACCTTGCTGGGCCCATTGATATCAGATTGTGAGATAGCTGCGGATGAACGAAGCCGTGGGACGTAACACAAGTAATTTTACCGGGTATGCAACGATTTTATTATTATTATTATTGTTATACTCCAGCTGTTGCTGAGAGTTCTGCTTCTGTGTATACATAATTTATCCATGTGCGACGGACATTATCGGGGGAATACGACTCAATGGAAAATACAAAAAGACATGAGATTTTCATGTTTTTCTCTTGCCTTATTAGATAGTTCCGTGAGATTATGTGATTTAAAACTCACTTTTATATATAGTTAGGTAAGGTCGAGGGCACATTACTAAAAGCATCTGCTAGTAAGTGGCTCTTTGGATTGGGCAATAGAGGATATCAGTTTCTTAAACTTTACTATACTCTTGGTGATTCTACGTTGATAGACTAATGTTAAGTATCGATCGTTCAATTTGCTTGATATATTCGTGGTTGAATATAAAATCCCGAATGATATATAATGGGACGGTAAAGTTACCACCAGTGCTATCTTCTTAATTTACTTATGGCAAAAAAGGAGCAAAAGTATTGAGAGAAAAGCAGCAGGTGGAGATTAGCAGCCTGAGATGTATATCGCGTGGCACTCCGGCTACAGCTCACGAGATAAATTCTGGGCATGAAATTGATCGGCCGAAGTTGCACATTCCCTGTCCGTTAAGGACACCAAGAATTCTCCCCTAATTTCTGTGTTCTCAATCCAATTGAATCGTCACGACGGAATACCGCCGTAATCACCTTTGATGGTAATAATTTTATTTTAAATTTTCCAGATCAAATCATTTATTAATAATTTCCTTTTTGAAAAAATGACAGACATCGAAGACGGTGATGAATTTCGATATATCAACCAACCCAGCTGCTGCTGCTTCTTCAGCTTCAGCTTCTGCTTCTGCTTCTGCTTCTGCTTGTCGGTCATATCCAAGTCGGAAATTAATGAGTTCGGCACGAGAGATGTCGACGCTCTTGTCGGGTTGAAGGGAGAGGAGCACTTTATAAAACAAGAATATGGTGAGTAAACTCTTCATTTCGAATTCGACCCACTGCCCGCCCGGCCTAATTTAGGGTAGACGTACGTTAATGGCACGAACTGCACATGCTTCATTTGACACATTTCACAATAGAATAATTACTGCGTACATGCATGTATATTAACTGGCAACTAACTGTTGAATTTCTTCCAAATCTCTTTGCCCTCCTCTGGCACGACCCAATCTCCTATTTTCCCCGTGCTTGATAATGAGCATAATTATAAGTACGACCTGTGCCCAGTAAGTTCTAATGACTTAACGTAGTAATTATATATGTTGGATGCAAGGCAAAAAAAAAAAAAAAAACTTACCATAGTTTTAAAAACCGAACTGGGCAGGTCAGTTCGACCGGTTTAGTCAGGAGCCGGCTACTCATTTGGTCCGATTCCTATAAAAAGACTCAATTGCACTTTCAATGAGATCAACTTCGGTTGAATCGGTCGATTCTCAGTTTACCTAGTGAACCTAATTAAACCAGTAGAAAAATTGATATACTTAAAATTAAAAAAAATTAAAAAACCTATAATGTAGATATTTTATTTTACTAAACTTATATTTATGTTTTATGTGAAAATTTTATTTAATTTAATAGTTATATTGATGATTTTTATTTATCTCATATTTAAATTTTGATATTAAGTAAATTTATTAATAATATTATTTACTAAATTTGCGATTCAACTTATTAAATTTCAGATCTGACTCATAAACTCATGCTTACACCAATTATCTAACCCTGTCCAGTTTTAAAAACTATATACATGATTGTTTAATTAATTCAATGGGGTTTGGCCACCTGAATTCATGAAAAAGATTTCTCCGGTTCAAACTTTTGAAATTTTACATCAAATAATAATCTAGTTAAAGTTAGATCAGCCTTCTATAGTTTCCATATCATATATACACATATATTTATGTATGTATATATATATGTGCATATAGAACCACGAGACCATGTGAAGATGTTCACATTTATCAGAAGAGGGAAGATGACGACAACATGGGAAGAGTTGTCATTGACGCATGGATTCAACACGTGCCTTTGCTTTCGTACAATCTATACTAACCAATATTGTCCACATAAATCAGTTTAAGATGTGTTTCAAAATCCAATTGCCCTCATTAGAAAAAGAGAGAAAAAAAAACCAGTCTTCCCTCATCACCCAATTGCAAAAAATAGAAGGGTACCCATCCATTATGAATTGATTGTATAGAACTATTATATATCTCATTTTCTTAAAGTATAATATTATAAACAAAATAAATTATTATTATTATTATTATAAGATATTTACTTTTTAGTAAATTTACCAAACTTAAAATTGAATTCCTGTATATAGAATTATGGATACTGCACCACATATGGTATACGCTCATACACACATAGAAGAATAGAAGTTCACTCTGAGCTGCAAATGAACTCCCGAGTTCTCCAATGTCCAATGAGAAGGGCTCTTAGTTTGTAAGAGAAATTAAGGCATAAAATGGACCAGCAGGAGACAATCATTTTTGTCCAAATCTAGGCAATGTGGACAATTCTATGGTTTCACCTACCCCCCCAACCAATGACATGATACCAAGTGGTGGTGGTAGGTGGCGGTGAGCATGACTCGTCTCCCCTCACCAACCTTCATCTTGCCTTTAAAAAAAAAATTCATCATTGATCATTGTATGTACCCATTGGGATATAGATGAATGCACGATTATATCATCCCAAGTTGGTTTATTCAATATGTATCTACCCAGAGAGAAGCAAAATATAAATTGATTTAAACTACACTTGCGAGATTAAGGGTGTTATATATATATATATATATATATATATGAATAAATGAATAAAAAATTCATTAATAAGATTTCAATACTGAATCCAGAATGATGTAATTAGGTTAACCTTGTTGGCAGGTAGGTGAGGAATTAATAGAGTGCTGACGAAGGAGCAACCTAAGCTGGATGGATCGCTATCTTTATTTGAATCGTCGAAGGATTGCCATGTCAAATGAGGCAGGTATTCATTTTTACTTTTATTCTTGGTGGTTCTTCACGAGCCTTAATTTTTAAGCAGATTCCACTGGATTACGCCCATCATGTCTGATCTCCGACTGAGACACTTGACCAAGGGGAAAGACTCGCGCTTGTCGGTGTCTCCTCTCTTCCAATTACAATTACTCGTTGATTGCCCAGTGGACTGCATCATCGACTCATGCACACGATGAAGCACTCAAAAATAATTATGACAGGACTTCATCTTCTAGGGTAGACAGTTTTTGTGTGCTGTTGATTGAAGATCTTGTATTGGGGTGGCGGTTGATGGGGGGTTGATAGCATTAATTAGTATATAGCTTATGACAAATCACCTTTCTAGTGGGAAAGGTCGACCAACCCCATCCACCTATAATTAATATCTGTACATATAGGTGAATCCTATGGTGCATCTGTTGTCTGGGTTCAGTCCCTATTTTGAGAAATCCACGCTTATCTAGGTACATGACAAGCATGTATGCTGGATCTTTTCATATTTGTGTATGGTAACACGGTGTCTCTCCCATCAACCCGACTTGATATTGAGAGTTTTTAAATTCACAATTCTCAAGCACGTTTTCCCAAAATCACTTATGCTATCGTCTTATCTCTTCTAATTACATTCGAAGAGCAGGAATAACGATACCGTACTGTAGTAACCCTAGATACTACTTTTTGTTTCCTGTCTAATGTACAAAATTACCCTCCACTTCATAAACTTGGTGGGTTATTATTTTTTAAAGAGATAATTATAAGAGAAATCATGTATATTCATTATTTTTTATAATTAAATTATATTTTTTTAAATAAACTCTTATAATAACATACATAATACTATTCTTTTTTTTGTTACATTTATACTAATATAGTAAAAAATGGTTTGTGCCATGATAACCTGACATGTCAACTTAAAAATTATCACGAGACACTATTATGTTTCATGTAAATAAACTATTAAAATTAAATTTTGAATATATATCTCGAAAAAGTAATATTTTTCCCATATATAACATTCAACTAAAAAAACAAATACATAAAATTCATGTTGCCATTCTCCCTACTTTCCATATTGCTGACAGAATCATACTAAATGAAAATACCTTATACAAATATATATATATATATAAAGCATGAATTGATAAATGAAGTATATATGTATATATACATAAGTTGCATTTAACAGGCATGGAGGGAACATGCCAATGCATACAGACTGATCTGACCGATGATGTCTGTCCCATGTTTTTTTTTCAATTTTTAAATTTCACAATTAATCAATCTCATCTCGTCTAGTTAGCCGTTTGACATCGATCGATTTGGTAATAAAAATGAAAGAAATCCAGTCAACAACCCTTTTGCGTCTAATATCGAAGCAGTCTCTTTGGACTGTCACCTAACACGATCATAGCTTGACCTCGTACAAAGTCCCGCCAGCTACCGCTCGCGCAGGATTAGTGGAATTCAATGTTTCTAATAACATCGCCAAAATGCTTATCCGTTGGGATTTAATGCCACAGGTATCTACACATACATGAGTTTATATATACACACATATATATATATACATACATATATCGTCTTCATAGGAAAATAAAAAATGTACTACGTGGCATAGTTTTAAAAATCATATTGGATTGGCCGGTTCGATTAGAAACTAGTTACTCATCCGATCCAATCTCCATAATTAATCCAATTGCATTTATAATGCAATTGCCTCCTACCGAATTGGCTAGTTTCAGGTTGGACTAGTAAGTCCGATTGAACCGGTAAAAAATCGATCGACTTAGAATTAAAAAAATAAAATGTTATTATGATATACTGAAAATTTTGAAGTGGAAGTTCCTGAGGGTCTTTGAGTGGTGGAAGAATTTTCCTCTCATTCCCATTCAAGATGTTCTCTATTGCACATTGGCCTAACTTTATTGTTGGCGCCTCAATTCAAATCAAGAATCTCAGCAACCACACTAAACACCAACTGCATTCTCACTCTCTCCCCACTGAGATTAATGCTCCCCATTTTATTTTTTTTAAGGATTAATCTGTTCAATTTGCATTTAGGTTATATGCCTAACCTGTCCTCTCTAACATGCCCTTTTCAAAAAGAATTCTTTGTAGATTCAACTTGTTTCATACCCTGTTGACCCGTAGAGTCTGTCGTAGACCGAGTTTAAGTGATGATACACGAGAGGGAGGGGAGGGGGCCTCATCTGAAATGCAAAGGGAGAAAAAGATGTAGCATGATCTTAAAGCACCTTTGAGTGAAGTTTTTCCTATTCCCACTCCTTTAGTCTCTCTCAAAATGACGACCTTTTAAAAGAGAATTGCACCATCCTTTTGGGTGCAAAAGTTAATTCCTCTCCCCCCACAAAAACAACATCAACAAAGGAATCAAAGACAGTGATCCCTCTTTTTCTCTCATCTCTTTCCCCCTCTCCCTCCTCCTTACATTACAACCGATGGCATGTTGTAAACAGAGAGAGCTTAAAAATCTTCAAGTGGGAGTCTCATTTTCATGGACGATTGGGTGGAGATCCATAGTTTAAGAAGAGGGAATCATTCGTTTCATTAAAGCCCCTTAGCACTTCAGGAGGATTGGATTCCCCTTAGGTTTTAATCTTATCCTGCGTTAACCCAACATCTGATTCTTCCCCTCTCCCTTTCTCTACACCACTCTATATATAGAACTTAATTAACCTATCTAAGTTCATAGATAACTGAATTATTAAATGGTAAATTATTTTTAATATGATTTTTCTATTTATACAATTTTCAAATAGACATGGAACCATATAATCCAATCCATGCCGTGTATATTCTCATTATATATATATATATATATATCTCCATAGGAAATTGCTCCAAAGCGTAATTTCTCCGTGGAGCCTGTCTCTAGACAGAAAATTCTGGCAGGTTTAAGATGCACAAATAGATTATTCGACGGCTCTACAGCAACGATGCCGAATATACATTTGGAACACATCTATAGCATATAAATGGGATAGGAAGAATTGAGAGAATATGTGCCATCATCGTCGTCACCTTGCAAGTCAAAAACCTATAAACTTATCTTTTAACTAATTCTTGATCAAGTGCAATTTTAAAAATTATGTTATGTTGTGTTACTTATAATTATTATTAATTTATTATCTTCAATCTGCCATAACTTAGTGCGACCACTAATATTAACATTAACAAGAAATATAGCGAGACCATGTACATAGATCCGTCAAACCAGAGAGTTTGGTGTAGGACATAATATTATTATATTGGGAAATTCGTACAATGACGACCGACTTTCGTGTTTCGCCACCAACCCCCCCACATCGCCCATCGCCGCTCACTCAACCGGGTCCATTTTCGGACGAGTAGAAGAAACCCGCTTGGAGTTGCTCCGGTCATGGCATGTCCGAGCGGCCGGGCGCCACGTGTCATGAATCTACTAGCACGAGGTGACGCTTAATCCAACGGCTAATCACGCTTCTCAACTAACACATCGGCCCAACCCCACCAGACACTTGAATGGCGAAGCTCCCACCATTTCCTATTTAAGGAAGTCGACTCGTTAGCTCATAGTTCTCAGGGAAATTTTCTTTCTTTAATCCTTTCTCTCCCGAAATTTTCCTGCAAAAATCTGTCAATAAATACGCATTCTTTCTTGCTTCCCCTCGGGCACATTCAGCGCACACAAATTCGGCTTGATTCCATTTTCTCGGGGACCAGACATCTATCTTATTGAGCTCTTCGATATCCCATCCGAAGTTCCGGTTCTTTCGCGCATAATCTCAGCTGTCGCCGAGGAAAGACGAAGAGTGAGTAGCAATGGCGAACATGGAGATAGCTCACGGAAATCGCAAGGCCACCGACGGTCTCCTGGGGAAACTATGCCACAGCGGTGACCCTCTGAACTGGGGCGCAGCGGCCGAGTCGCTGAAGGGGAGCCACCTCAACGAGGTCAAGAGGATGGTGGAGGAGTCGCGGAGGCCACTCGTCCGACTTGGTGGGGAGACCCTAACAATCGCTCAGGTGGTGGCTACTGCGGCTGCCTCCGGGGCGAGAGTTGAGCTCTCCGAGGAGGCCAGGGCTGGTGTGAAGGCTAGCAGCGACTGGGTCATGGAAAGCATGAACAAGGGCACCGACAGCTACGGGGTCACCACAGGGTTCGGCGCCACTTCCCATAGGAGGACCAAGCAGGGTGGAGCCCTCCAGAGGGAGCTTATAAGGTATAAACATAAACTCTTTTGACTTGTTTTTTTCTTCGTTAGCTTTAAAGTAAGCGGAAGCTCCCATTTTTACGGTCCATATAATCTGATAGCTCGGACGGGAAGTTACGTAGCGGCGAAAGGAGAAGACGATGAGGAGGGAGGGAGGGAGGGAGTAACTTAGCTATTTCTAAGGAAATTAGGAGAACATTGATTGTCGCCCGGCTGTCATTATTTCTGGAAAGATGATAGGTAAGCGTAAGGCTATTATATTCTTGGACGTGTGTGGACATCTAATAACACGACCCAAGAGCAGGAAAGTCTTCGGATAGAGGAGTCGCAATTAATCGTACTTCCCCTAATTTCCATCTGTCAGTCGGCTTTGATGCAATCCACTTGCAAGCTGTGTGTGTGGCTTCATTTTCGAATCGTCACTATAGATGAGAGCCGCCAATTCTGTACTTGTCGATTGAGGGGGCCCACGTGAATTAGGCCGAATGGGTTGGCCCATTTCACTTAAATCGCCAACTTTTCTTGGAATGTGTCCCTCTCCAGCATCCGTTTCCCATGGAAAACGTAAATGTTCTTAAACATCTTATTTAACTAGGAGAATTCTATCCGCAAAATTCCAAAGGCAAATGATAATGGCATGCCTTTTTCCCTTTTCCCGTTTTCTCTGGTTGTCGTTCTCGTACTTGTCGGGACCAAAATTTAATTTTATCGTTGCTCTCCGAATAAGAAAGGACGATGTCTAATTAATGAGATCTTAAACCCGACAGATTTTTGAATGCCGGCGTGTTCGGGAGTGGGACGGAATCGTGCCACACGCTGCCACACTCGGCGACCAGGGCGGCCATGCTGGTGAGGATCAACACCCTCCTCCAGGGTTACTCCGGCATCAGGTTCGAGATCCTGGAAGCCATCACCAAACTCCTCAACCACAACATCACCCCATGCCTGCCGCTCAGAGGAACCATCACGGCCTCCGGTGACCTCGTCCCCCTCTCCTACATCGCCGGGCTCCTGACCGGCAGGCCCAACTCCAAGGCCGTCGGCCCCGACGGTGAGACCCTGGATGCCACTCAGGCCTTCAGCCTTGCCGGGATTGAGAGAGGGTTCTTCGAGCTGCAGCCGAAGGAGGGCCTGGCTCTGGTGAACGGCACGGCGGTCGGATCCGGGCTAGCGTCCATAGTCCTCTACGAGGCCAACGTATTGGCGGTCTTGTCGGAGGTCCTCTCTGCGATCTTCGCAGAAGTCATGCAAGGCAAGCCTGAGTTCACGGATCACCTGACGCATAAGCTGAAGCACCACCCGGGCCAAATCGAGGCCGCAGCCATAATGGAGCATATTCTCAACGGCAGCTCTTACGTGAAAGAGGCCGAGAGATTGCACGAGATGGACCCCCTCCAGAAGCCCAAACAAGATCGCTATGCCCTGAGGACATCTCCCCAGTGGCTTGGGCCCCAGATTGAAGTGATTCGGGCCGCAACGAAGATGATCGAGCGGGAGATCAACTCGGTGAACGATAACCCGCTGATCGACGTCTCCAGAAACAAAGCCCTCCACGGCGGGAACTTCCAGGGGACCCCCATCGGAGTGTCCATGGACAACACCCGGCTCGCGCTCGCCTCGATCGGAAAGCTGATGTTCGCGCAGTTCTCTGAGCTGGTGAATGACTTCTACAACAATGGGCTGCCCTCGAACCTGTCCGGTGGGAGGAACCCGAGTCTGGATTATGGATTCAAGGGGGCTGAGATTGCAATGGCCTCGTACTGCTCCGAGCTGCAGTTTCTGGCAAACCCGGTGACGAACCACGTCCAAAGTGCGGAGCAACACAACCAGGATGTGAACTCGCTGGGGCTAATATCGTCCAGGAAGACGGCCGAGGCGGTGGACGTGTTGAAGCTCATGTCATCCACTTTCCTGGTCGCCCTCTGCCAAGCTATCGACTTGAGGCACTTGGAGGAGATCCTCAAGAGCACCGTGAAGGACACAGTGGGCCAAGTTGCAAGGAAAGTTCTCTTGACAGGCCCCAACGGAGAGCTCCACGAGGCTCGCCACTCAGAGTTTGCCCTGATTCAGGCTGTTGACAGGGAGCATGTGTTCGCCTATGCAGACGACCCTTGCAGCCCGAATTACCCGCTCATGCAGAAGTTGAGGCAAGTCCTGGTGGAGTCCGCGCTGAGCAATGGGGAGAAGGAACTGAACCCAACCACCTCCATCTTCCAGAAGATTGCGGCCTTTGAGGAGGAGCTGAAGGTGTCCTTGCCCAAGGAAGTGGAGAAGGCTCGGGATGAGTACGAGGCAGGGAGCTCAAAGGTTGAGAACCGGATTGAGAAATGCAGGTCATATCCGCTGTATCGGTTCGTGAGGGAGGAACTTGGGACAGGGATGCTGACAGGGGAGAAGGTTCTGTCTCCAGGGGAGGACTTCGACAAGGTGTTCACAGCAATGTGCCAAGGGAAGCTGATTGATCCATTGATGGAGTGCCTGAAAGAATGGAATGGAGCTCCTCTTCCAATTTGCTAGGGGAAGATCATTCATATTACGACATGCCACTGGAGAAGAAGAAGAAGATGACGGATGGTCATCGTATTTTTTTTTTTCCCCTTTTCTGTGCTTTAATATTTGTAAGTTCTTGAAAACTGAAAAGTTCTCAAATTCCGTAACTGTGACTTCGGATAAAAGTGTATCTTCTTCTTCATCTTCTTTTTTGCTTTATTACTGCCATATCTGTAGCTGTGTTCTTCTGCAAAGACTACTGGGGTATAATTGTGAAGATCGGAATTGTTTTTTTTTCCATCGACTAATGAAAGGTTACGTGCTTGTTACAGTACTGCTGCTGAAACAGCTCGAAAGAATACTTGTTTTGCCCATTTTTCCGATTTCACCCAGTTGGGGCGGGGAAGCCGAGGTCCTTTTTTATTTGCTATAAGAGAAAATATCTCCTAGCCCTTTTGCGCCAAACAGAGCAATGGAGATATCTTTCATACAGAATGCCAAGCGGGCCATCTCGGTGTGGCCCTCTGCGATGGCTGAAGCTGGGAGCCTTTTGGTATAGGCACATGATGGAGAATAACCCAAGAAAACCAAATCGGCTTTACAGGGACAGATTCATTCTGGGTTCGAATTTGCCTTCAGCCAAGCATGAAAATTTTGAATTTGATGATTATCAATTCAGATGCAGTGTAATTTGAGAAATTATAGTTCCGTTGGCATTTGAGGTATCTGTTTTTATTTATATTTTAGCAGCTGAACTTCGCCCCCAATAATTCTTGGTTGAACTCAGTTTGAGTTGCTGCTAACAGAAGCTGAATCAGCAGTACGTTGCACCTTAACCAATGGTGGAGTAATTGCTGCTCTTAATGAAAGTATTGGATGAATAAGAATCAGATGGAATCTATGTTCTGAGTCAAGCAACATATTGAATGCTGGTTTCTTGAATATCGATATATATGGGGTTCAAGTGTACTTCATTATAAATGAATTCTCTCTGTGATGCGCCATGGAACTGGAGGAGTAACCCATGAGGCTGCTTTTTCGGCTTCCCTCTGGAAGCTCCGCAAGCTCACCCTGATTTGTGATGGCAGTAGTCACGTCATTGACGGGCCTACCGCATTGGCTCTCTCTGGAGATGCAGAAGCTCGGTTTGGAGCTCTCGGTTGGAATAAAATTGCAGCTGACAACATTCACGGTGATCTTAGGTTGTTTCAAGCATGCACTATGCTCGGCATTTAGTCACAAATTAAGCATAACATACGATTATCTATTAGGAATTCATAATAAGGTCTTATTACTGTTGTAGGATTCATTTGGGTGCCACGGGGTTTGCTTATTGTCAACTGAACAGTTACTTCAAGACCCACTTTTTTTCTTTGGATGCACCACCGCCTGCTGTATGGATCCGCTTGGCTAATCTAAAGTTCAAGCTGGATTAACTCATTAGCGGATGAAACTTTCTCAAATATGGATTTTCTCCGTCTAATGGTTTGAACCAGATACATCTGTCAAGTTGACCAATCCAGACCGACTCTACCGGAGCAGGTCTTTGACAAGGACTCGACTGCATACCTCCAAGATTGCTTGCCTTCTCGCTTCTCTTCACCAGACAACATGGTTTAGTTTATATTTTCTTTCTCTTCCTCTTCCTCCGACTTTGCCCGGTTCATTCTCCGTCTGTTGGACGCGACAAGGTCGGTGGGGACGCCTCTCCTCCACAGCACGATGCTGTCAGTTGCTTCCCTTTCCACTGAAACCTCAAATTCCGGCAAACTCCGATAGCACACACCATCTTCAAGATCGCGAATCACTCTATGTGCAAGACAAAAAGGGCGGCAGACGCCATAGAACCGAAGCCCCAGAAACCGAATAGATCATCGTCCTCGAGAAATTCAAGATCTTCGTCCTTAAGAAGCAATTTCTCGAGCCTCAATTTTGTCGGTTACAATTCCAGTCAGAACAATTACTCCTCAAGCTCTTCCATCTCAAACCAGCCATCTCTCTCCCGCATCAAAGACCATATCTTGCCCGAAAACCCCAACATCTACCACTTCTCCGAGATCCGCTCTGTCACCGACGGTCTCTCGGCCCGCCGCTTCTCATCCTCCTCGTGGCGCTGCACCTTGCGGGGCAGGGACGTTCTCGTTTTCCAGAGGAAGCTCAGGCGGGAGATGGACACCCCACAACTTAGCGAACGCCTCTCCGTTATCTGTAAGAGCCACCACAGTAGCCTAATTAAGCTTCTCGGCTCTTCCATATCCGGGGGCTGCATCTATCTAGTGTATGAGTACGTTAAAGGTGCGAGCTTGAGAGAGTGCCTCAGAAGCAGCCCGAACCCTAGTTTCACTGTGCTGTCCAGTTGGCTCTCTAGGATGCAGGTTGCCTCTGATATAGCTCACGGCCTTGATTACATCCACAACTGCACGGGGCGAAATTCGGGTTCCGTCCACAATCACATAAAGAGTTCCAGCATTTTGGTGACCGAGGATTCCTTGAATGCGCGAATCTGCCACTTTGGGACAGCTGAGTTGTGTGGGGAAGTAGTGGGAGAGGATAACTTGGACTCAGAGGATTCAACTGGTGGTAATAAGCTCCGAAGAATGGGTAGCAAGGCTGTGAAGTTAGAAGGAACTCGAGGGTACATGTCCCCGGAATTTGTCTCCACCGGTGTTGCCACTCATAGGTCTGATGTGTATGCTTTCGGGGTTGTGATCTTGGAGCTATTGAGTGGAGAGGAGGCACTGACGTACGTGTCTAATGATGGCGGTTATAGGAGATTGAGTGTGATAGACACGGCGAGAGAGGCCTTGGAGAGAGGGGATTTGAGGAGGTGGATTGATAAGAGGCTGAAGGATTCGTACCCGGTGGACGTTGCTGAGAAGATGGTCAATTTGGGGCTGGAGTGCGTGGAGGATGATCCTCTCAGAAGGCCGGATATGGGAAGGGCTGCTCTTTTCATCTCAAAGTTGTTTTTGGATTCTGAGACATGGGTGAAGAGACTTGTGATGCCAGTGGACATTTCCATTTCGATGGCACCACGGTGACCTGATCTCATAATCCTTTTGTCAGCTCTTTGCACATAATTGATTGATGTTGAGGCCCAGCTCAGAGTTGCCAATCATTTTAGTGGTACCTAGATGATGAGGTTCACTTTGAACTGAGGTCCTATTTAACAGGGGAAAAGGAATGAATTCAAAGGAGCATGCAAAGGAAGTTGCGACTAGTAATAGTTTAAGCTTTACATATATCCACAGTGCAGCATTTTACTTTGAGATTGCAATTCTTCTAACCGATGATGATATGGTGTAGTTGTCTTTGCGGCCATGCACACTTCTTTCGATGGGATTGGTTTGATTATGGGGAGGACATTGTTGAGGTTATTCCTGATAGAAACAGTTGGACAGGACTGCTGGCTTTTCGCGTTTGTATATTGGAGCTGTCCATTGTACATGTAAAGATCACCACTGAATCAATAAAATCATAGAACCTATCCGTTATTTGATTCCCATGGAGTGGTTTCCAACTGAACATGTGTGCGTTCGTTGAGATTCAAGTGGACGTCGACAGTGTCTCGGTGACCAAGATGCCAACAAGGTGTCGACTATTCTTCCATTGTTTAAAGAGAGGATATCTTCAAGTGTTTGATCAAATCAGATGTCTCTCTTGGGGAAGAAAGTGAGAGGCAGCAATTATTAATCGGGTGAAATGGCTTAGATAAGTGGTATCGTTTCGATTTAAGCCCCGCCAAAACCTCGAAGAACAACCTCATGGGATTGGTCCAGAGTTAGAGATTACCCGACGGGGCACTCCCCATGATAGTGGTCGTGCGGGCTGATGATTAGGCCTTTGACGTACCTTTTTTCTGCTCATCTCTTCTTGCCTCTTCTCCATGAACTGTGTCAAACTTTACTAGGCCGATCGTCTCTGGTCGATCCGACCGGAGCCCAATACTGTAACTCTTGTTTGGATCGAGGGAAAGGGAGAGAGTAGGAGTGGGGACCTTGTATTGGGACTTCCCCAAAACTCCATACAGATTCTCCTCCTCCTCCTCCGATTCGATCTAGCACCATTTTCATAGCTCAAATTTGCTCCAAGTAGTAGCAGCCCAAAAGCTTGAGCTACGCTCTGTTTCACCGAATCATCTCGACTCGGGACGGGCGCATCAAAATGAAGCCCTGCTGATCGTACGGTTTTATTTTCTTATATCTACCGCATATCTTTCAATTATGTCGGGACTAAATTCATGGTACGAAACCTCCAAGACTGAAAACTAGAGCGGGCATCCCTGACCCTGCCTGAGTCGGAGCACAGCGGATAACAAGATCGATCAGGCCGCCTGTCAACTCTAAAATGATTGACAGGGAGAACCACCTCCCGTTGCGCATGTCACTTCTTTTAAACTTTATTTCTGTTGACTCCTTAGCTGATGACTTAATCAAGTCTCTTTACATTATTCGTGCCTAAAATGCTTCAGTATTTTTTTAAAAATTTATTATTATAGAGGGTGGCAGAATTATTTTCAATAGTAATCATCACTAATCCATTCTAGAGCAGAACTGACTTATTTAAGAGATAATTTTTTCTAATATATATTATTTTTATTTATAATATTTAAATTTAATATCTTATTACCTACCCAATTTCTTTCTTTTACTAGTATCTAGTAATGTAAATGGAACTACTAGCAAGGGAGACTGGAAGACTACCAATAGAAAAAAAACGAATTGAATTTTTTTTTGGGGTGAGTGGAGGCACATTTTTTGGCGTGAAATCCGGGGGTTTTCCTAAAATTAAAAATATATAAAAACAAAAAACAAAAACAATGCGGCATCGCATGTGATGTACTAAAAAAAAGGAGTGCTGGCTTCGCCAAAAGTCCAAGCCGAAATAGTCATCTTCCTGTGTGCGTGTGTGCTTGTACAATATATATAATAATAAAAAAAACCATTTTGATATGCTACATATATTTTAACTTTATGAGTAATATATATATATATATATATAAACAATATGGGACAGAACTAATTCATACGCAGAACATTTTGTGACAATCGTGGTGCAAATCTCTCGTCTGCTTTCCTCTTATAGAGCGAAGGTAGTCCGACCCGGGGCCCTCTTCAGAGAGAATGATATTAAATGGGTCGTTTTGGTCTAGAACCGGTCCTTCAAAACCCGTAACCAGTCCAGATTGCCCTTGAAACCGGCTTGTAACTTCTCATATTATGTTGAGGCATAGTTTTAAAAACCGAACTAGGATGGCCGATTCGACTAGGACCGACCACTAAAAGATTCAGTTTCCATAAATGACCAAATTGCACCTTAAATTAGGTCAACTCTGATTAAATCGGCCAGTTCTCGGTCGGACCAACTAACCCATCTAAACTAATGATAAAACCAGTAGATTTAAAATGAAAAAATAAAAATATTACAATATATTTATTTTATTATATTTATATTAAAATTTATGATAATATAATTGTTATATTAATAATTTTTATTATAAATCATAGTTAAATTATAATATTATCTCAATTTATTGAGTATATAATATTATTTATTAAATATGCATTTCGACCAATTGAACCCCGATTTGACCTATGAACTCATACCTTGAATGGTTCTAAGTCTAATTCGGTTTTACAAACTATATGGATTGAGGGATTGTTATGGGTCGAGTACAAGAAATAGATCTATTGAATCGGAAATGGTATGACACATTTTCTTATTGAACCAGCCTAGAACAATTGTAAAACTGACCTAGACCGTCAAAGATTTTGTAAATCAATGGTCAGATTTTATCTGTTCAAATTTATAAATTAAAAAAAATATATTCATTGCAAATAATATGGAAAAAAAAAAGATGAATGGTTCATGGGTCAATTGACATGAACCATGAATTGCACTTATCATCGGTTTTAGATTGGTTCATATATTCATGAATCGTGACTTATAACTGGACAAACCTATTAGCTTAACGGGGCCTAATTGTAATCCAGTCAAATAAAACTGTCCATTTTAACATATTTAAATGTGAATCCGTTTGGCGCACTAAATCACTGCAAGCATCGAGCATAATTCATACAAAACTTCTTAAAGCTTGGGCATTGATTAAAATGACGCTTGGAAAAATAACTGAGAAGCCCAGCAACTCGATCGTGGCCAATCGTGGCTGAGGAGGGCTTCCTCGCTTCTCCCATTACGAGGGTTTTCTGCTACCACTAGACGAGTGATATCTAAAAATTTAATATAATTTAACCAACTCATACTCTAATAAGACGGGTAGATTATAGTATAAAATTGAGTCATCTCCCATTAATTGGAGCGACTGTCATGGAAGCTTTTTATCTTTTTATCACATGCTGCTGTAAAAAGTCATATATTAATCAATTTGGAGTTAGACGGATGATTTATTCATTAAATCAGTTCTTAAATTGGTGATTTAAAAATCGAATTTTATGTTAGAATGATCGACGAAAATTTTTTCAAATATTTCGATCCAACCATATATTAGTTTTGAATTACGTTTCAGTTGACCGAATTCAAACAAAAAAAAATACATATTATTTATATGGGGAAGATCCGAAGAGAGATACATCTCTGGAGGCAATCTTCCCTGTGTTTCATGAGAGAGAAATTGGTAGTCAAACGTCATGACATATGGCGCCCACTTACAGCTTCAACTTGCATTTTTTAAAGCATATATTTTCCATACACAGATACAAACAATATATCAGGCCAAACTTAAGACCGGAATCACCCTGTTCCTATGACAAATTCCCCACTCTCTGATAATATTCTCTGTCGGGAAGGAGACTTCCTCATCTTCCTACTCCGTTCCTCTGCTTTGAACGGCTCCTCCCTTCCTTGTTACTCTCTACGTCACACTCGACCTCATCTATATCTCTCCCCTTTCCTTTTTTTCAATTCTGGGCTTTTTAATCTTTTCCTTTTCTGTTCATTTTCAAAATTGGTTCCTTTTTTTTTTGGTGTGGGGGGGGGTGGTTGGTGAGCTACGTTACAGCTGCCCTGTATGACTCCCCTCCTCCGTGGTATGCTCGTTGTTGTGCTCTACGATTTGATCGATAGGCTCAGCTGGTCGAAGTGAGCTTTTTGGTTCATGGTTTTCAACAAGAATCTCTCACAGTGAACCGTCTTCGAAAGTTGGGGTCTACGAGTTCCTGCATCTTCCAGCTCAACCGCTGAGACCGGTAACAGGTCATTGACTATCCCCAAGTATTCTAGTTTGCAGGTGTAAAAGGTTTGATCGTTCAACTTCCCGGAAGTTCTCGTTGCTTCTCTGATTTTGCCCAACAAGGAATTGAATTCTTCCAGCTGGTACTCCTGAGGCTGCCTTCCGGAGTTGTATTGACCGCCGTACTTTCTTGTTTCTCCTTTCGTTTTCCGGGTCGTATTATTCTACTTCTTGGATTGAACGATTACATAGTCTCCGAACTGCGCAAAAAAGTGTTGAAGTTTGAATTTCGGGGACAATGACCCTAGCACGTGGGAATAATAGTTTGACCTGGTCTGATGGTGATCATCTTCTTGTTCGAACGGAGGAGTCTTCATACAAACTGACTGTTTCGAGTCCTCCCGGCGGTTGCTGAATTTCTCCAAAATTCGAATTTCAAGCAAAAAGGGTTGTATACATGTTACCATCCTAGGCTGTGGAAAGCTTAGAATCCTGGGAAACAATTTCTTGAATCACCATGACCTTTTGTTTGATAGAGTTATGCTCTCAATTCTCATTGATGAGCCTCTAATTTTGGAAACCCTCGATTTCTTTTTATCCCGAGACCTGTATAGTGGTGAATCTTTTAATGGTAGCATTAATGATGGAACTGCAGGGTCGGAATCTTTGGGCAGAAGTTATGAAGTGCTTTCCCTTTTCGTTTGGTGAAAAAAGCAATGAGCCAAAGACTACCAAGTCGATCTCGATCCGGTCCACCTCGACCTCCATGTCAGCTGATCATGAAATGAGGACACGTTGGTCTGAGTTCAACTCCCAGAATGTTTCGGAATTGAGCACAGAGTCCTCAGGGTTGAACTCGTCCACTATCCTGCCTCAGCAGCAGAGCAATTTGAGGGAATTCTCATTCTTAGAGCTGAAGTCAGCAACAAAAAATTTCAGCAGATCCCTCATGGTCGGGGAGGGTGGATTTGGGGGTGTATACAGAGGTGTTATCCGCAGCTTGGAGGATCCTCTTAAGAAGATTGATATTGCGGTCAAACAATTAAGCAGAAGAGGCTTGCAGGCAAGGATGTTGTTGCAGATTCTTTTCTTCTTATTAGATTGTAAAATAGATTATGTAGGTTGGGTTAATAGACAGAGTGATTTCAGGAATTCTAGATGCCTGGGTTTGGGAAAATGGCCTAGCATTCGATCTCTAGCTTCTGTGATTCTTCCTCTATAATTGTCAGCATCAATAAGAAGAGATTCAAGATTGGTTTTGGAGCCTGTGTTAACTCTGTATTTCAGCTCATTATGCCGGTCTCTTTTATCTTTTAACACACAATATAGCAGTCTTTGGCTCCTAGATGTCTGTAAATTTGTAGTTCTCATTGCTTTGCTGCCTTGTTGATTCCAGGGCCATAAGGAATGGGTCACAGAAGTCAATGTTCTCGGGGTAGTGGAACACCCGAACCTAGTCAAGCTATTGGGCTATTGTGCTGAGGATGATGAGAGAGGGATTCAGCGCCTGCTTGTCTACGAATATATGCCAAACCACAGCGTGCTGGATCACCTATCAATCAGATCCCGATCACCTCTCTCGTGGGCGATGCGATTGAAGATAGCCCAGGACACTGCCCGAGGCCTTACTTACCTTCACGAAGGAATGGAATTCCAGGTTTAACTTACATAATTTCTTTCCCAGTCCAATCTCTCCTTCTATACGTTAGTTTCCCCCCTAAGCTTCTAGGTAGTAGTTTAATCTTAATACAACCTCTGTAATTACGTGTCTATGTGTGAGTTTGCTTTTTGTTTAAAATTTGTTGTATTTTTTTTATTTTATAAGAAGTGCATTGGAAGATGAACTCTACTCATTTCTAACTCCAACATTCATCCGGGTACACAGATCATTTTTCGTGATTTCAAGTCATCAAACATTCTTCTCGATGAGCAGTGGACTGCCAAACTGTCGGACTTTGGATTGGCGAGACTGGGACCTTCAGATGGAGAGAGCCATGTTTCCACTGCGGTATGTTTGTGTTCATTCTATCACACATGGTATTCTTTGAAACGGTCAGTGGTATATCATTTCTTCAATAAGCTTAAAAAAAGAATCCTTCTTCTATCCTATGCTGTTAAGCCTGTACTGTACTTGCAGTTTCGTTGGTGTGCGGGCATGAACTGCAGTTATCTAAACGCAGAAGCTGAAACTCATTGAAAGCTATGAAAGGCCAAAAATGGAAAATTCAAGGATTGATCGGGGCTTTGGTTTCATATACGTGTATTGATAATTTTTTTAAAATGAAAAATTAGAAAAACCTTCCAAGGTTCCTGAGTTATCTAATTCTGGAAACAGATCGTAGGAACTATTGGATACGCTGCACCCGAGTACATCCAAACGGGCCACCTCACAGCAAAGAGTGATGTGTGGAGCTACGGTGTTTTCCTCTATGAACTGATCACAGGCAGGCGGCCTTTGGACCGCAACAGGCCGAAGAAAGAGCAGAAGCTCTTGGATTGGGTGAGGCCCCACTTATCTGACGTGAAGAAGTTCCGCATGATATTGGATCCGAAGCTTGAAGGCAACTTCTCGATAAAGACTGCTCAGAAACTAGCAGCCGTGGCCAACCGATGCCTCGTAAAGCACCCAAAGGTTCGTCCCAAAATGAGTGAAGTGCTGACCATGGTCAATCTAGTCGTGGAAATGACGCCTACCACCAGCACTCCTCAGCTGAACCCTGTCACGAGCTACAAGAGCAAATCTGAGTCCGCCAAATCTAGAAGGGAACGGTTAAAGAGAAGGTTCGTGGACCCGATAGTAGGAGAGAATGGATGGTTGGCCTGGCGAACTTGGAGACCGAAGGCCGTGACAACATGCCAAACAGGCCCCAATGAACAAGGTGAAACTTGATTTCTTATACTACGGCAAGGTATAGATATGGAATAGAGTTTTGCCTCTTTTTTCATCCACAGGAATCTTCCTTCCTGGTAATTGATTTTCCCCCACTTTTTGTTGGCTGAAACACGTCTGAGCTGCTGCTATTTGTGTGTCCCGAAAAATACAAGTGTAGGAATTTAAATAGAGATGAGTGAATATGTTTATTTCAGGTAGGCACCCACTCAACTCGAACTCTGTTGCAACACCTTTTCTACTTTGCTTGATCACCGGGTTAGCTGAAGTCAAAATCGAAAAGGGAATTTGGATTTTCATTATGAGTTCTTCAGTAAGGGTGAGCTATGTTGTTTTGAGTTTTCATCTGCTGCTATGAAGGGGATCTATTCTGATAACGGGGAATATGCACATCCATATCCATGCAGTCATTTTCTGACACATTGATGCAGATATAGATCCTAAAGTTTCTGCGGGGATATCGAATTTGTCCACTGGTGTCTTCTGGTCCCCTTTTCTAATGTACAATTCCGTGCCCTTCTTGTTGATCGACATAAAACATGAATCATGGCTCTCTTAGATTATGCACCTGTACCGGTGGCATGAACGTACTTCACCAGATCTCAACTTTATTATTTGACAAACGAACACCAGAAAAAAGGAAAGTTAAAGGTCTTCTTCTTTGGGTGAAACTGTTAATCAGAGGCAAAGAAACTTTTCAGGAATTCGTTCTCTTGTGTTCTTCTCCTTGATGAAAGTAGAATCATTCTGGGTGCTCTCGGAATCTCATGCATCACCTCAGGCCTTTTCCAGGCAGAATTAAGCTCGCAGTTTTGCAGCTGCTAATGTTCCAGAAACCGATGATTGTAGCAATAGTGAGATCATAGAAAGTAGCAGCATTCTGCATTGCCAGCCCCAAAGAACTTGGGTTTCCTCATCCTTTCTGCGAGCTGTCCACTCTCGGCAACGCTCAATCACTGACACCGAATTCTGATCTATCATCCAACTCTCAGGCGAACGATTTGTCTGAACTTTTTAATCTACGAATTATCCTCAACTCAACTGATTTGACAAGCGGGATGATCACATCTTTTACCGATTAAATCCCGACAAAATATGTAGCCGGGATTTTTCAATTTACCTTCGTCCTTCGAACTTCTTTCATCATTGGTTATGGTCCATCAACGGTGGTAATTTTCTTCTTCAGTCTAGAATGAGTGCAGGAAGGAGGGGATTAGAAGGACCAAGTGAAGTCCCGCAAAAAATGGATCCAGATCTTCCTGTTATAGAGGGTAAATTTATCGATACAAAATATTTTACTAATATAATATTTTAGTATAAAATTTTTAAAATATAATTTTGTGTTATATTTACTTTCAAATATGCTATATTTTAATACATTCAATTAATTTTCAACTAACACCGTTAATGATAGCTAATATGATAGTATTACGTGAGTAATGACTCAGTAACACGTATAACAATTGGTAACGTCATATCCTTTCAAATGCGCTATACTTTAGTACATTTCGTTAATTTTAGATTAATGTCGTTAATGCTAGTTAATGTGACAGTACGACGTCTGTGTCGACTCGATTATATGTATAACAATTGATAACACGGTACTTGTAATTATTTTAAAAGGTAAAAAAATGTAAAAATAAAAAAGAGGAAAGACTCAAATTTGTAACGTTTTACTTAAAGTAATTTTATTCAAATACTGTGCTAAATTTAATATATAAAATATAATTATTTTATATTTATTATGCCTAACTTTCTGTTTTATCTTCTTCTTTCCAAAATCTTAACACGACTGGTTGCTTCCATGAGGAAAACTGATGGGGGCTCTCAACAATCTCCTCCTTTTCTGACAAGGCTGCCAATGTCCAGTGAACCTCCGACAATCTAGCCAAAATGAGAGAGGGTCGGTAGAGAGTCGTCAATTAGTGAGTAATTTTAGGAGTCCGGTCGGTCCTCTCCCATTCCAATACATCACTGTTATCATTACTGTCTCTCGGTGTTTGATATACGTCAAATTCTGCTTACGTTGACTGCAAAAACACGTTGAAAATTGTCAACCTCGTTTGAGTACAATACCATTCTCCGTCTTGGGAATATAATATATATCGCGTTATATTAACTGACATACTTACAATATGCCCGGCGCATCATACACCCACTTTACTTTGAGTTGTCGTGGATGTTGGGCGTACGATGCACCGGGATCACCTTGAGGATTCATGTACTCAAAAGGCATATAATGTGTCTGTATCCTTAGCCTCAAGTCGAATGACACGGTTCGATTTTCACCCTCTTCCTCTCTTCGGAAGTTATCTTTATTCCTATTTCCTTATAATAATTAAAATTGTTTTTTTTTTAATGCTCGCAGGCGGGTGTTTCCATTAGGGCTTGCCACGTCGGGCTGCGGCGGCGATTTGACGAAGGCTCTGCCGCTATATCAGATTCGATAAGATCAGAGAGAATTCCAATAAATGCCCGCCGCTAAATCCGACGGAAAAGTTTTACCTAATCCCTTCAGGCAACGTCCTCTAGATGCTGCCTTTCTTCGCAGTTCCGCTGCCTAACCGAATCTTTTAACCTGTTAGGGTTGTTCTTCGTCTTCCCCCTCCTACTCCTCTTCTTCTTTGTTTTTATTTTGGCCGCTGGGCATTCTTGGAACATCCCTTTGTCCTGTTCGTTGGGCGTCAGAATATCTTGAGCGTTGTTCTGTTCTGTCTGCTGAGATTTAACGAGGTATGTTTCGTTCTGGTGATGGCTGGAGCAGACTAGCTTGCTCCTTTTTTTTACTGTTGTAATTATTCAAATTGCAAATAATAATAGGTGAATGCTCTGATGGGGTTTTGAATCTTCCACCTCTAATAAAGGTTGTTTGCCCAGCATAATTGCCAATCGGATTGACTAGCTTGCTCCTTTGATGCTTTCCTTTCGTGCTTATTGTGCTTCTGCCTCTGTTGGATGAGTCGATTATCATGGGTCTTGCAACATTTTGCAGATGAGATGTTCTAATGATTGAAAATAAGGTTAGGGTTTTTGTTACTGTTCAGATTCCTTTCCATCTATTTAGAAGCTTTTCTCTTGGAGAAAATTACTATGCTCCAGATGAGTATTTCTCACTTAGGCTCAAGAATCTGATGATTGGCTGTAGGGAAGGACAATAACTTTGTAGCTAAATGGTTATGATTATTGGGTGTTCAATCTCGAGGAAGATAATCGTCTGAATATATTATGTTCATCATATCAAACAAGCCTGTGGCTATCATGATGGAGGAAGCCTGCTGCTAAGCAAATGGTTTGTATTCCTGTCATCAGAGCTTCGAGGTGATTCTTGGGTTGGATATAACGGATCACATGATGGCTGCTTATGATCCTGATGTTGTTCGCTGGGGCCTCCATCTCCTTGATGTCTGCTCTATATCAAATGCTGGTTCATGCAAGAGCATCCCTCAATATGAGCCAGACCATAGTCATGTCGAATATGTGAGGGAAAGTTATGTGGAGGCAGAGTCTGTGGAGAATGATGAGATGATTGCACGTGCTTTTCAAGAAGAATTATCCCGACTCACTCTCAAAGAATCTCCGGGAGAGTCTACATCTGAGATTGACAATTTGCAAGCCTCTATCCTTACACAGGATTGGGTCACCCCATCAAAAAGATTCTCCAATAGTCACCCTGATGGTAGGAAATTCTTCTGGTGCTTGGGGACTTCCATTTTGATTTGGCATATTCTGTTGAATGACTTAGCAAGTTTTGGGTAATGGGGCAGTTGAAGAGAATGATCCTGAATTGGCAAGTGCCACAAATAGGGAGGAGGAAGCAGATGATGGGGCTGGGACTCATGTTTCATGTTCTAGCTCAGGAGAAATATCACATATTGAGGATGATGTTATGAATCAGTTGCATATAGCTGACGAGTCAGCTCTTGATGGCGAAGTGGGGAAAAGGTTGAATGAGATGGTTCCTATTCCTGTAAGTATACATTGGCCACGTTTATTATATCCTATATTTGTGGAGATAAATACATGAGCTGTGCACTGCTCAACTCTTTATTTTCCCTTTCAAAAGCCGGGGCTATTTGTGTTTGATTATTGATCGGTCCTTTTTATGTTGACCATTGCTATAGATCTCCAAGTGGTATTATTACATTGTTATAAACACACTGTTCCTCTGCACAGCACATTCCTAAAGTTAATGGGGAAATACCTTCAGCTGATGAAGAGGTATCAGATCATCAAAGACTCCTAAACAGGTCTCCTTCACTTCCCCCTGCGTTATCAATTACTCTGTCAGTTATTCTGTAAATAAAAATGGTTTTCGTTAACTCTAATCTGCATCAGATTGCAGCTTTATGATCTGGTCGAGAACAAAATTCAAGGAGATGGTAACTGTCAGGTAGGTTTCATGAAAGTGATCGAGATTAAGGTGGTCATCATGGAATCATTTTTCTGTTGGATTCACTGTGTCTGTTAAAGTTCTGATTTTCCACTGTCATTTGATTGCTGGCATATATTTTTACTTTTCATTTTCCTTTTGCAGTAGGGTTAGTCTTATCTAACTTAATAGCCTTTTCTAGTTTCGTGCTATATCAGATCAACTATATCGATCTTCAGAGTACCACAGATTTGTGAGGCAGGAAGTTGTTCAGCAGGTAGTTTATAGCTATTAGCACGGAATTTGAATCAAGGCTATCTTGATTCAATGCTGGTATGATAACTAAGACACTCCTTTTTACCCTCGCATGTTTCAAAATATTTTACAACAGCTGAAGTCTCACCCTGAAATGTATGGTGGTTATGTTCCAATGGCCTATGCAGATTATCTGAAGAAAATGAACAAGTGCGAGTCATTTCCTTTTTCTTCTTGGATCTTTATTGGCATATTTTAATATTAGGCCATGAACTAATTACCTTTTTGTCAACATTATGCATTTCCTTGTACTAACAGAAGTGGAGAATGGGGTGATCATGTCACATTGCAGGCTGCTGCAGACTCGGTATGGGAAATCATGCTCCCTTGATATTTCTTGATCTTGTGATTTATATATACATTTAAAAGATGGTGATCCTTTTTTACCCATAGAATCTAGAGAACAAATTACTGATTCTGGTGCACGTTTATCTGTGGAATGCAGTATGGTGTTAAAATATTCGTAATAACCTCATTTAAGGACACCTGCTACATTGAGATCCTTCCACACATTCAAAAGTCTATGCGAGGTAATTGTTTCTAATTTTGTTCTAAATCTCTATGTTTAAATGTCCTGCTGGGCACTATTTGATTCTAATGATTGATATTCATCTTGCTCTGCAGTCATTTTCTTGAGCTTCTGGGCTGAGGTGCATTACAATTCGATTTATCCTGAAGGAGGTATTTAGCACGTTTCCACTTGGTTTTCTATGACACTTGGAAAGATGTTTATCTGATAATGATCCTTCTGCTTTCTTTCACCTTCTGGGCAAATATCTTGATTTCCACTTCCAGAGCTGCCTTTTGTGGAGAACAGTAGGAAGAAGAAGTGGTGGGATGTTTTGAGAATATGACTCGATCCGAAGATCAGCTCCAGCTTTGTATTTGGGAGAGCTTTTGGGAACGTTTCTTTCCACTGTGGCAGCTTGATCCTGTGACTGGCATTCATTGGGTGATTCTCATACGGTGTTCGATTAGGAACTAGGAAGCTTCCGTTGCAGCATGTTCCTCGCTGTTTCCGTACATATTTGGATGTTTACTTCGTTTTCCCGTTTTGCGCCTCTGGTTTGGTTGTTTTCCTTTCGCTGTTCCTGTATATATTGGCATATGGATGGATTAGATCTGACCCAATTGATTCGTTCATTTATTTGTCACAATGCATTAGGACACTTTGGACATTCTTTCATGCCTCCCTTAATGTTTTCATGCCAATGTATGGCATAAACCAAGCAAAAGCAGGTTTTGATTCAGACGTTGTTTTGGTTTTGGGAAAAGAAAGTTCTGCTCTGCTTTGGCCAATCCGGACCGGACTATACTATTCGTTGCTGGGGAGAGGCTGCATAGTTGAACCGGTTTAAACTCGGACTCTCAGTTTTGGTATTTTAGACTTAGTCAGCTTCATGGTTGGGCCTAATTTGAACAACCAAATGGAACTAATGTCGAAAGCTACCTAGATTAATGGTGTTTGCCGTGGCACTAGCGCTACGACCGTGCCACTCGTCGTGTAGTCCAATAACCGCAATGTCGGTTTCAAACTGAACCAAGTAAAGTCTTCTGGGAATTTCATGACGGTCGAAGTCGAACCGGTGCCCAGTTATGGCCGGTTCGGTCGAACCGTAAAGGGACGGACATAGGACAGAACCACATCGATGTATTAAATATCGCCGTGGCCTATTCTCTTCCCGCCCCTTTCTCTCCGCTGCGCAATTTGAACAGCGCGGCGTCTTCTCTACTTTCACTCCTGGCAATCTCCGCTCCTTCCCCCTTCTACCTGCCCTAAATAAAGCCCCTGTGAAATTTTCCGATCGTCAGTACAGGCTTCTGCTGTGGAGTTGAATGAGGTCTAGCCTAAGACTAGGGTTTTGACGCGACGAGGAGGCAGGCCCGGGGAGACCGGAGAGGCCACATGGTTCTATTCTCTTCTAGGTGATAGCTTCGCGGAGTCTTAGGTATGCCTGTGGTTCTTGCTCCTTCTATTGACATCTTTTCTCGACAATTTTTGAATCTATGCGGCTTTGCTTTGATTCTGGACAAGCGCTTCTTAGTCTATGCACTGTTCATTTGCTTGCCGAGTGCTGCTATTGTTCGGTAGCAGGTTCAAGTAAAGAAGCGGGATAACTAATCAAATGTAATCTGCTAAGTATCTACTGTTAGCTGTTTGATGATTAACGTAGGATGATTGGATATGATAATTGTGGCAAGTTGATTATTAAGGTATCTAAATGGAGCAAGCTGATTATTAAGATAGCATAGATAAAAATAAGATGGTTGTATAAGATTCTGCAATTTGCTGTGCAAGCACTTATTATCACAGATCACTTTCTAAGTAAAATGTTCATTCACTCGATTTCGTTTCGTTTATGTTATCCAATCACTCTCTTCATTCTGGTGGAGTAGCTGCCGAGATACATCTTCCTCTTCTCCAAAAACCAAAAACGTTCTCCTTACATTCTCGTGCCAAACACAAAAGTCACCCTACTTTACTTGCGAGAGCAAGCTATGCAGATGTGTTTATATGAAATGGAAGAGGGGCTCTTACTGTGAGGAAAATTGAGTGCATCAACCCGTAAGTTGACCTCAAATGCATCATTTCTATCAAGAAGTGCAAACCACCCCCTGTGGCTGTATTCCTATCTCTAGTCTCGGAAAGAGGGACTGTGTAAGAGATAGATCCCAAATATGATCTAACTTGGTTTATGTAAATCCAAGAAGCCATTTAGATTGACAGCCAAGAGAAAAGGGTGTATGAAGAATTTATATCATAAATCATCGAGAGGCTGAAGAAGCTGGTTTTAATGAGTAAATATAATGCGTTGCCCTATAACATTGTCCAAGGCATGCTCTGGTATTTGGAGTTGCTAGAGGATTTCTTGCACAACTTTGAAAGAAATCTCAAAGTGTCTTTTCGTATTCTGAACTGTTCTGCAAGAAGATTGCAATCAGGAGGGGGTTGTGCTCCAGAAACACAGTGGACATGATTGAGTTCCCCCTCATTATATCTAAGGATTTACAGCTGAGAGGAAAGATTGATGTTTGGTAGTAATATTTCTTAAAGCTTCCCTATGTTTCACTACATGAGGATTTTTTAAATTTGAATACAGGCGGTGATATAGCAGAAAAGTGGGTCGCAAGGCTTATTCATGAAATCCTTTCTATTTTAGTAGATCATTCCGCTTCATGGAAAGGCTCCGTGCTTCAAAAGGTATTTAGGTTTGCTTTAGAAACTTTACAAGACACTTGAGTGGCATGTTTATATATTTAATTTGTCCCTAATTAATAGAACAGGAGGGTAAACAATAGGTATATTAGCATTGAAAAAAAAAATCAGAATTGGATTTAGATTATACGTGCTGTATGATTGAGAATGAACTATGAATGATAGAAAAGGATTCATCTGGTATGATATAGAGTTTCTAATAATTGTAAATATGTCCCTTCTTTCTCTTGAAGTGTCAGAGATATCACCTAAAAAATTGGATCAAAATCAGATGCTGCTTACCATTAATAAAAGAATAGTTATTTCAAGTTATTAGAAGAGTTATTTGTGAGATCTAGAATGTGGTTTCTATTATCAGAGTAGTGATCCCAAGTGTATTATGTTTTCATATATTTTAGGTTTGATGATGCAGTGTCACATCATTGCAGTGGGTGCCACAAGTTCAGCCACATTTGACATCAGAAGGGAATGAGCGATAGGTTTCAGAAGAGGTGGGATGTCTCTCATTTTAACAAGTGCAGGAAGTTTGTAATCTGCCTCCAATAAAAAAATTGTGAATTTTGATACTCTGTTTTGTTTCAATACGTGTTTCAAATAGGACATCAGCCAAATTGCAGCTGTTATTTCATCGACAGATCAGCGCCAGTTAAAAATCAAGATGTTCAAGATTATCGCGGAGGTATCACTAAACAGTCTGATGTTTCATAACGTTATCAATAGCTGGCTGACCTAGATTGGGAGTAGATGATGGTATTATTCTTTGTTTGCTCATCATATATTGATTTTTCTTTTATCTACATGTATGACTGATTTTTCCTGCTCATGATCGTGATTGGTAGGTCCATTAATTAGTGAAGTGGTGCTTTCTTTTCCTTTTGATGATATATGGCTAAAACCTGAAAATGTGGTTGGTGCGATTGGCATTTTTCCCAATTTTTTACACTTACTGCATGAGTACTTTGGACAATCTCTCCTTTCTCCTTTCTCCGTGATTTAACTTCCACCTTTCTGAAGTAGCTCTCTGCTCGGAACTAGGCATCTGTTTTGTTAGGGGTTCTGGTGTCTGTGATGCATGAGTCATTAACGTTTTGACAGAGATCTGAGCAGTACTTGAATTAACTAATATTTCAGTTATCATGTAACTAGATTCCTCGATGGAAGAAGATTGCCATGGATCTATAAATTGATTCCGGTGTTTTTCAGCTCTGCCCTGTTACAGGAAGAATAGGAATTTATAGCTAAAGAAATCATTCACTTACGAAGGTTCATCACAGGGTTTTTTCTATAGTTGAATGGTGGATGGGGTATCGTCGTACTTGTACCATCGGCAATTTATGTGCTGCTGCTATGGTTGAGGACCTGAGGTAAACGCCTAAATGGGTTTTCCTGATTTCAGTTTTTTCATTCCTAATGCGGCCAATACGAACATGTAATCTGGCATTCTTTTTTTAATCTTTTGCTTTTTCCGCGCCATTATTGCGTGCGGTAGTGAAGAATGAAGATTGCATGCCGGGCATTGAGCCATTAGTGTTGGCATTACGCGGGCCAATGGAAAACCCGAAAGTGGGCACTTTGCTCGGCATTAAGCCATTGTGGACCAATTCTGGCCCATCTCAGGATTTGGTGTTTCTAGTTTAGGCTGTTGTGCCATCGTGGTCCATTGAGTTTACTATTGCTGCACTGGGCTCATTATTGTTTTTTTCCTTCAGCCGGGACATTCAGCTCGTTAGAGGCCTAAATAAATTCTACCGAGCTACTGATCTTCTACTCTAGCCCGCACCAGTCCAGGGTGAAAGTATAATTAGCCAGTAGTTGCATTAGTTTCAAGTGGGCCTAATTTGAGCGCTTTATGCTGGGTTTGGCACTTAATGGCTGTCAGAGGGTCAATTTAATCCATAACAGGCTAAATTGGGCTAGAATCCAATTGACCGGTTACAAGTCCGGGTTTGATAAGAGTGGGCTAGTCATGGGTCCAATATGAGTTAAAATAAATAAGGATTATATGGGCCCACACGTACCAATCAGTGGTAAGCAAGCCCAAAATGGTCCAGATTTGTTAGCAGAAGGGCACGTTTGTGTCTACGGGCACATTGGGCCCAGACTGGGCAACTAATGGACTACCTTTGTTCTGTGGAGCCACATGGGCCCAATTGGACTGAACTTCTGGGCCCCAATTAGGTCCTGCAATCAAACGAAAATTTGAACATTATTAGGCCCATTTATCCTGCCAACGGGCCTCATTCGGCCCATCATACTGGTGTTCATTTGGCCCAACTCGGGGGAACATTTTGGCCCATAACGCCATGTCTGGACCCATTCCGGCTCATATTATTTTGCTAATTCTCTACCCGTCTTGCTGGGCCATTGTGGCCCATATATTTGGGTGGAGTTGATTAGGCCCTCCCTTTTCTGCCCATTTGGGACCATACCGCCCTTGCGGCCCAACACGTGGCAGGCCATCATCATTGGGCGTCCGGCCCATTTCACCTGATTCTCATTGCAGGGCCCCCAGTAGTAGGCCTCACTTTGGATCAAATGGGGGCCCCCGATGTGGGTTCTACAGAGGGTCATCTGTAGCTTATAGTAGGCTTTACCCGACGGTAATCTTGGGCTTAAATTGGGCAAGGACAGCTTACATCAACTACACGAACTTCAGCCTGTTGCCGAACATATATATCTCCACGAGGTTCAGCCTTTCGCTGTGCTCATCTGCTGGTCCATAAATCCTACTTTAGAGGCCATTCAGCAGGCCCGACGTCCGGGAATGGCAACAGTTATGGCAGGACAGTCCATCGACTCGCCATAGTACAGCTTCCAGCAAAGCTATAAGAACAAATTAAAAAAACAAAAACAAAAACAAAAATTCCTGAAGCCGCACACAAGCCCTGTCTCACTACTAACTGGCCTCACTTGTGACAGGTTGCCCGGGAAAGAAGAAAAATAACCACTACAGTAGTAGAGAGCATCCTGAGCACAAACCTGGAGAGCTCCAGTCTTTTTTATCCGACTGACTCTGAAAAGGCACCTCATCATTTGATATCTCCGGGAGAGGACGAAGCCTGGAAGGTGCAAACAGTATACAATGTTTTTTCAAAACTTTTGCATGATATATACACGACATGCAAGTGTCGACTAGGAAAACTCCCTTCTTTACAGCTGCCGACATACTTCCCCAAGAGTAGGATTATACAACCAAAACTTCCAAGGCTATGCAATTGTTACCTCTCGAGCTTAAATATACTGCAGAGCATCCCTCTATACCTTTGCTTTTATTTACAGAGTTACCAATCTGTAGAGCTGGGCTGAAGGACGACGTAGTAACTGCAATAGTGCATACAATAGCTGTACAGTGGTAAATAGCTTTCCAGCAGGCAGCATTGAGATTCAGCTGGCGATTGTTTCTCATTCCACATACCTCAAGAAGAAAGTGAGGATGACAACCCTATGCGCCTTTCTGCAAGAAGAAGGTAACAAGGGCAACGGATTTTCTCATCAGAAAGGTTATGGATATGTTTAAACTGGTAAAACTGCAAAATAGATACTCACCTCCGGTAGTGATGAGCTTCTCCACACGAGAAACAATATGTTTGCCATAAGTATACCTCTTCAAGTTATCCAAATGAACCTTGATGCGGGACACTAGGAACTCAAGACTCTTGTCATCACAAGTCTCAAGAACCTTCTGCACAACATAGTTCCCGAATGGATCTCTCATCATGGCCTGCAGTTTCACTCATCAATTCATTTGCTTGCAAAAAGTTATGTAAAAGTCTCCGCAGCAAGTAATTCATCCAAAAAAAAGGGGTCTCAACAGCAAGTAGAAAGGATAAATAGAGGAAGCACGGTTGTCAATCGTCATGAGAATAAATGCCATAGACCCTGTAAAAGTGCATGTAACCATATGCAGACAACCAACACTAACTTCATGCAAGTTATCAATAGCATTAAACTTGTTTTATATGTGTCCTTCGATTTCTTATACATATAATCGATGTATTCGTAATCCCACCTCTAGCAACAAGCATCCAAGACTTTGACAGTCTTTAACATTGAATAAACCCTCATCATTCATCATACTACATCTCCACATAGAGCAAGTTTAACTGTCATATCCCACTGAATTCATGAATAATTTAAAAACAAATGTGTAGAAAAGCATGTGTCTGACCTGCAAAGGTTCATTTTCATCAGTATAACCAATTATTTCTTGGATAAGCAGTTGGCGCTCTTCAGGGCTGCCAAATGTCAAGCATTTTTCCACAACATTAGAGGCAAACTTTTGCTGACTCATTCTCACAATTTGACCAGATAGCTTGCTAATTATAGCAGATCGTTCGTGAGGCTTTCCATGTTCTAGTACATGCTGCAATAAACAAGCAACAAAGTTTAATATCAAGTCAAGGAACCTCACAAGTCAGAGCAACATGCATTTAACAGAATGTTACATCACCATATGCATTTAACAGGAAGCGATCTGTGTACTAAATACAGATCAGTTCTGTTCAGGTTGGTTAATAAATACTAAAATACTGGGATGGTGCTTGGGTGCCTAGGTCTAGCGATATATTTGTCTATGATCTGTGTATGTGGGGTAGGAACTCTGCCCAAACTCATCTATGTATTTTTGAGGACCATCTCCAAGAAGTCCCAAATCTCTTTTGAATCTGTGTATAGCCCTACTTCTTTCACCTTTTCCTCTTGCCATAGAGAGCCTACACTTGTTAAATTTAAACCAAGTCAAGAATTACCAAAGCCAGAAAAGAGCCGATCCTATGTCCTTACTGCTTGTCACTTAACCCACTCGAATGTCCAAACCAGAGAAAAGTCATGTACCTGGATGACATAATTCCCATATTGATCTTGTGCCAATGCGCACACAGATTGCATGACCTCATCCATAATATTTTGTTGCGTGCTCGGGTTATCACAATATTCTAAGACTCTCTGTATAAGAAGAAGAGACTTAAATAATAAATGTCCAACTGAAAGAATAAACTTAGAACCAGCCTCGTGGATACCTGGATAACACGACAGCCATAGGGGTGCATTGAAAGTGCCACAGCTTCGCCATAGAAGGCTGAGATAATGAACTGAATCTTATCTTGAGGAACACATTCTATACACTTCTGAATTACATGATTACCATTTTGATCTCGGACACATTTCATAACAAAACCATCAAGCTCAGCAACCATTTGAATCTGCAGATCTACCTCAATCACCTCCAAAGCCTGATGAAGTAACAATATAAGAAGCTGTTCTTGAAAAAAGGACAAGTAAAACCTTTCTAAAACAGAAGCCCTTGGGAAACAAGAGCTAGTGCTACTGGCATACGCATAGAAGAGAATTCTGGAACACACACACAAACACGTGCTCTCACACTATGCAATATGTTTGGCAAGTCCAGAGCTATCCACAACGAATGCTTTGTCACCTAGTTCCCTCAGCTCCATTTTTTAATGATAAAATCAATTTCATCAGCTCCAATTAATGGGAAAATATTCACAACATAGTCATCAGGCAAGAAGTTTCCACCTCAAATGTCATTAAAAAGACATTTAAAGGAAATGAAAGAAGAGCAAATCCATGTAAAAAAAAATGTAAAGGGAGACCTAAAGAGCAGCAATGCTAGTAACATAATTACAGTAACTTAAAAATCACCTTTTGTATCACCCGGCAACCATACATTTGAAGACTAAGAGGCAGGACATGACCAGTAAGTTGGCTGGCCAGCTCTTTCCTTTGACATTCAGTACCATGCTCAAAAAACTGCATGATCAAGCATGCGAATCAATTTTACATAAGATCTTTACATGGAAGATATGTCAAAGTTGATACCTTTTGTATAACATAGTTCCCAAAGACATCAATCATCAAGGTTCGAGCATGTGGCGTGATTTCAGGGAATATCCTGTTCTTTTCTTCCTCTGTGGCAGTTTCCAGTTTCTGCTGAATAAAGCGACTCCCATACTGATCAGAACTGCATTTTGAAATGATAGAAGAAAACTGTAAAGGCATAAGAAATTCACATACAAAAAACAGAAAAATCAAGAGATATACATCTACCTGAATTCAACTACATGGCCAAGGATATCTGATAATTCAAATGACTTTGCCTTGTTGTTCTTGAACTCATCCAATAGTGATGGACCTGAATTTGCTTCAATGTTGCTGCTAGAAGCGGAGAACCACGGACCAATAGGTGCTTCTGCTGAAGTTCTCACCATTGAAGTAAAACGTGCAATTTTTTCTTCATGAAACATAGGAGTTCCATACCTAACAGGAGGAATTCCAGTATTTGCCCTCACGACACCAGTATATGGCATGCGCATTCCATATCCTGGATTTCCCATGTTTCGGTGATTTCGTGCAGTAGTTTTTGCAAGTTGCAGGTCATGCTGCTGCTTCTGTTGAGTAACCAAAGCCTCAAGGTAAGCTTTCTGGAGCACATCCAGATCTTGTCGGGAGGAACCCAAGCTGCCCTCGGTCTGATAGAAGTCAGGTGCATTAGCCAGAGCTCGTGCAGCGTGATCAGAATTACTTTGTACATACTGAAGATAAGCAGGGTCTGCAAGGGCAGGATTAATGTCATTCCCAAGCTCCAACTGAGTTCTCTGTAAAAGTCTTTGATCTTCAATACCAGTCAGAGCTGAGCCTGCATAAGGAAAATGATAAGTCATAAGGATCCCCTGTGCTACATTCAATTGGCGGATGAAGGAGCATATATTACTGACCTGTATCATAATTACCATTAAGAGCAGAATTTAACTGTCTGTTTGACAAATAACCAGCGTGAATATGACCGACCAAATCAATATTTGGTATGCTTTCACCCTGGTGATAATGATCTTCTAATCCTTCAAGATTTTCAGAGCCTAAAGAGTTCCTTTTTGAGTAGAAATTGGCAGAAGAAGCAGTTCGTCTAGGAAAATTAATATACCCCAAGGCACTTGTCTCAAAATCTCTGCTATCAGTTACTTTACTAGAACCAGCAAATCTGCTGGAACTAGCTTCATCAATGACTTGCTGCAAACTATGATTGTTAGATGAGAATCTGAGTTGACTGTCAGAACCCATATGAAGCTGAGACCGCTGAAGGCTAGTTTCACTAGCATTTCTAACTTTTGACAAGCCGCCAGACTGAGAACCTGCTATGTCATCAAGCCTGGCCATGCTCAAAGAACGGCCATTTTGAAAAGATGAGCCAATTGCATTGTTTCTCCGTGTAGGAAGAACACCAGCATCAACGGACAAATATCCATCACTTGGAGATCTTCCAACAACCTGTGCCTCAGGGGTTGAATATCTTGAGAGAGATGCACCTACTGAAGCAAATGAATGAGAATTGATGCTGTCTGTGCCTGGCAATCTTGCCAGTGTAGGAGAGCTAGCTCCAGAAAAAAGGCTCCCCATGGTTCCCATTCCACCATTAGATAATCCCATCATTTGGGAATCAGAGATGCTCATTCTTTCCAGCATATCAGCAAGTGCATTGTGACTCTGAGGGCGTGATGGTTGGTCCAACAAATTAGAAGAGTCTTCAAGCCCTTCCTGCAAGTAAGTGAAAACATATTGATTCTTTTTGAATTGGAAGTTGATCATTAACAAGCCATTCCTTTAAAAAGTTGCCTATGAATGATATAAACCCAAATGTGTTCAAGAGTTCAAAGACCCCATTATGTATCAGTCAATTTGATTTATAACAAACTTGGTCAGATAATAAAATTTTTTGGTATAAATAGCAGTTACCCAAGAGATAAAACCATTTATAGCAATAAGAACCACAATGGCCTCTCACATCATGGACACTCTAGCATTAAGCAGACCATACGATGATCACACTGAAATAATGAGAATACAATCCCTCAATAACGAATGTTAGCCTAGTGATACCATCTTCAGAGTTAATACCCTCACACTTAAGCTAAACTGTATAGGGAAAACAAAGATATAGAGAGTAGCCATGTCATATAAAGCAGAGAACACAAAATACAACTTGTAAAACTGAACCATAAATTTAATGCTGAATTTCTAGCTTCCAATAGCAACTAAAATCAATTGTACCTGAAGGATGTCAGCAAAACTCTTCCTCCTAGACCCGAGCCCTGAACCTGACAAATGAATTGACCCACCTAAGCCTCCCTCAAGCCACTTGCCTGAAGCCTGATTATTAACCATCCTCAATTCCATCAAATCATTCTCAGCTTTCCTTACAGAAAGTCCAGAATCCCCAGGTTGTATTGAGAACAAGGATGAACCATTACCATCTTCCACAAGTGTGTTCTTCCTGAAATCCCCCATTCCCCTGGGTGATGGTCCACCAGCTTGAAATCTTTGCACCACCCGCCAATCCTCCTTGGACAGCAGAGGAGGAGGCAATCTCGGGTTGACATTCTCGGACGAATAGTAGTATGATAGATATGCAGGCTGTGATCGGATATCATCCTCACATGCTATTGCATTGACATTTCCAGTCCAGTTATTACCATCTCCAAGACCAGAGTTTCCTAAAATACTGCCCACAGCACTGAGTGATCCCTCCACTGTTGGTGGAGCGCTTCCATAACGGTATATATTCAGCTTGTTCTCTTGCTGATTTATCCGCTGACCACGGCGTGCTTGTAGCAACAACTCGAGCTCAGTTTGCAGATTATCCTCTAGATTAGTGTTAAATCCTCTCAGACTGTTGTCAGTGCAGTGCAAGTCTATGTTACCCCCAGCCGAGACCATCTTCACGGAAGTCTAATTCACATCACCATGCTGAAGCTGATAGAACAGTTTAAAATGGGGGAAAAAACACTACAGTTAATTGACAAGAAAAGGAGAGACACCAGAGGCAATCCCTAGAGAAAAGAGCGTAGAAGTGGAAGAAGAAAGCCCAGACACAAGCGTACATTTCCCGTCTAATTTCACAGGAACAACACGGAAATCAAGGAGTTCGCTAAGGTTCCCATAATTCCGGTTTTACACGGTGACAATGCGCAGATTTCAAACGGCAAACGATAATTTCCTCGTCTGATCTTATTTGCAGCAAAAGAATAAAAAAAAAACTCAAACAGAAATCATGAAAAAGTAACATATACCGAAGTGAATCTCCTTATGGATGGCGATGATAGAAAATACGACGATCTCTAAAACCTGCAATCACAACGTTAAAGCTCCATCAAGTTTCCAGTTCATAGCAGACTACAAACATGGGAATCGTCACACGAATTGCACGGAGAACGACTAAGAACCGTATCGGAGAGCTTACTAGTTAAAAATGGGTAACCGTCAGAGCGTCGGGCGGTGGTGGGCGACGAGGTTGATGGGACAAACGATGGAAGAGAAAAACCTAGAAATCGAGGAAGGAGACGCGGAAATCCGCTACAGAAATTGTTTCATTGAATCGGAGGGAATTGAATTTATCCAATGCAGACAGAGGGAATGGGATCGCGTTGATCTTAACCCTGAGATTCTTCTCTTTTAGCTTCGTGATGGTCGCCATTTAGAAAGGGAGAGACACATCACAGAGATGAAGAGAGAGAGAGAGAGAGAGCAAAGTGGGCCGACGGATTGAAAATGAACGGCAACGGGCGGGAGTTACGTGGGTGCATGGAGGGCTTCTTTATGAGTGAGCGAGCTCTGAAACGAATTTGGTTCTCTAATAATTGGCTTTTTAACGAGACAACTGTCACTGATTTTTTTTTTCTTTTAAAATTCAGTGACAATTTTCGAATAATATTATTTATTTTTAGAGGAGAATGATCATGATTAAATTAAAATAAAATATATAATTATGGAAAAAAATTAGAGAAGTTAGTATTATTTTTTTCGTTAGTTAAATTTATATTTATTAAACATACTTCTGATATGACACTTCTTTAGCTTAAAATTACTAGTTCTAAGGAGTTAGCAACTGAAAAACAACCAATTGAATACCACACTGCATCATGCAAAGGCGCCAACAAAGCCAAAGCAGTTTCATGATCAATTTTCACTCTGAATTCTTTGGTACCCATTTATTTCCACTGAATAGAAATGGAAGAAGCAGATGGATCTTCCCCTGCCCTTCTGGTATCTCACTCCAATTCAGTAACTCCACCTTTACAAACTCAAACTCGACTCCTGAAGAGTTATAATCTAAGGGTGTAAAATTGCAGATAAGAAAGGGTCAGAACTAACGCGATCTTATGGGTCGCTCTCGCTCTCGATCATCTCTCGCACTTCGCTGATGACAAAATGAGCTTTCTGTCCGCCGATGACCTCTGCCTGTTTCTTCCCATCCTTCCAGACCTGTCAGATAACAGAGTGAGATGCTCTTAAGTTTAAAAAAAAAAATTGGAACTTTAGACATTAGATTTTAGAGATAAGCAGTGATTGGCACCTGAATAGTTGGCATCTTCTGCACCACGTTCCAGAGCCCAGATATTTCATGGCAAATTTCAGCCGTTAGTCAACAATCCAAGAATGTTTAAATGGCTTGCTTAAACAAGGGAATAGATTATGCCATAGTAAAAACAGAGGCCATGAATTCACGCATGCCATTCAGAGGTATTTTCAATTTCAAGACCAGTGCAGTGCAATCATGCAAGCAATCAAGCCTTGTATTAACCCCAGCACAAACACCATAATGAAGTCATGAAAGCAACTTCTCGTTTACAGCCATTTTGGTTGAAGTCGGATAAGGAATTATCACTCATAGATATTGAAGGACAGCACTTACAGTGACTCCTGCTTGAGTAACGAGTTTGTGCGAAACTTTGTTCACATCGACACAGTAAAACCGCAACCTACAGAAAAATGTGAAGCTCAGCATGGTGAGGCAATAAAGTATTTCAGGCCATTACTTTTGTCCTATGGTTCAAAGATAATTTCTGAAAAATTGCCCTAGATGGTTTTAGTGTCACTTTCTGACTTTCTTACTGAGATAAAACATCATTTCCCTGTACTATGGGCTTAAATTCAGGCAATCATGTGATTCCACCGCTTCATGGAAGAAACATCAGGTGAGGAAAGGCGGTGCAAAGAAGTCAAAACCACCCTCTGGAAACTTTACAGCAGCCGGCCTTCAGATTACGATTTAAATGACAGAGGAAATACTAATTCAACCTTGGGTAGTAATCTGCAGCTAACTTCTCCAACTTCGGCTTCAGAACTATGCATTTTCTGCACCAGCTCGCCATCCTACAGATTGATATTCCATTGTCAAACAATAGATCTCCAGGGAACAAGAAGTCTTTTGGGTCGATAAACAAATATTCCTTTGAACAACTCAACAAATGCATCTCAAATCTGCTTCCCCCCCAGTCAGTGGTGAAGACAACAGAATCTTAAACATATCACTGATCCCCCCGAGTTCAATATTAAACAATAGCAATAACTTCCGAGTTCAGACTCCACGGGCATATGGCTGATCAAGAGGGGGACCGAGCTCCGGACTCAGAACGAGGCTTTCAATAGAGAACTCCGATCCCGTGCAATTGAAGATGTTAAGGTAGAATTTAATCAAATCAAATGCAGATAGCGCAGTAGGGAGAATCCCAAGAACCCAGAATTGCTGTGAAGAGGGTTCAAATTTTCGAATCGAAGAAACAATTTGAAATCCGTGAAATGCATACCAGACGATAATCACCGATTCCTCGAGCTGCTGGGCCTCTGCTATCACCCTATCAAAGTTGCTCTCGTCAAGGGGTTGGAGCTCGATCGACACGGGAGAGTCATCGAGCTCTTTGACAGACGACCCATCTGGGCTCACTGCACGCAGAGCCGCAATCTGAGTCCCGAACGTGCCATATGTGAAGGGATGGAGCGACGAATTTGGAATCTGGGGGAAGCGACGGCGCGGGTCAGGTGGGAGCCTCGTGGAGTCTGAGGTTGGGGGAGAAAGCGACGACGAGATTCTCACAGCGTGCAACATGCTGGTCGCAGGCTGCAAAAAGACTATCTGACTGTACATCTCCGTGACTTTGTGTCTGTTTTGTACCTCTAATGGAACAGTGTTGACTTCTCCTCTTTTCTTTTCTTTTTTTTTCCCCCCTCTTTTTGGGCTCTGAAACATGCTGTGAGTATAACAAATATGTATCTATATATAATATTCTACATCTTTTTTTCTGAATTTATGTCCAATATAGTCTCATTCCTCATCCAATGATGGAAAGAGATTTGATACGGATTTGGGGTTAAGTCCGAGCGGTAACGCAACTTGAACCACAGAATTATTCTTCTTTTGAATCTCTGCTTGCCACTGATTGTGAAAAGGTACAGAGATCATTGCGCGGTTCGGGTTTCGGGAGAGACACAGACCATCTAAAGAGGGCATTACATTGACATGTTGGAGAACAACACTGCTTATTATCCTAAGAGTGAAGATTGAATAGTAAGTAGAACGTCACAAACCAGAGTACAACTGCATATTTTCTAGCTCGAGAACTCCTCTCATGGGTCCGAGAAATAAACAGTAATCCTATGGCTCAGCTTCTCAAGTTCTCGACTATCTTTGAAAGAGCAGAATACGTCCCGAAAACGGACGACACAATCCCCACGAGGATGATTACGCAGCAGAATGCTCCCTGTGAAGATGAAGGGCATGAGTTTTTTTTTTTCCAAAGAATCGCAGATACAGATCGATGAATACTAACGAGAAAGAAAAGTGACCGTGACAGTACCTGACATCGCGTGACTTTCCCCTTCAGAATGCTCAGGAAACAAGCACAGGGAAGTATCAGCGTCTGCAATATTTTTTGGCAGGTATGTTAAAGCAAACTGACAATTGCACGAGGTACTGATGAATGGATAAACAAATCTATTGGAGACGAATTCAGGACGTACCACAAGCATCGTCAGTAAGGATCCGATCAGAGACATCACCAAACCTGAAGCAGGAGCAAGAGTTCATGTGATGACAGTATGCAAGATGTTCTTATTACAAGTCATTTGCGAAGACGGAGAGATTTAACTGGAGGGGAATCTCACCGAAGAATGGGATACTGAGGGCCACGACTAAGGTCGAGACCACGAGTGCGGTTCTAATGAGGATCGCATACATGTGGGACTTCAAGTGAGTCGATGGAATGAGCTCCTCGAGACTCATCGCAACCGGGGACATTGTCAGAGCATATGTGATTCTCAGTCAAGGAGAAACATCACAAGCAAGCAGATACGAAACATCAATCCAAGAGGCAGTAGCAAGGAATGAAAATAATAGCTAACAAACAAAGCTGGGAAACCTTGTTCAAGGTATCGTAAAAGAGGATATTTTGTGAATGGGTTAACGACCTGCAAAAGGATTAGAAAAGAAGTTTTAGATACCCATAAGATGGTCTGATGAACAATTTCTGACGAGTTAAACCATACCGTGGTCCAAACAGCAACTTTCGAGGCAACCAAGTTTTTTGGCATGTTGAGTGTGAACTGCGAGAGAGTCGAATCCCCGAACATCAAGTACCCTGTGATAGCAACTCCAGCGTACATTAGCGTGCAAATCCCAAAGCTGCACGCATGTAAATCAACCATAGTTAGGCTTTTGTACCGCCCAAGTGGTAAAAGATACAGGATCCTGAACTTAAAGGTTCTGGGAAAGTATAGATCGTTTGCCTCGTCAAGAGAACAGAAGGATATTGACTCGGTTGCTTCATCGAGGTGTAGATGTTAGGAAACACAGCATGTCCTGAGTAGCAGTAACCATAGAGGCCGATGGCTACAGGAAGGGTCGCTAGGTTCAGGGTAGATGTGCTTCTGCTGTGGAACTCTACCTGGTCCATGAGACCGACCCAGAATAAGCACAGGACTACCAGGACCGATGCTACAACTCCACCAGCTGTATAGAAGGCGGAAAGAACATCAAACATTTTTATGTATGGTCACTCGTACTGGGATAGTCTTTAAGATTCAACAAGAGTTTGGAGTCTGAATGGTTCTATTACCAGAGATATAGCTGAGTACACTGAGGTCTCGCAGCCAAACGGTGGGAAGAACAGCAAGAGCGGTCGTCAGTGCAAAGAGATGTTGCGAGTCCAGCTCGTACCCTCCCAAGTTGATATTAGCATTCGGGAACATCGAGGACAAATTGTCACTCTCCAGGATAATGTACTCCACACAGCAGGCCTGCTCAATAGTTGAATGTAACTTGTGAGATCACTTTGCAGAGGAAACAAATAATGAAAACCTGGTGAATTCACTCGGCATCAGGAACATCAGGTCGCAATGCAAGTTCGACTTTTTCATCAATATATACGAATGCAGGGTTCAATGAACAGTTGTATCTGCTGGTGATGTTGTGTCATTCTTGTTTTCTGGAAATCTGTTGTTGAAGGGAACAGTCGTACAAAAAACTGTATATTTCACTGGGAATGCGGACACAGGGAAAATACCAGAAAGGAGCAACTCAGTTGCTTTCTTGCAATCCAATTAAAAATGTCAATAGTTACTGTATGAATCTAGCCCGATGTTGCCTGTTAATGAACGAGGGGCCCAACAGAAGAAGATCAATCCAGTAAGTTTTGAAAAAGGGAACTTGGGCCTGGTCAAAGCAGTCAGAGAATGGGACGCAGAGAATCTGAAATGGCACATCAAGGCCAGCTGGACTTACGTATAGCTCTATGTAGAGAATAATCTGCGCCAACAAAGACAGCAACACAACAGGATAGAGCACCGTCAGCACTCAGCAGGCATATTCCCTTATAATTCACAAGCTGCCAAATCTGGGTGGGGGGAAAAGGTATTATTATAAAGTAAATGCATCGATTGGCATATACCGAGATGGCGATTCGTCCAGCAGTTCCGAATGCAGCTTGACCGATGTCGGGGTAAGTCTCGAGGCCGGGCTGACTGTCCAGGCAATATCGCAGGAGGATGCCCGTGTAATAGGAAAGCACCGCAAATACGAGCAGAATGGACAACCCCGCCCACCCTCCTTCCCGGGCTGCGTAGGGAGTTGACAGTATGCCCACTCCACACAGCACATTCATTCCTACACAGCCAAAAAGCATAAGCTATTCTTAAACCTCACAGGATCATCGCATTGATGGTTCAACACATGGAAAATTCTCGAGCTCAAGTTCTCATCCTGTTCTTTTAGTACTACTATATCAACAACCTACATCGAATGGATGTAATTTAAAATGGCTGTCAACGAAGATTTCGTTCATTATCTGCATTACCGGCTACAATAACATATCCTATTCCCCACTGCTGTTCTCAACAACAAGGCATAGACGCAGGGTCACTTTGAGATCCTGATCGATGCTGGGGATCAGGACAGGCAGCCTCAAGCATGTGAGTTCTGTAGCCTAGTCAATTTCCATGCATGTGTACCATGTGATCTGGGACGCTATGGTCCAGGCGCCTACTATCAATAATGTCATAGAATAAGACACAGCCATGTGTATATATTTAATTACTCTCTAGAGACAGAGAGGGACAAGGATCTTGAATGAAGCAGCAGCATGGGGATAGCAGAAAAGAGAAAAAGAAAAAAGAAAAAGAAGCGGCGCCATGAAAAGCTCAAGTTAGCCGGATTGTTGATCGGGATTATTATGCATTGCCCACCCCCCATGTGATCACTGAGCTCAGAAACCCAAAAAGGAAGTGGTCACAACTGTGTTCTTTGTCAGGATTCGTCATAGTTACCCAGAAAGAACGACACTTGCTGTAATCAACAGGAAGTATTTCAACCTTCAAATAGATTATCGAATATGAGGAACATGGTAAGTTTGGATAGATCGAAGAGGCGAAGTCTTTTGGGGGGGTTAAAATGGGGGAGGAAATGACGGATCCGCTTGATTAACCCCACAAATGCACGGGATTATTCCAGATAAAGATTTCTCAATATTCTTTTTTTTTTGGTAACTTTTTCAAATATTATTCAATTTCGGTTTTATTATCGTACAAATATTTTTTCCTCATATTTTAATTCCAGAATTTCGTATATTTCATGGTTGGAACATGAATCTTATGATGGAACGAACATCAAATATTGTTCACATACTTAATTATTAAATACTATTCCGTATTTTAATATCTTTCTCATGTACTGAATTGCAACCATGGTTCGCACTTCAGTAATATTTTCACAATCATCCTTATTATACATACATATATATTTTTTTTCATTCTCTCACATGTATTAGATTGGTTTGGGAATAGCGTGTAATTTCTCTCCAGAGCACGTACCATGTATCTCCAGCCAGCAGGCGGATCAATGTCTAGGGAATAATACCCCGATTACATATGGATGTCGGAATTGTTTCTGTCGCATCACATAAGACCCATATGGATATATATATATATATATATATATACATATAAAGCATAAGACCGATATGCAAGCTTCAATAATTTTAGTGGTAGAAAAACATATCGAGCAAATGGGACCCATGATTGCGGCACAATTGACACCAATTTTTTGGATGAGATCGAAGATGTGGGCTCTCCACTACGGATGCCCGTGGTTTGATTCGGTTTGGTGAATCACAAGCACTATGTTCCCTAACCATAACCATTAAATGGTCATTGAATTATTTCAAACTTTTTTTATAAACCGGTTAATCAGTTCAAACCGCTTTTAAAAAATAATAAAAAATTAACAAATTGAATATAAG
>CXYZ01009678.1:79896-93474 GCA_900006705.1 Sonneratia caseolaris | reverse complement strand
ACGTTTTAATATATTTATATTATATTATTAAAATTTTTAAAAAATGTGACTCGATAATTTGAACTAATAAATTGAATCATTCGAATTTAGTAATTAATCGCACTGTTTCATTTAAAAAATATATTATATAAAAATCGGTTCATCTTGAACCATTTTTTGGATTCGGTTTGATTCACTATTCAATCCGGTTCTCTATGTGCAACCCTACTCTTCGCAACATTTTAGACCCACACGATTCATAGGCCGTTCACATGCATTAATCTTTAATTTGAATTTAGAATAATTTACTCCCAATTATTCTGACAATACCCCGAACTAATTACACTCGTTAATTCACTTTAAATAATAATATGATAATTATGTTTTGTATTAAAAATTGGGATTCGAAAATAAAAGAACTAAATGGCTGAATTTTTTTTTGAAATGGTTTTTGTTATGTTTTTTATGCTTGAAAAATCAGCACAAATTAACCGTAACTATCTTACCCAAACCATCTGCACACTTTAAGTGGTCAATATATTTAAAAAGGATAACAAAAATATAAGATTAAAAGATATAAAAAAATCCTATCAATAAGAATATATGATGCCACCGTGGTACCATTTGTTGGTCATTTTTGGAGGGAGCCTGAGGTGGCAAGTGGCAACAAGCAGACACATTATTCCGGTCGTGGGGCCTCTATAGATTATACGCCTAATGGGAGTCCCAACCAGACACCATTTCTGATTCAGTGCCCCTTTACCTTTTACCCATCGGAGCTCAACTTTAACTGACTTGTTCTACTGACAATCAAATCCTTCAACCGATCTAACTTCGGTTTTTACCCTTTTGTTATAGTTCAATGGCCCGAAGCCACGGCCACTCTGTTGCGACTTTGGACCGTTTTTGCGTTCGGATAACGAAGACTCTGTTGACAAACAAGTCGTCATCTGGTATCCACTCGATGTCTGATTATTATTATTATTATTTTGCTCATGGATGTGTTTGTTCTGAGTGCTGGGAGAAAGAGAAGGGGATGGGGGCTCGGAGGCTTACCATTTAGAACAGCCTGTCCATAGGAGCTCTGCCGGGATGTGGGGAACTCATGGGAGACCTTAGACGTCGGCTTCTCATCCTTGAGGGCAGACGCCTTCCTCGGAAGCGGTGGAATCAGGGAGTGAGAGCTGTGCCGTTCGTGTGGCAGAGGCTCCTCTTCCGATTCCGGCAGCAGAGGCTGTGCCACGGAGGGTAGTACCTCAGGAGTGTGCCTTCTCGTGAGAGAAGAAGATAGGAGAGAACCGCTTATCCTGGACAGATTTGGAGTGCCCAGAAACCCGATAGTGGGTGACGGCACGCTGCTGTATAGATCAATGGACTGCCTGCAAAGAAACAAGACACGGCGTCAGAACCTTTCACAGAGAGAGAATCCTATGGAGGAGCAGAGAAAGAGACAGAATGAGAGTATTGGGAACCTGTAACTCTGAGGCCAGGAAGTGTTATAAGAGCCGGGCTTGTTCTGCTGGTGATCTTCGACCGACGAAGCAGAGGAATCGGAATCATTTCCATCTCCTTCGTTGTCAACTTTCCCGAACACGTTCTCCTCATCTTCCTCCTCACTGTCAATGTAGAAGCTTTGATCTGAAGCCGAATTCTTCATATCTTCTACAGTTTAGTAAATCCTCGTCTACATAAATAAAGTGATAAATTAGGTGCGATCGAGCCATGTGATCCAGAAGATCAAGGAAAGATCTAAATAAGTAAATAAGAAAAGGTAAATTCAAGATGTTCAAATTGATACTTTTTCCTTTGTGCAGAAACCTGATATCGATTGAGGTATACTGACTAAAGCTCTTCCGATTTTATTGTAAACTGGTTACTGCTTTTACTATAAAGTTTAGCTAACACGGGATCCATTTCCAGAGACAAGAAGAAATTCACTGAGGACCTAACGGGTAACATAGTAAACAACTGGGAGACAAGCATTTTTTGTTCCTGGTGAATTTCCATGGACAAAGATTCATCGTAACGCCAAGTTTCTCTCCTTTCTTCCGAAAATAAAATGTAAATTTTTTTAGGTAATGCCGGCTTCGAGTAGTCATGCAGATAAAGGAACTCAGTAGACTCGGACTGAGTTTCTCTTTCTGCAAATTAACCGCAGCAAAGAATGATCGATGATGCGTGAAATAAACCCAGTGTTGTTTTCGACGCCCAGTTTCCCAAAATTTGGCCTGAAAGTGAAATCAGAGGAGAAAGAGACGAAGAAAATGGGTGGGAACACACAAAAGGAGGAGCAATGGCCGACCTTCTCCTCTTTCTTCCCAGGGAATACGCGAGGGAAAGTGCAGGGTTCTCCGGATTCGGAATCTCAGGAATCTCCGGGAGAAAAGATGTGAAAAGAAGCTTCAGAGAGATGGTGGCTCTGTAATCACCCACTGAGAGATAGAGATAGGGGGAGAGAGAGGGAGAGAGAGAGATTTTCAGCTGAACACTTTATCGCTCTACCATTGACTCAGTCTGCAAGAAGATATGCGCACTCGGTGTTCATATATAAGGCCGTCCGCTCGGAATTTGGATCCGCCTGATCGATTATCTCTTACAACTGTGCACGACACAGCCGGGTTAATCTTTCTTCGCCCCCTCTCACGTCAAGCGCGAGCAAAACTTACAATTGCGCATTGGACGATGAATAATAGACCGCGCACTGAATAAGGCCCAGAACGGATGTTCTCAACGAGTGTTCGTTTTCCAGTGATGCAATCGGACGATCCCACGTGTGTGTTTCGGACTGGACTATGATCCAACGTTCTAAGTTGAGTTTTTATTGATGACACATGGTTTGAAGTGGCCGGTTGATGCCCACCATCACCATCTATGTTGTCTAGCAATTATTTATTCATTGTGAAACTCTCGAATTCAATCATGGTATAAATATTGTTCTAGACTTTCCGTGGCTGAAATAAATCACGGAAGCCAACGCGACCAATAATGCAGGGAAAAGAGGGCAGACAGTATGGCTTCCTGGACTTCCATGATGAAATGAGACGACAAATAAATAACATACTTATGAGTCTCTTTTATTAAAAATAAAGATTACATAAGAATGAGGAAGGAATTGGATTTATCTAGTTGTACAATTATCGATCAAATAATTAAGAAGTTATACGTTATGAAACTTTCTATATTCTTGCATTGTCCTATTCTCGTATTCTATTCTATATTCATAAGCAAACGACAAAAGAAACTCGCATAAGGAGAAAGCAAGAAGGAAGATGTTAGGTACACTGGAGATGTCCAGCTTCATCATTTGATCGAAGACTGAACAATAGCCCATTATAATTCATTTTAGCATCTTTTTCCCTTTTTTTTATTTCTCTCTTTTGCAAGCATTATTTTAGCATATTCCTTCTCCTATAAGTATTATTTTAGCGGCTGCCTTTCCTATATTCGGATTGAGAGATTCAGATAGGAGGGAAACTGATAGTTATAGATGAATAAGATAGTATTATTTATTATTTAGACATTAGGATATGTTATTTTACCCTTTATAATTATTTTTATATTTTAAATCGGATAATTTTTTAGTAAATTTCACAATTATCCGCATTTACCAGAAGTTGAGAGATAGAAAAATAGAAGAACAGATGGTATCCTTCCAAATCCCTCCTATAAATATGCATACCAAAAGTAAGAGATTTATTAATCTCTCCAAACTCCTCCCATCAAGGAGGACATGCAGGTTGTATCATCTGACCAGTTAATGCTTCTTCCTTTTTTTTTGCCATCCCCACACCCGTCGAAAAGATAAATATTCCACAACATTAATGATTGCACGCGTTCTCCATATCCGCCCAATAAACAAAATGAAAATAATATTCCAAGTGATTTACCTTGCTTTAACGAAAAGAAAAAAAAAGGTTTGGTTTAGGCGCCTCTCACTTTCTCACCTGCAAACGAGTCGCGATTCGTGCGGCGGGTCACGTCCTCCTCCTCCTCCTCTCTGTCGATACCAGCTCCGTTCACCGGTCGATAGCCTCCCGAAAATGTCTCGAAGAATAGCTAGCTGCCACCGGAGAGAACCGACGTAGGGGAGCACGCTGTGGCCGAGACCGAGACTGCGACCGCTCCTTGTGCCACTTCTAAGTCCAATCCCAATCAATGAAAACCACGATCCCGAGCGCGTTTTGATCCGATAAAGGCCTCCACAGTTCTACCCTTAACTGATGCGGCAACTTTGGTATTTTGTGCGAACGAATCCATTCACCACTGTCCGTCTTTATTATTTAGTATAAACTGTCACTATCCAATTGGACTTTATCTATCTGACTAATTCGGATCGTCTGGGATCGGCTCATTTAAGAGTTTAAGAGCTTCCCGCCGCAGGTAGGACTCGAACTTGAGTCCTCCCATTAAGATGATGAGCGCCGAACCACTCGACCACGCCTACGGTGGGTACCACTGTCCGTCTTCACTTCTTATGATCCTTGTAGTGCTTGCTCTAGATTTTTCATTGGGATTTGAATATTAATAGTACGGTATGAACGTTAGCGATAAGAAATTGAAAAACGACACATCGCATATGTGTCTGTGACAAAGCACGTCGTGTGTCCATGTTGGAAAAAAGGAAAGAGCAATTAAATTGTGATGCTCATCCACAGTAGCTTCGCACCTTTGGTGGTCGTCAATTTCATTTCTCTCTTTTTTTTTTATTTCTAGAAATTTAATTGGGTTATGAACTATTTTGTTTAATTTATTATACAAAAAAATAAAACTATTTCAATTCTAGATTCGGTCAGTCGAAAGAGTTTCCAAAGTCCCCAAAAGAAAAAAAAAATGATCCGATGATCATCTACTTGCCATGGTAGATTACCAGATGGCCTAACAGGTTTTGCCTGCACCTGTGGCCTTGTTAACCGCTCGAGGGACGAGGCGGCTGACGTCTCATGAGACCGATGGTCAAGTCATGTGCTGATGGCTCGTAGCAAGGCAACGTCGAGCAAGTAATCCCGGATCCGTCCTGGCAAGTTGATTGTTGATCTAAACCGATAATTCTTTCTTCTCGAACTTTTCTGCAGTTGTTGTGGTTGTAAAATTAGATTAAAAGACAGAGCTAGATGACAGTCGGAAACATTGATAAGGAAAATGGTAGTTTTGCCCATTTTCTTTATAAATGATTAGTATGTGGAATGGCTAGAGCCTGTTCTAGTGGCCATGTCGATTGTCTTCTTATCCTAAATGGCTTCGAAATATAAATTTATAATCTCACGACATTATTTGTTCCATACGAACATACTTATCCCCCCACGTCACCATGTCCCCGATCACCGCAAGGCCTGAGTTCCATGTACTCCCCCCCCCATACCCAGTTGACAGATCACACGATGATGGGACGGGTTGTGGATAATAATCAAAGGTCGAACCTGGCTTTCTAATTTTATCAATTCTTCGGATAACTCGGTTCGATTGTTACAAGTACGTCAATCATCTAAATACCGGTGGAGACACTGCACTTAAATTTGATGTCTTCCCCACGACGACTCATGACGTGTTCCAACCCAGAAGACCCGAATTGGAACGAAGGAGGGGATGCCAAAACGAGTTTCACTTGATTTTTATTTTCTAATTAATCTTATTCTATTGGATTTAACTTCCTATTTTTTTTTATTGAATCAAATACCCACTAAACAAGTTTTCTGGATTCATCTTATCGATGGAGAGTATCTGAGTATGCTATTTTAGATAAGATGTGAGGTGAAAATACTGTAAACCATGAAAATACATGATTATAAGATTTTCGCGTAAATCTAATTCGAATTTAAATTAATGATAATGATAACTAATTTAATTTTTTAATATTATATTATACCCATTATGATGGAAAGCTCTGCCAAGTAGGATTGAGGAATCTTACGATCAGATTCCAATGGAAGCATGCTTTGGAGTCCAGTGAATGATCAGATGACATGTGGCTTAGTTTGATTCGGGCCTGTCCAAGTCCAGATTAGTTTAACCCAACTTCCTAGATAACGCACAGCTCCACGTATGTGCATCACAAATCACTAACTATCTGCTCGAAAATCATGTCTTGCTTGCTCGGATTAGTAAGTTGCGGGATTGACTTCCAAATCGGAGCTCGCTCATGCAAATGCAGCGGACAGATCGAACCGAGCTCGAGGTCGAGCCAATCCTCTGTATCGATGATATCACGAGCCAAGGGATCACCGCTGGGATGTCGAAGCTCAACCAGTCCTGACAACCCTGCCCTAAAATAATATACACCGTTCTCAGATGCTTGAAAGTCATTATTTAATTGGGCTGAGGAGGATCAGTCGCGTAGGCGCCCGTCCACTTTCGTCGTGAAGTTGTATTTTATCTATGAGGGAGGCTGAAGGGCTCTTGAGCCACGTTTATCCATAATGGGCTTATTGGGCCACTTGACAAACCGCATTCGATGGCTGGCCGTGGAAAGGGCTTTCCTAAAAAACTTAACAATCTCTTCAGTGGGGATGGGAGACCTTGTGCCCCCTTGATCCCACTCCTCCTGTTATCCCCCCTTCAGGCCTAAGAACTTTCTTTGCAGTTCATAGGATGTTAACCATAATCGAAGTATCATCAACTTGACTAACTTAGAATTATGAAATATGACAACGATATCACATCACAGCACGAAGATTAGATCAGACGGAGATAATCCCATCGTATCAAATTCCAGAACTGCACAGTGAACGCAACAGACGGCAGTGGATCACGAGAAACTCCCCGTCCGACCCATGATGCATCATGGCCCGGGGAAGTTCTTGTGGCCTGAAATTAGCAAGTACACGGTACGAATTGCCGGGAATGGCCTACCAGGTTGGAATCGTACCGTGTGTATGCATTGAGGTGGGTATTTATCCTGTCAACTTCATCATTTAACACACCCTCTCCTGTCAGAATCACACACGATAATTCACATCGTAAGCGGGGGACCCTGTGGATTCTTCTGTTGTCGGCTTCACACATGTTCATATTTCCCTTAGAAAACATTAATTCTCCCTGCGTTAATGGGAAAGTGTTGGTGCCATTCAACGGTCATACGAGATTGTAGTGAGAAACTTTCTAGGTTGTTAAAGAATTCAAAATTAGGGTCCTTTTCTTAATTCTTTGGTAGGTGACACAGCCGATTATTTCAACTTCTAACAAATCGATCAATTAAGGGTAAACATCCTCCCATTCGTGAATTTAACTAACTCAAGTTGAAACAGACATTGGTTGGAAACTGCATTTGGCCGCACACGGATCAATTTGGCTGTGGACGGGGCGAATCCTAGAGCGAATAAGGCATAGTACAGCAAGTTGGGCAAGCGTTGATTGTGAAAATCCCTTAGCCTGTGCTCCTCCTCCGTTGTAGGGACCATCTTGAACTTTGGGGCTGCCCCTGTAGGCTGTAGCTGGTGTGGCTTGAGATGGGTTTGAAGAAGATGCTCACTCATTGAGAGCCATGCACCAAGGCATACATTTCAATCAGTCTTAAAGCATGTAAACTGTATAAGTACTAGGGACCTTCACTCCTATCTAACTACCCCATTCCTGAACCAACATAAGGCTCACATTGCACCACGACACATATAAAAATTATGGCCAGCCGACCTCATTATTTGACGAGTCACTTGTTTATAGATAGATACGCATTGTTCTTCACCGGCCCTGTGGAGGCTAACCAACGAAACACGTGTTATCTTGAGAAGACCATCAGATGTATGATAATCTTTTCCCAGTAATATGGATGGATGAAGAAGTAAAGGACTATATATAGCATTTAGCAGATTCAATTTCAGCCAAAAAAAAACAGATTCAATTCCTCCATGGAACCTGCAGCAGTTTCATCCATCTTCAACTCGCTGAACGGGCACACGAGCATTATCTCCATAGAAAAGCCATGTTTATCTCTTAAGATGGAATCTGCATTTATTGGGTAGATTCTTAGAACTCCTATTTCTGGCCGTGCATAAAGCAAAACTCACGAATCTGGGTCTCGAACTATGGAAACTGCAGATTTCCAGTCGCAGCCCTAGCTAAAATTTACTTTGAGTAATAAAAGATACAACTTTTCATAAAAGGAGTCTATCCACAATAAACTTCACAAGGACCGAGCATGTGGATATCTGCGGTAAGCACACCCTCTTAAGAGAATTCGAGTAATCAGGACGATGCCCCAAGATTTTGGAAGCAAATGCAAGAGGAGTGACAATAGTACTGCATATGAAATCATGTATATATACATGTATATATCAATCAGCAAGGCTAGAAAAAACGATCAGCTGCTGTTTGCTCTCAGTTATAGTCGCGACACAATCTGTGATTAGGCAAAATGACGTCGTGAAGGAGGAAGTTCAGTGACTCTAACTGGATTGTGATTGCCCGCACACTGATATTTGGTAAAAAATACACTACCAATATGTGAAAGAAAGCCATGCCCCATCTTAATTGTTAGAATGTTGGACTTCCACAGAGGAAGGTATCATCAATCTATCTATTTCCGATTAATTAAGCCGACCTAATTACCCCAGTCATCTCATAATTGTATATTATGTGCTCGCTAGCTTCATATTTTCCATGCGCATGAGATCTTCTATGACTCCAGCTCATCATCGGACCTCTTATATGTAACCATCATCTTGACCATGAAAATAAAGTGAACAGAGAATCATTTTGTAAAGCTCAGCCGAAAGCCAGCTTCAAGTAAACCTAACCTTCAACGTATGGCCTTGAATCAAATGCAGTAATCTCTTAGCCTGTAAATATGCCTTAGGTCACCACAAATGAATCCAAACCAATCCATATGATGGGTTCGATCGACACAATTATTTCAGCCCAATGTCAAAATTAAGCACAAACATCGATATATAGATAGCCAAAATAGCACCAATGCCATCAGGGGTTCATCAGCCATATAAAGGGATTGTTTCACCAACATAAGGACTCTCCCTTAATGGTCATTTGTTTCTGGAAGCAAAATATTTATTTTCCTCTTTTTTTCTGACACAGCTGCAGATTTACAGTGAGAAACCCTAAGTTTATGAGAAGACCGCAAAAAAAAAAAAAAGGCATCGTACGAATTCCACATTCCAACAGAGCAACTGAGTAAAGGAACCAAAAGGACATTGGTTGTTCCTCATCTTTGTCTCCCATTATTAGAAAGAGAGATTTCTGATGAAATAGACCGATCGATCCTATTCTTCCACAGCCATTCATCCTCTTGGCTCTTCTTCGCCACAGCCACTTCGACGTATTCAACAAGGCACCTCCGACTGATGAAAATTCCTGCAACCACTCAAGGGGGAAAAATGAAAAACTCTCACCCAGTCAAGAGATCCCTTAAATTAATGGCTAGGAAAACTTGCCAGTATATCAATAAGAAATAAAACATACGCTATGCCTTGGAGGATAAAAAACGAGCACATATACTGGTCGATCTTTGTCAGAAGATGCATCCGCCGAGGCGGACTGATAAATAGCCATTGACTGCTGATGCAGCATCATCAAGATTCTCATTGTTGAGAACACATAGGTGGGATAGAACTATTTTTTTTCCCTCCTGACAAAGGGATTGGTAACTAAGTTACCACCCTCCTGTGGAATCATATGTGAATCTTGAGGATGCTGCACCTGCAAACACTGACAGTCTCCACATATATCATCCGATCAAGTTCCTTTCAGCAAGCGAAAAATTGAGTCTTGAGAAGAATAAGTGATAATTAAGCGAAATTGTTCAGTAAAAAATGGAGCAAAAGGAGGGGGGATTGATGGTCTGACGAGAAAGAAATTACCAGACAACTCCAATAGAGAAATCGACTGGGTTTTGTAGGATTACAGGATTTTCTCGAAACTGAAGAAAATCAATAGAAAGCTTGACATTTATAGTAATAATCCTCATCGTCGTGAGACTGATGTGGTGATTATATATATGAAGAAGGGATTTACGAAGAATGAGAAACCGAGAACAGATAAAACCTTATTTCCCCGGAAAGAACAAGAAGCATAACAGGATGAAGGAGTCATTAACATAATGAGAGAGAGAGAGAGGGAGAGAGAGAGAAAACAGTAGGTGAAGACTTAAATAGTCCAATGGAGATGCTTACTTATATAGGCACAGCACCGTGGGTGGGCTTCTCTATTTTCACCGCCGGGCGCAAAGACGTCGTTGCTCCACTACATTTTTCATTTAAATATGAAAAATCATATCTCTCTCCCTCTCTCTTCTTAGGTAAGGATTGATTTGGAATTGAAAAACAAAATTCATAATTACAATATTTATTAACCCCTTTCATTCAAATCTACATTGATTGGAATTGAGATCTAGTTTCAAGGAGTAGGCATCAGTACCCTAAGAAAGAAAAACGCGAGTAGCCTAGACGGGTAAGGTAAAAGGGGGCATTCTCATGGTAACTACACGTAACTTTTAACACTCAAGCCGAATCGAACCGGTCCTTTTCAAGCTTGAGGACTTGAGCCCTAAATTAGCAATCGGTAAAAGTGGGGCATTTTGTTAATCTTAATTACGGGTAAATTAGCGGCGCTAAATTAGGGCGTGTCATGAGAATCCCTACACGTAACTCAGGAGTAATTCAATCTGCACCTACAATGGCGCCGGTGATACCACATCCACATGTGTTGGTCCCAAAAAAACAAGAACAAAAACCACAGGTGAAAAACAAAACTGGAAAAAGAGAAAGGAGGAAGGTTTGGATTTACTGGGGGGACAGACAATGACATGATACGATTAGCATAATTAATGTCGTATAATTTGTACCGTCAATTCGTAGATATATGATCTCCTCGTCGACTCGACAGCGCCGCCTCTGCCACTTGGCCAGCCAGATTGAACCATCCTTACGAGCGGTTGTGATCCTCTCCGACTTCCTTTTTCCTTTTTTGCATTCCTTATTCGGCCGAATTCATCGGGCCAAGAGGTAATATTCCAATCATCTCATGAAAGCGTCATCGGAGGTCACCGTTTCGTGGGTCTCCATCACGCGAGTAAATCGATTTCCTGTCGGGAAGATGGAGATTGCACCTACCCCGCAGACATCAGCCATCCTTCTCGAGGAATGGAAGCAGCTCCGGGGCAAATTTACGATCTTCCAGAGCAACACTACAAAAGTGGGCACGCTTACCCTCCTTCGGCAGAAAGACAAATGACACTTGATAAAGAGCCGGCCGAACTCTTCATCGGAGTGATGCCAAGGCCGAGCGTCCACACATTATTAGTATACACGGTACCAAATATTCACAAGCTCATGGATCCTGATGTCTATATGAACAATTACTGTCGGTTGGCATGTGTGTGTCCGTAATTTTCAATGAAATTTTATGTACTTATACGATCTTATCATGCTTTGACAATTTTGAAACTAATACATATATAATATAGCACCAATATTGCTCATTTATAAGTGTTGGCGCTTGCCATGGTGCCTTACATTACAAAGCAAAAAACTGTCGCGATCAAACCGCGCAATAGACGTCAAATGCCCACCTACGAGTATGACGTATGCTCTATCAAATCATTGATCATTTTCAATAAATTAAAAAAAATGGATTAAAAAATATTTTTTTGGGAATCTGTTTCTAACTTGTTATTTTAATTAATATCGGCCATGATTTGCCCTTTTTTCTTTGAATTAATAGTGAGCTATATGTATACTTTGTCATGGAGCTTACGCTATCAAGACTAGAAAACTATGTAATTTGATAATTTTTTTATATGGTGATATAACATTAGATGAATTTGAGTTGAATTATGTAATTTGATAAGATATAATTAATTTCATTTAATTAAACATGTATATGAATGTTTATTGAACTTATTAACTTATTTAATTTAACTTTATATCTTTACTTTAATTTGTTATATAATGTGCTAAGATCCATTTATTAAATTTTATTATTGTAATCTAATTACGATCACCATATTTTAAATATTTTAATCAAAAATTTATTATTATCACATTACAAGCCTTACATATTATTGACACGTTTAGATATATGTATTACAAGAACTAGATATGAGTTAAGGACTTTCCAACACAATATGACACAAACTACTCAACCTGTTCCAAAGTTACTGTATTAACATTAAGATTATCATTTTGATGGCATTTGAACTACATTATCGAATCAAGAAATAAGGGGATTGCAGCTGTTAAAGGTGGCTTCCAATGATTGAGTATAATCGCAAGGTGGGGTACATTGTGATCGAATTCAAAGGGCGGGGGGGAGGAGATAATAATTGATAATTGTGGGGGCCAAAGAAGCAACAAAATGTGAATCAACTCAACTTTTTGATAGTAAACCGAGCACTTATGCCCAACACGTGGCGAACAACCTAGGACCACTCTGGCACCTCTTCCATGCCCAATCAATCACTCCTTTTTTCTTCTCTTTCCAATAAACACCAATCGAGACTCTCATCTTTCCTTCTCATGAGTTGAAATTGTCTAGCCTTATATACATATACATATATATACACACACAAGTATCTACGTACATATGAGTGCACATGTAAGTAGTCCCCTACTCATGCGATTATCAAATCTGGCTAGGGATTGAGGTTGATTGCAGGTGCAAGGTCTACATTGCACATGGCTCATGTGATCGATTCATGTGAGCGTCGACACTCTTGTCGACTACCTTCTGGCGTGATCTGGAAGCAGAGGTCTCCGATGATCGCAGTAATGTTGCATCGTGTTTGAGACTGAAGATCACTCTCATGTTCAACCGTCGGATAATCAATTGATTGTTAAAGCACTACTTGATCAACGGGCTAGATGAGAAATCCCTGCTTAAGAAACTGAGAAATTTATCGTAGTGTCATATTTAAAGGGACTTTAGTGCAGTTGCATCGTTCTCAGTTGAACAATTAAGATATTATAGGTTCAATTCTTGTCGGGAGACTTCTCGTACACATGTACTTCCACGTTCTCATATCACTTTATAGGCCCATACCTACTATGTGACTAGAAAAAAAATACTAATTAATTAACTGGATAAACGAGAAATTTCTATTTGGAAAACTGAGAAATTTGTTGTAGTAGTCCCATACATAATGGCGGTTTATGTTGGTAATGATGCGGTTTTGCCTCGAAACTGTGGGCTCTTAACACTTTTAATTAAAATTAAATGCTCATTATATTTCACTAATTACTCTGGTGACCATCACGTGCTAGAACCTGCTTGTCTTATTGCCGTCTCCGTTGCTCTGGCTCAATATTTTATTTACGCATGTAACGTGCAATGACTATACCTAACATCGAATATACTTAGCATAAAAATGATATTTTAAAATAAATATTTAAAAAAATTGCGGAGTGGGGTATGCCAGGGATATAGGGATCTTGAGTATCAATCCTCTTAACCGCCTCGAGCATTCCTCATGGCCATTTAAATCCTAATGAGTTGGTTATTAAGTGAAAGCGTCTATTCATATTTAATTTAAAATTATTTTTTTAAAATCCGTTTCTCGTATTTAATAATACTTATAAACCTTTCCAAGAAATTCGGACAAAAATTACATTTCCGAGGTTGCTATAGTGCTTTGATTTCCACGAATTATATAATATA